>CM074954.1:24229411-24242772 GCA_037577455.1 Pangasius macronema
CTACACCCACTGCTCCCATTACAGCTCCTCTCACTACACCCACTGCTCCCATTACAGCTCCTCTCTCTACACCCACTGCTCCCATTACAGTTGTTTCCCATAAGCACATTCAGACATTTCATTCAAAATAATAAATATTTAAAAAAAATAAATACATAAAAAATAAAAAACTGCACTTTATATATATAAACCCTGTTCTAGAAATAAATAAAAAGAAATAAACACAAAAGTAACAGAAGTGTATTTTAGAAAGTAAGAAAAAAATTTCATTTTAGAAATAACTAAAAATAATAAATAAAACTGTATTTTAGAAATTACCTCATCTCTCTCTCTCTCTCTCCATTTCGTTTCTCCCTACATGAACAGAAATATGAAGTGTGTGATGTGACATCATATCTGAAAATCCCACATCGCTACAAAAACAAGAATTCATGCATTCAACCGATAAATGGTGTTGTGAGTAACACACACACACACACACACACACACACACACACACACCGACAAAAGAGGGCAGTATGATGACACTGACAAAGTGGAAGAACTTCTATGCTTTGCTTAGCTGTCAGTCACTTCAGTTTCCTTGCGTGTGTGTGTGTGTGTGTGTGTGTGTGTGTGTGTGTGTGTGTGTGTGTGTGTGTGTGTGTGTGTGTTTCTCTATCTGTCTGTCTCACCAGACCACATACATCATACACACAACAAACATCATACATGAGACACACTCAGCACCACACGCAGACACAGCACAACACACACCACTTATTATATACATCAGACATGCACACACATTAAACACCATACACACTCCCAGCTCCACACACACACCACAGACATAGTGTACATAAAAGACACACACACACACACACAGAAGCAGTGCACATGAAAAACACAAACAGACATCAGACACACATTCAACACCACACATGCACACACCCGGCTCCACACACAACGCAGACACACACATGAGACACACTCCATAGATGTAGTGCACATGAAACACACACACTACTCAGATACATACCATAGATCATTCAGATGGCTCACACACACACACACACACTACAGACATAATGCACATGAAACACGCACTACACAGACACATAGCATAGATCATTCAGATGGCACACACACACACACACACACACACACACGTTATAGATCATAATTTTATATTTAAGCTTTAATTCATGTGCCACATCAAGTACGTTCTATTTTCAAAATCCAGGTAGTTCCACATAGTGCTTGCTTTGTGGGGGAAAAAAAAAGAAAGGTGATTTAAAAATAAATAAATAAAAAAGTAATAATAATTCTTTATTATTTTATCGACTGCATTATTGACGAGCTTAACTAAAAGTTAGCCTAAATTTATATATTGTATCATGACTCATTTATTAATTTATTAATTATTATTATTTTTTTTAATTTATACTATTTACATACAGAAAAATATAATTAGTTTTACATGAATTAAAAAATTTAAATAAAATAAAATGTGCATACAAAATCCCCCCCAAGCTTGTCAAAAGTTAATTAATCAAAATAAATCTGTGTTGATGCGTTTATTTATTTATTTAATTAATTATTTAATTATATAATTTTGAGACTGTTTACACTGAGAATGTAACTGATTTCACATGAATCGCTGAATTGATTAATTAATCACACAAGTGAAGGAATATTCATAAAAACTGACTTGTTGATTAAAAAGAACAAACATTTTGTTTTGTAGAATTTCGTTCCTTACTTAGCTGAAAAAAAAATGGATTCATATATTCATTAAAATAATCATGATCAAATATTTATTTTCCAGATTTGGCTCGTAAATTGAGAGATTGTGGTGGAACTGATCATCCGAAGGTCAAAGGTCAAGCAGAAATCCTGCGTGAGGAGGCGTGGACGCGATCTGGATCTGGATCTGGATCTGGACGCGACGCTATCAAGTAACGTGCTAACATCTTCCTGATGACATGACGCTAAATCTGCTGATGGGATCGAAACCTGATTCCCTGCAAATTAACATATATATGGAAATGAGGCTTTAATTAATTGTGAAATGCGTTTTGATTAAATACTCAAAACGTCATGATTCCAATCTTTACAAAACTTTTAATTAATTTCGCCAGTTAAACCTCATCAACACTTCCAATGCAGCTTAATTAGAATCTCTCCTCCCCTCCACCCATCTTATAATTTGAAAAGGGAAATACAAAAATTAGCCATTGTTATCACATTTGTAATGCTAACAGTAAGAAGTGATAAATTAGCGGCATCCTGATTTTCACATGCCGGCAAAATAATGCTGCTAATTGGCAGATATTCTAATATTGATTAAATTAAGCGCTTGGTTCATTAAATTACTCAGATACGGTAATTCGGTAATTCTTTTGGGTATGTTATTTTTTTTCTTTGTGTGCCTTGATGGAGCAGGATTCACAGTTCAGAAAGATGGGAAGGAAAAAAAAAAACATGGCGGCAGTAAATAAACACCCCCCACAGATATGTGCTCTGACAATCTCACATTTTCCCACATCCCAGAGTTTAGAGGGAAAAAAAAAAGTTTTCCGTAATGGCACGGTGAGAGCTGGGTTGGTTTTTTTTTTCTCTCGGAGTGTCAGAGAGAAAAGTTGAGCGTTAAAAAATGAGCACACCTGAATGCCCGAGCTGTCTCCATCTCTCCGTCTCTCTTTCATCACCGAATCGTTTCAAAGCCTGCAAACTTTTCCTGCTCTTCAGTGGCAGTCCACTTAAGAGCATCCGCAGGCTTACGGGTGGATAATTCTCTCCGAGGCGTTCTGAGGTGAGATAACCAATTACTCATGATCACGTTGGACTTGTCTAATCTCCTGGCCCCCGTACCGCAGGATTTCACTCATATGAACCAGTGAACCTCATCCATCTCAAATCACAGCTCCATGCCTTTGTTATTCTAATATCACCTACTCGACTTCAGCTCTTCGATCAGAGAACTAAAGACCATCCCAGTGGGCGAAGATATCTTTTGTTCTAAAAGTAAAAATCTGACCCACATCTCAGACGATTAGAGGAGTCTTTTAACCATACGCTGAATATGTGCTTTAAATGTCAACACAATTTATTTAAGATGAATGAATCGTTTAAGTAAAAATATCAACAAACTCAAAATCAAGTTAAATCAAAACTAACGTTTGTTAAATTAATAAATTATTATACTTTTTTTTTTTTTTAATTTTAGTTAGTTTGTGTCCTGGATTTTATTCTGCTGCTTTATCATTATTAAAAACAAAATAAATAAATAAATAAATAAATAAATGTATTTCTTATTTTCCATCAAAATGAGATAAACTTAAAAGATAAAATTTAAAAAAAAAATAGGATTAATGAAATTGACATGAACTAATAATAAAGTCTCCATATTTTTTAAAACTGATTTTTTGAAAAATGTATAATATTATTCATTATATAAATAATAGTAACAATAATAATATTTTCTGCTGTTGGAGTTAAATAAATAAAATAAAATATATTTTAAATTTTAGAGCAAATTTTTTGTCAACCCTGGACACCGGAGGCTCCACATAATCTAAATCTAAAAAAAAAAAAAAAGATTAAAACCTCGTAATTAAATATATAAAAGGAGATGTTTATCCATCGTCTCCAGTGTCAGAGCGTCGTAACTGTTTGAGGGAAAGAGGAGTTTACGCTTTGCAGTGTCTTCGTAACAGGAAATAATATAAGTAATTACAGGAAGTAAGTTGTTTCATGGCCACTAAATGTAACTATAAATGGATAAAAAGTATGATGTGTTGTTCTTTAACAGCACGTGATAAATTGCTGTCGTGTTAGAGGAATAAGCCACTTTGGGAAATTAATTAAATTCGGGGAGGTAACAGTGACTCCGCTTCGTCACACCACTCCATCGTTGATTAGTTTCCTATAACAGCGCATTCTGAAGGTTTTTTCTCCTTATATAATTACACCTTTCCATCTTATTTCCTTTTATTACTGCCTGGCTCATTTCAGTGGAGTCTTCCTCTGAAATCTCTCTCCCTCTCTCTCTCTCCCTCTCTCTCTCTCTCTCTCTCTCTCTCTCTCCACCTGTCCCTCCCTCCCACTCTCCCTCCCACTCCTCCTCTCGAGTCTCGGTGTATAGAGCGTGTCGACTTTGCGAGACTCGAGGTTCGAGCCGGACCACATCTGCTCCTGTCCCCTGGTATCTGTCTCTCTCCTTCTCTCTCTTCTCACGTCCTACACTTGTGAAGAAAAAGAGACGGAACCATATTTGTCTTTTAACCTTCCAGCATGATATTGGTGTAACAGTCTTTTTTAGACATTTTGGCACCTACTATACTTGTTTACAAGAAGTGCTCTGAGCTCTTAGATTTTTTTTTGCTTTCCATGATATTATATTAATGCTGTATTAAGGTGCCAGTTTTTATAGGTGCTACACAACTAAACCTAGTAAAGAAGAGAATTTAAAAAGTACATTTTTATGCTGTTAAAGGAAAAAAAGAAATCAGTGAAAATGTGGCGTGACCCTAAAGCATTCAATACATTCAAAAAATGTATTAATAAAGATATAAATAAATATTTTTATCCATTTACAGTTACATTTAATATCGTGGGACAACCATTCCCTCACCAGCCTCTCATTTTCTCTTTCTTGAACATAACAATAAGACAAATAAGTCGAAGTGTAAACTCCTCCCCCTTGAAGACGAAGGTGGACTGATTTACTGACAACGCGCTGACACTGGAGACTCCTTCTCCGTATGACTAATGAGATGATGTGTACACTTCATATCCGACTCATATCCACCACACTTACCCTGCCTCTACGAGTCCTTTCGATGAGCGGCGCTCCAGAGTTAGCACTCTTCAAGGACACTTATGAAAAGAAAATAAAAGTTTCCCGTTTGTGGTAAAGTGAAGTCAGATGTTTGGCCTCGACTCAAAGAGCCTCTAGGACTTGGGTGTGATTATTATTTCAGCGAATATGAAGCACTGATCTCCTGCGCAGTGGCGTTCCTTAATCAAAGCCACGGTCATTAGATTCGATCTGCAGCCAAAGCTGTCAAACTCTAATTGTCCACAGTCCTGATTTTAGAGCCAACACGTTACACATCAGATATTTTTTCCTCCACTTAATATCTGTAGTTATCGAACAATAATCTTATTTAACAATATCCTTAAGAGGATTTCCCTATCATGCAATCATTTTTAATAAAGCCTTCAAATAAACTTTCCACTTCCTTAAAATATTATACTTTACGGATGATCACTGGTTACCGTAATACCACAAGTTAATGGACACGTACTTTTCATGGACTAAAAAAAAAACTTGACAACTTGGATTCTTTTAAAAATTATTATTATTCATGTTTCCAAATAGGTATTTATTTGGAATTGTCTCATATGTTAGCTAATATACAGGTTATTTTTTTTTTACTCTTATATTACCAATTGATGAACTTGTGACATAACATTGCAATAAATCCAAACTAATCCTAGCAAGAGAAATTATTTTGGATGAATTTCGTTCTCTTTCATACAAATGATCCAGTCTGAAAAGTACAAATGCTAACTCTAACCACTTGCTCTAACCATAAACTTCATAACTTTTCACACAAATGATGCTATGTATTTAAAAGTGTGACATTATGTTGAATTTATATAGAAATTTATGGAAAGTAAATACAGGATTCGTGATATAGAGGGCGATTTTTCGTTTAAGGATCGTAGAAAAATGTCGGCTTTTGGATTAAAGCCCATCTCAAATAAGATTGTAAATAAGATTATAGATTTAGATTTTTATAACCTTTTTTTTTTTAACAAAACACGCTACCCCAAGGCTGTTTAAAGACATCAGAGCCAAGACTCACAGTACACTAGCCTTATCTAAAATCTCTAATGTAACTGCAGACGATGTGTTTATGCAGTTACTGATGTATTACAGCGGAACATTTTATCTAAATACATGAGTATTAACACTTATTCACACTTTCAGCAAAGATCCTATCTATAATAAGCTTGCTCATATCACTTCATAATGGATTCATAAGGCGTTATACAGTTGGCACTTCATTCTTTTGTGATGATGTCACAAAATTCACCTCCAAGTGTCTACTTAGAGAGTCGTGTAGACACAAACATACTCATAGAACATCTTAAGGTTATTACTTTGCCAATATTATCATTATTGGATTTATGTTTCCTTTTGTCTGTTTGTTATTTTTTGTTATGTCCTGTGTCTGTTGCATTTCTTCTGTTCGTTTTCTTCCATCATTACTTTATTGTAATATCTAATAACACTAACAAAGTCTCTCTATGATGGCTGGTTGTGACTGTAGCTACATTCTAGCTACACGCTAACAAGTCTGTGTATTTTAAAACTGTAACAGTTCATGTGTAGGTCCTGCTATATTACCGACATTTATACTGTATAAAAGCTGTAATTTAAAAATGAACTGATACAGCTGATTCACATACACGAACAGTGCAAACAACCTCAGTAGTTATAACGTTATAGCCGCGTCTGTAATTTATATGCAACTACACAGGTATTATAGATACTTAATATAACGTGGAATCACTATCATACCTGTTTAGAAGGGAGGAAGATGAAAAAAAAAACTAGGAGAAACCAAAACTCAGCAGGGGGAGCCCACATTCCTTTGCTCTGCAATGGGAATCATGGGTTAATTTGGTACGGCATGGTATAGTCTAAGAAAACCCGCTGAAATTGAATGCTGCTAAAGGAAAATAATCAACAATAAAGCATGGGTGGTGTGATAAACGCTGAGTTACTGTTGCCACCCTGAAGCTTTCTATATCAACATGTCCTAAAGTGTTTTATTCCTCTTACACCACAGCGATATCCCAACCACTGCATTTTTTTTCTTCTAAATTAATTAAACATACTTTTTATCTCGTTATAGTTACATGTACTCATGATCAGGTTCAGTGTCAGTCAGTCAAGAGACGTTAATACATGCTGTGAGTTTCATATCGGTTGTAATGTGACGTACAGTTTGTGCTACACACATTGTTATCATGTGGTAAAAAGCTCTTCCGTACTTGTTTATGCGGTGTCTGGAAGAGGATTTCACACGTGATTGAGATGAAGTGTACTAGTACACTTGACGCTAACAGGATTTCCTGTATTAGGAAGTGGCTCACAGAGGTGTGAACACGTTTCCTCCGAGGTCCTCGGCGAAATACACCTCGTAGTTCATTTATGTGTAGTACTCCTGACAAGAGCTGTCAAAATACCGTATCTGTAAAGCCTTTAGTGACACCGTGTTGAGCATTTCCCATTTTTTCTTCTTCTTCTAAAAAAAAAAAAAAATCATACAAGCCACTTGTGACATGCCGAAATCGTGGGCAGTCGGATGCGCATGCAGGAGCTTCATTAGAGCTTTTCTAGGAAGGAAATGAGCAAAGAGGTCGAGATCACAGGCAGACAGGGTGATCACAGGGAAATTCGCAATCAAAACACAAAAAACAGAGACAGACAGATGTCTACAGGAAGTGCTGTAACAAGAAACACACCCAAGACACAGACAGCTGAAGGAAACGGAAAAGGAAGCAAAAAAAACCCAAAAAAAACCAGAGCCCCCATGCGTGAGTTAATGAGGGCATGAATTGAGAACAGGTGCATGTGGTAATGAAGAGGCGGAGCCAGGGCGGAGTCAAGGGAACCAATCGGGCGAGTCGAAGTTATGTGTGTAATGGCTTTCACAATTAAAACAGTCTCAAAGCAGCTTCTCGAATGAGACAAAACAACAACACAAGAGTGTTAAAGAGACAAAACAAGGAGATGAAGCAAGTGACATAAGGAGATGATAAAAGTGTAAAAACTGTAAAAAGGGAGTTTTGTTTTTCCTTCTCTGTTCGTTTTTTGCTTTTATTTGTGAACTTATAGTTGGTGCTCTGTTTTATTTACTATTGAATAAAAAGGTCAAAGTGGGTCAAATGCTAAAAATAAAATTTAAAATGGTAAATATTTTGATTGTAATCCTGCTTGTTCAACTTTCAAAAAAATAAAGGTCTTTAAGCATTCTTTTGATAGTTAAAGTCTCATAAGTTCCTTAAACCTCTCGATAGATAGATAGATAGATAGATAGATAGATAGATAGATAGATAGACAGATAGATACATAGATAGATAGATAGATAGATAGATACATAGATACATAGATACATAGATAGATACATAGATAGATAGATAGATAGATAGATAGATAGATAGATACATAGATACATAGATAGATAGATAGATACATAGATAGATAGATAGATAGATAGATAGATAGATAGACAGATAGATACATAGATAGTTAGATAGATACATAGATAGATAGACAAATAGATAGATAGATACATAGATAGATAGATAGATAGATAGATAGATAGATAGATAGATAGATAGATAGATGCTGTAGGGTTCTGTATATAACTTAAGGCTTCTCACAGAGAAGTCAAAACCTTAGGGCTTCTACAAAGGTGCTAGAAAGACGCATGCTCAAATCTGATTGGTCAGAAGGTGTGGATGTATTTTCTACACCAGCAGCTCTGACAGTAGTGCAGCTGCAAATCAGGTTTATATCAGTGCGTTCGTTCTAATAACTTATTGTTTCTCTACTGACAACTTTCACACTTTTCTGGTGGATGCTCCACACAAATGGATTAAAAACATGTAACTAGTTGATACGGTGACGTTCTCTGTACGGAGAGGTTTATTTAAGTAAATACCTTCCTCAGAGGTCACAGTCTCGAAACATTGTCAGTCATTGACAAGGTGGCGTCATAGTAAAACAGTGCTGTTTTTTTTTTTTGTACGCTATTTATAATGTCGCACAGGGCCATGTAAGATTCACTGTAAATGACAGAACCGGAGCCATGTGGTGAAACAGGAGGAACAAGTCCAAGTCTCAGTTTAATATTTAACCTTTTAAGGCTGCTTGGTTTCTCCGTCTAACCTCTCTGATCATAGCATTGCTCTTAAGCGGGAACTAGCTTTTTCAACAGATGGTCCTGCTTTAATATCGCTATAATAAATTCAGCACCGAACTCTGTGTTCGCGACACAATTGTGCTCTGTCACTGATGGCCAATATGCATATGGTTCCCAGATTACAAATAACTGGCAATCAAAAAAAAAACCCTTCCATTTCAAAAACAAAAACAAAATATTACTGTGCAAGTGATTTATAATTTTTTTTTGTTTTGGCAAACCAGCTCGTGTGAAAACCCCTAATTTTTTTCGATGTGTCGTAGGGGATTACAACACTGCTGAATTAGCAGAACAGGCATATTAGGCACAAAATGTGAGCAGAAATGATATGTGTGAAAAAAAAAAGTTTTCAGACAGGAGGGAAAAGGAAAGAGAGAGAGAGAGAGAGAGAGAGAGAGAGAGAGAGAGATCGAGTCTGTAGCACATTTTCACACAGACACATTGAACACCCACAGCCTTCTGCTCGCTATATTTATAATTAGGCTTCTAGCACCAGTAATGGAAGAATCGTAACACCCTTGGCTCTTCTTCTGCAACTTTTTTCTTTCTCTTTTCAGGATTTGCTCAGCGATACACTTTTCCTCATCTCGTGCCTCTTGTGCCGTTGCTCCCTCGCTACATTTTTCCCTTCACATGCACACTGTTTTGACCACAAAAGTCATGAGCGCCCATATGACCAAATAACACACTGCGACTTGAGAAATGAATGTGGTTTGTGGCTTGGAGGAACTCCACAGGCTATGTGTGTGTGTGTGTGTGTGTGTGTGTGTGTGTAGAGGGGTACTGGCTGTCCTAGCTGAGGAGAAAGTCATGCTTTTAATCAGGGATAGATAATGAGTGCCATACGCCACCGCCACTCTCATACCACTGACCTCTTTTTTTTTTTCCTCTCTCCTGTGCATTGACAGTCTCTTTTTCTTCCTTTCTCACTGCTTCTGTAAGTGAACCTTAGCGTAATGTGCTGCGTGTGTTTAGATTACATCTGCTGGAGTGGAAGAAGGACTCCTTGCTTCACAGTTTACGCTTCTAGTGTGCGCATAAGCATTACGACACTACGCGTTTAAAGTGTTTAAAGCCTGTAATTTATACTCTTCTACTTCATGCAGTACGGATACATACCACCCAGCATGGTCTATATCACTTCCAAAACCAAACTCAAATCTCTTTCAAGGACATTATGTTTGTCACTGCGACATACAGAAGTGATGGAAGGGAAGAAGGGTGTAACCCCCTTTCAGACTATGTGTAATGTAATGTAATGTAATGTTCTTCCAAGGAGTGTCTCTTACGCTAATCCTGTGAAGGGTGGTCCAAATTAATCTATTACATCTGAGAAAACCGCACAAGTAACGTCTTGTACTTTTCTAACTCTCAGGTTAAATCTGTGCATGTCTTTACCCGTTTTTATATCTAGGTCTAACAGCCAACACAAACGGCCCTATTTCAAATGCAAATATATAGGAGTTTTTTTCAGCAAAGACAGCGTTGTGTCTGTTGTAATTTCAAGTGTGTCAGGTGACTATAAAAAGCGAAGAATTTCCACACACGTACTAAGGATTTAATGCCGAAATTACGAAACTATACACTTATACACACAGTCCTGACCTTAAACGTAACTCCGTTTTTCTTGCATGATATCAGCTCATGTGAGAAACTGACATTTTCATGCAACCATAATACAGTATGTTATATAAATACACTTTAAAAAAACTATAGGTTAATATATAAAATATTAAATATATAAATATGACATAATTCGTTAGCAGTATCATCCCTTTCATATCTGCGAAAAGGACGACAGCATCTTTATCTGAGACTTTGTTAATTCAAAGACAGAATTTTTATACGAATAAAGTTATGTTTTAAATTAAAGTGAGATGTAAAGTATAGCAGATGAGTGCTAGGTCAGCTTGTCCTTCAAACCGTGAGCATGTTTTATTTATTTTTTTTTCAGTTAACAAACAAACAAACACAAAAAGCACAAAACGTTGGCAAATTATAGTATTATTATTATTTATAAATTATAAATTATTATTACAAAATTATTGTAATCATTAGACAACTCAAAATAGTGAATTAAGTATGGAAAAAAAAAATAATAAATCGTCTCCATCCCAAACACATTGATTCAATATCTTGCAACTACATTAAGTTGTGTGCACAATTAACAGATATCATTATATTATTATAATTATTATCCTACACGACCTAGTTCACGATAAGATATTCGACGACTTATTACTTAGGCGAAGCCATTTTGTTAAATTAAATCAGTGATTAATATTTCAGCTAAGACTTTTCATAGACTTAATGCTTGCCATCTTCTCATTTATATATCATCATATCAATATCCTTTCTTTATAGCGCCTAGCCTTAGTAGACTCCATTAAGTATAGATAAAGTTCCCCAGTCATAGCATAATGAGGAAATTATATGTTAGTGCAGGTGTGTGGGATAATTGTGTCTCTCTCTCATATCATGTCAAGGCATTTAGCAATAACAGGTTTCAAGCTCACACACTCACACACACACACACGCACACATGTAAAGTACGTTACACAATATAACACCATACTGAAATGTTTTAGTTCAAATAAAAGGCATTGCATTGACTGTCTAAAAAGCGCCTGCTGTGCTTCGGTAGTCGATCTTATTTGTAAAGAATCAGGGTTGATTTTTCAGCCTGAAACTTTTGCAATTTGAGAAAATCCTTCAAAATGTACAGTGTACAATGTAATATGTATCTTATGTAATATACAGAAATCGACCATCATATAGTATTAATTCTCACAGCTGGGTGACTTACTGTAACACATTATGACACCTGAATTTGTAGCTCACTGTAGCAGATTTGTAATTCTAATCTCTTTTTTTTTCGTATTGACACAGTAATACCACAGTCACTGTATTCGGTTTTTTTTTCCTCACTTTTTTATTAAGCAGAACGAAAAAAAAATTAAAACGGCTTTATTTTTAAGACTGCTGATGCCTGATGAAATAAGGCACTTTACATGTTTATGTACACTTAGATAAATTGTTATGAAGGTCTTAGGCAGCTGTTATGTAGCCCTAAGAACGCCACACTTAAGTAAAGTGTTACCAAACAGGCTAATCGAATCTGTTTGTAATCAGATTTCAAAATGGCTGCGATGCTCCTGCGCTGTCGCATCATCATGATCATCATCAAAACAGAGAAGAGCACTCACACTTTTTACAGATGACACCAGACAAAGTTTAAAAATGTTTCAATAAAACTTAAAGCTAGAACTTTATATTTGACTGAGATGCAAAAGAGGAAACATATTTCAGTTTCAGCTCAATATATATATATATATATATAATTTTCCAGGCTATTTTCCATGTTTTCCAGGCTTCTACATACACGTTATTGCAGACAGACTCAGTGATCACTTCCAGCCCCTGACCCATACATGTTTTTGCAGCCTGCTTAAAAAAAAAAGAAAAAAAAGCTCACAGCACATCTAACAAGTTTGGTCATGCAGAAATTCGCTCTTGTCTGTGCTTCTTTTAGAAGCAGGCTCTTTTTTTTTTTCTCACCCAGCGCTAAAATATGTGCCTTTAAAACTGTGTGAAATAACTTTCACTGTCTAGCCCCTAATCAACACGCCATGAAAACAGATCAGAGCCTCGCCAAGCAGCTACTCCTCAGACGTTTCACATGTGTGCTTTGACTCCCCATGTAAATAGTCCTTGAACTTATCCGGATATTAAACACGCAAACAAATCACTTCTCCATCAGCTATTCCTAACAGCCAAATACACTGATGTGGAGAAAAAAAATATATAAGGATTTAAAAAAAAAATCTTTATGCAGTGAATTGCTCTTGATTATCAGCTACATCATTATTTTTAATAGACAACATAGATGTCAAATATTACTCTGATTTATGGTTGGAAAAAAATCTTATAAGTAAATTTATGAATCTTACTTTATTTAATGAGGAATAACTGCCTTTATTAGGGGGCCAAGCACCAAAGGTTCGTAGGCACACTATTGGAATTATATTTCTTCTTAATATTTTTTCTTTATTAAAATTTTATATTGATTGATTGATTGATTGCCCTTAGGTGGTTGGTGGGTGAGCCAGGATGGGTTTGTAGGTGAGTTGATGGAAGGAAAGCATTTGATGAAGTGTTAAATGGATACTTATATGTTTTAAATTGAACATAAAAAGAAAATCAAAAGCCTCTCTAATTGTTTAAGTGTACCTATGCTGTTATGATTGGCTTACAGTCAGGTCCATAAATATTGGGACATAGACACAATTGGTGTGTAGTGGGCATGTATGGCTGCCAATGGAACTGGTTCTCTTGTATTTATTGATGATGTGACTGCTGACAAAAGCAGCA
>CM074954.1:24242872-24279414 GCA_037577455.1 Pangasius macronema
CCCTCAAATTAAAGCTGACAGTCTGCAGTTAAAGCACATCTTCTTCGTTTCATTTGAAATCCATTGTGGTGGTGTATAGAGCCAGAAATGTTAGAATTGTGTCGATGTCCCAATATTTATGGACCTGACTGTATATAGCTGTTGTGTAGCCTTATGAACACCGTCCCTAAATAAAACGTTATCAAACAGTTGCATTTTTCAAATAGATATTTAAACCACAAAACAAATAATTTCACTCAATGCAGTCCAGACAAATAACATACACTGTACATATAATAAACAATGTATGGTGTGCACTAAAGCAACTGCACTTTTATATTAAAAAGCCACATCATAAGTCTAGAGCTCCATATGTGAAAACATAATTATAGCCCAGTGTAATGCTTTCATTTTTTATTAGGCGCGGTGTTCAATAGGTTCTAAAGGGAGCGTAACTAGACGGTGCCTCCACTTAAAGCGGATTCTCGCTGTGCACTCACTTCTAAGAGCTGCTTTATTCCTGCGAGCCTTTTTCAAACTTTCATCACACTTTCTTTAACATCTTTACCTCCTGAGCTGCTAATAAGCCTCGCTGGTTTAAGTGGGGGAACAGGGATCATTTTGAATGTTCCTAATTCATTCAGGGTTTTTTTTCCTTTCTTCATCCTGATACTCTGGATGCTGTTTTTGACACCTCAGGTTGAAACCGGAGAATAAAGCTATTGTTGTACTTGTTGTAAAATATGTCCATGTAAGTGTGTTCTGCTCTGGCATATAGTTCCATTTTGAGCTAATCAGCACTTACGGATATTCCTAACACCCTATTATTGTTATTAGTGTGCAGTATTAGTGTGTAAGTAAGGAATAAAACACTCAGGGGACGTGCTGTTATAGAAAAATGATCAGCAATGGCACGGTGTGCTGAAGTTACAGTCACCACCCCAAATGTGACAAACTAATAATCTGGCACTTAACCACAGCCAACACCAGTGAGTTCATCTGCAACCCAAGAGGACAAAATCATCAGTTACTAATACCAATTAAAACATCTGATGTGTATTTAAGCAGACAGTCTGGAGTCTGGTTGGTTGTTTGTTTGGTCTGGAGATACACACAACCCCAACATCAGTCCTGAATGGACGTAGGGTTATAGCAGGTCATAACATTCCCGTGACCATCTACTAGCCTGGAAATCACTTGGAGATTATGTCCTGCGTGTCGTGGAACACTAACCATTCCTATCCTAAAGCTAAATAAAATAAAAATAACTGAACAAGAAATATATACATAAGAAATGAAGTTTATGTGCAGTTGTTTCTCACAAGGACTATACTCCCAAAATACTCCAGTTCTTCACTGGTTTCGATCTTTAAGTTGCCATATTTTTTAAAAGACCTGTAGGCGAGTGATATTTCAACCACCTGAGTGGTGAATATCATTAAATTCAACACAGTATAATAGCCACAAGCTAGCAACTTAACATGTATTAGCCTAGAACGTTTTACTCTACTAGCTACTAGCTAGATAGCTAGTTAGCCCTTCACGTTTCCCATTTCTAACCAGCATCCATTTCTTGTTTTTTTTCTGCCCTAGATAGCTATGATCGCTTCATCATGCAGTTTCTATTCTTTTCACACAACTGTGGATGCCCGATGCATAAACCTTTATGCCAAATGATAGCCAAGTACGATTTTTTGCATATCTATTTTAAAACTCACAGGGCCCCCTGGTTGTCCAAGGGCCCTAAGAGACCACATATAGCGATAATCAGGCCCTGGTCCATGCAGCCAAAGGTCCTTTTAGGTTTCTGGTGCAGTCTGTGAATCAGATTTTGCTGGACGACGATGACGGAGCAGTGAAGCTAGCATCCTATTCATCTCTTTACAGTTTACAGCAGTGTTCTGATGATCTGCTGGCAGCCAAAAGGTTGGAACTTCAACAGAAACTAATGAAAGCATCGTGATTCAGTGTGGCAGTGAGAGAGACAAAGCATGGCCTGATCATGTCTATTTAAAGCAGCTGCTCGGATCTGGTCAGAACCGAATGAGTCTCGAGTGACATCATATGCTCGGTGTCGATTAATTAGAAACATTACGTCGCTCTCTGAGTAAACACAAGTGGCCAAGAAAGACAGTTATTGTTCCTCAGAATTTTACCCGAGGAGCACGTTTGGTTCCAATTAGGTCAGGGAGAGGAGAGGAGGGAGCTGGAGTCCATGTATCATCACTCTGATCCCTCTCTCTCTCTCTCTCTCTCTCTCTCTCTCTCTCTTTCCCGCTGTATCTCTCTGTATCTCTGTGTCCCTCTCTCGTGTTCCTGCCAAGCAGCATTTTTGACTCTGAGCATGAAATTGAATTTGAATGGCGACCCACAAGATCACACAATGAAAGAGACTTTGTGGGAGGTTTAGATCTCTCTCAATCTCACACACTCTCGCTCTCTTTCTGGCACACGCGCACACACTCGCTACACACACACTCTCTCTCTCTCTCAAACATACACTTCTCCCATTCTCTCTCCCGTTTTTCTCTTTCTCACATACTCTACTCTCCGCTTCTCACTCTCTCTCACACACAGACCACACATTTTCCCTATGGCTCTCACTCATAAAAAAAAAGAAAAGAAGAAAGAAAAAAAACGTATTCATCTATGTTCAAAGTTGATAGTAAAGTACACTTGAAGAGAAGCACACTAGGCATCAAGTATAGTTTCAGTTACTTTCAATGTTCTACCATGTCTAAGTATACTTTAAGAAAAGTACCGTATGTGCTAAGTAAACTATTCGTTTCGTATTACTCAAAAGATTGGAAAAACATCATCTGGTCTTTTTGCAACAGTTTGGGTGAGACTGTGCCCTCAGATCCCTGTCACTGGCTGACAAGAGTGGAACCCGATGCAGTCTTCTGCTGTGTGGTACATTCTGAGATGCTTTTCTGCTCACCACGTGTGTATAGAGTGGTTATTTGAGTTACCATAGCCTTCCTGTCAGCTTGAACCAGTCCGGCCATTCTCCTCTGACCTTTAGGCAATATGCAATGTGCAGCCACATGATTGGCTGATGGGATAATTGCATGAATGAACAGGTGTAAAGGTATTCCTAATAAAGTGGTCAGTTTTCCACATAGCAGCACATCCTTAAATGTTTTATTCCTCTTGTACTACAACAGTCCGCCAACGATTACATTATTTTATTTAACGGCATGTCATACTTTTATCCATTTATAGTTACATTTGATGTTGTGGAACAGCCACAAAATAAGTTAATACGTTTGTATCGCTTATGTTATAGCAACTATAAAAAGTCGTTCCTTCACCAGTCTCTCTTTTTTTAAGTTTTCTAGCAAGCAAAGCTTTCTGTGTTGGAAAAATTGAAAAGTTACAGCTTTACCTCTGTGTTACAATGTGCTGCCACTGGAGACTCCTTCCATTACTGTTAAATAAGCATCTCTTTACAGAAAACTTCGCCAATCAACAATTGTGAGCATTAATGAATGAATCTCTGTTTCATTAGCTACAGTTTGTATTTATCCTGCTAGTTGGTGACTCCTAACTACTAGCATGTGAGCTACTTGGTTTTGTCACAATGCTAAGTAATGTTTGAGAGATTAGGGATTTAGCTAGCATTGCTAAGCTTTAGCTAATTTATTCATATTTCTTGATTCCTTAGTTAAAGCTGCACTTATGTCCTGCATTATCTTCATTGTAGTTCGCTTAAACTTTAGTAAAATACCTTGAAGCTGACAATACATATTTAAGTATCGTCACTTATGTTTAGACAGTTAATGCTATAATGAGGAATATGAGGAATGCTTCTGTCCCTTATTAGCAAGCCTGTATTAGCAAGCTCATTGTGTGTGTGTGTTTGTTAGAATTTCCAAACAAAGCCTTAATGACGAACTCCAAAGATCGACGAATAATTTACGAATAATAGACTTGACATCCTGTATCAAATTAGGACAGGACAACACAATGTCCTAAGAAAATAAATGAAATGTAAATCTGTTACGACTTCCATAATGCTGCTGCACGTCAGGTTTTACGCTCACATTCATTCTGGCTGTGGTTTCATGAGTGTCGTTGAGTCGGTTTCACAGCTTGGTTATGGCCTTTAATGCTTGCCATGGTCACAGCGAGGCGTGTGGACAAGCAGAAATCGCAGCACTGATACAGAGCTCATTATATATGACATGTACAGCACATGACTGTAATCTACACCACGCTTGTGACAGCAGTAATAAGCAGTTTTGCATTGTGACAACATGACGAGGTTTGCTACAACAGAGTCACGTGGTAAACGCTAAAATGTGGTTTCAGTAAAACCACCAGAGTGTTTTTTAACGATATGTTCTTCTGTTAGATGTAGAGCCCTGACATGGCAAGCTGACTTTCAGCTGTTGGACGTATTTGAGAGTCAGTGGCTGAACGTTGTCCACAAGTTTCACTAGGCGAATTTATCGCATGTGAAATCAGCATCTGAGGTTGGTGGTGATTGAGAGAGAGAGAGAGAGAGACAGACAGAAAGCTCTCTGATTGGCTATTCAGATAGGTGGATTTTTGCAGCAGAAGAGAAATGGAGTTAGCAAAGCAAGCTAACCTTTTTAAGGGCAAACAGGGTATCTTAGTGTTTTGACTAGACAGTGGTGTGAAACTGGTAGCTAGGTAAGCTCATAAGTCTACGAACCCAAACCACATCCTTCCATACATAAAAATATCTCAAAACATCACATCACTATAGATGTACTGAACTCGAGTATTGAACAACCTCCTCTTCACTCAGTACACAAGGACATTGCGAAGTCTTGCCTCCATTGTCTGAGTAAATTCCAAATCTCTTCTCTGGTTATTGCTTATCTTGCCTTTTGACCCTTGCCTTGACCCTTAATCATAATTCAACAGTAACCCCAAACTCAAACAATGACATCATAAAAAAAAGGGAATAGATAGCTCAAAGCAAATGTGTAACAATGGGAATAGGTAGCACAAAATAAAGCAGAATTACTGACTCATTTGTGGTTTTCCAACCATTGTCATTTGGATGACTCAACAAGCTTAATGTCATTTGGATTATGTGAGACGATTTTGAACTTTGGAAAACTTAAAAACTAGCGGCAAAGAAAAATAGGACGATGTTTCAATAAATGGATTACAATAATGAATGCAACATAATTTTAACTGTTATTGAATTTTCACTACATTCAAATACTATATGGAATCAGCGCACTCTGAAAATAAAGCATTTATCATTGTTCTTTACCAGCAAGCATTTTCAATACGGTCCTTCATGTACAGAGTGATCGAAGTAAAATGTAAATGTTCGAGCTCCCACCGTGTCATTAGGGCAGAGCGGGGGGACTCCATGAAAGCCCTGCCAAAATCTACTTGAGAGAGAGCGAGAGAGAGAAAGAAAGGCAGAGTATCGATCTGTCTGTCCACGGATATGATACTTAAGCCCAGTACTCAGAGACAGAGAGGCCTCAGATCCATATCTCAAAGACTTTAATCCGAGCTGCTCTCTAGTTAGATTGGCCTTCACCTTAACCTCTTGACAAGTGCTTGAGCAGATCAAGCATGAAAATTTCACCCTTCTTATATTAGCTTTTCTCTCTGATTTTCATTAACAACTGTGAACTGGCTTTAAGGACCCACTGCATTTATACAGATAATAATACAGCTTCATTTTGAAGTCTTTCAGCTTCAGTTGAGTAAATATGGATTGATGTATTTAAAAATAAGCTTATGTAGCAGTAACATCCATTACTTCCTTGCAAAATTTATCTCATAGCTTATTTGCCAGGTCAGTTTGTGGAACTAAACAACAAATGTCTTGGCTGATCAATTATTTTTGGGCCAAGTGGGAAACTGTGCAAATTAGATTTTTCAGATTTTCAAGAATACATCCTTTATCTGATAAAAACTGATAATTGCATGAAAAACTCCCGTATTTTGTAGCCAGTGTTAAACTTGGACTTGTAGCCATGAGAAGCCAGCCAGGTCAATTACCCATAAAATCAGCCAGGTTGATCATATGGGTTTGTCGGTTTCTACTCGTTTGAACTCTTTTGTGGTTCACTGAAAGGGAAATAGAGTAAAATAAACGTGATTGTTTACTTTGACAATATGGTAAAGCCCCACTCTTCATGCTTCTATCTCAGTGTGATTGCAATCTACAGTAATTGCAGGCCTTATCTCTGTTCTCTGTGTATTTGGTCAGCAGTGACAGCAGGATTATGGGTGTTTCTGGAGCAAGGGATGGAGGGAGGAAGGGAGGGAGGGGAAGTCAGTGTCTTTTCCCAGGCTGGAGCTCTGGGCCGAAGGCCTGAGATCTGACCCTGTCTGACCTCCTCCCCCTTCCAAAGCACATCAAATCAGCAGCTCCGGCTCTGATCTGAATCGGAGATGGGCTCACTTAAAATTGCGGTGCATATGCCGTGCTGTGTAATGGCCTGGGGGCCTTCCCCAGCGAGACGAGAACAAATGAACAATTCATCATCCGCAGCTGTCCTCTGGGCCCAGGTGACTGCGCCATCGGACAAAAAAACATGGGGGGGGCAGCTTTTAATCGGACAAACGCTAATTGGATGGCCTGGGAAGATTAGAAGAGCCCCCTGGAGCTAATGTTTCCATCAATGTAGGCATCTTCACAGCTGCCTCTACTCCAGGATCAGACCATAGAAGAATCTCCAGAACCTACAGCATCACATCACATGGAAGAAAGGAGGAGTAAAGATAGTCGCTATCTATGAAGTGGGCAATGCTCTGATTCTACTAGTATTATTTTACATTAAACCTTGACAGGTTATGAAAGAAAACTCTGTTACACAATTTACGACTTATTTTTATACATCGTTATGGTAAAACCAATTCAATGACCAGGGATCACACACTACCCAACTTGTTGCTGAACCAAACTTACCACACTCACATGAAAACACATCTCCTTCTGACCAGCTGATTGCAACAGCGAAACAAAAGCGAAGGTCAAATGTGCTCAGATTTTCTTCTGTCCATGAGATACACAAGAGAGTTTTTTAAATTAACATTTTACAGGCATTCATGTTCCTAGCAAAAGTCCTTCATTAAGGAGCTTCACTACAGCCACCAGTGCCTGTCCACCATTGTTTATATCTACTTCCTGTATTAAATGTATTTGCATTCAGATTTGAATCATGGACCAGATTTGGATCATTGACTGGCAATAACCATACTGTTCCTGAAGGGGATTTTGAATAGTTAAAGATGTGGATAGATTCCTAAAGAGAACCCTCCCTAATGCTAGTTTTGTAGGGTTCTACCAAAACTAAGAACCATTTCTGGTTTTAGTTTATAGATTGTCGGAAACAGTTCTGCAGGATAGGGCTGTATCAGAGGCAGCATGTCATGTCCACATCAAATACTACCTTCTGAGATCCCTTTATCTGACCGGCATGGATCCTTCACTATCCTGCCAGTCTATAAAAAATGGTGTCGGACAATCCTTGTAGAGTAGAAGACAGGGAGCAAGTGTTGAGTGTTCAGTGGTAATGGCTTTGGGCTACTGATCAGAATGTTGGGAGCTTAAATGCCTGTTCCAAGAAGCACCAACTGTTTGGTCCTTGAGCAAGACCCTTTATCCCCAACTGCTCAGTTGTATCCTGTCTCATGATGTATGCTGCCATCAATGCCCATCCCAAACATTTTCCTTATAGGTACCTTTGTGGCTATCAAGGTTCTGCCTTTTAAGACGCAAACCTCTGAAACAGCAGAGACAACAAAGCATTTCAGCAGCTACCTTAAGGACGTACTTCTAGATTCCAGTGGTGTGGTGGATCCGGAGCTTATCCCAGGAACACTGGAGCTTATCCCAGGAACACTGGGTTCAAGGAGGGAATAGTCTTGATGGAACGCCAGTCCATCCCAAGTACTCTTGAAACTATCAGGAGGTAAGAAATTATTTTTGTGTGCCAACTTTCAGTTCGGGTTGTTAATTGTTTCTGAAATCTGGGTTATACTAATCGAGCCAACAACCCCTTAAAATCCCAGGACCTGTCCAGACTACTGAAAAGTTTTGCTGTAATTACTGATGCGATTTTAAAATGAACTGACTAATAGGGTGAAATTCAGTACTTTACCAGAGGTGCCAACATCTACGGTTTATTTGTAGATTTTTGACACCTTGACATGAAGCCTTCACTGAAGGGGAAAGGACTCAAGATCTGAAAGATGCATTTACTTATGGTAGTGGCTACTTTCACTTTGTGCAGACTTTATCTATTTCTGACATGACAGTTACATGACAATACATGACATTTCTTACATGACACTTAGCTTAAAGCAATTCGCTATCGAGGGGCCATGTTAAAATATTTCTTCTTGTGGATGGATCTCAGCTAATAACTTGAGTTTCTCAATGCACATTTCATGCTGCATACACACAACAGATGCTTTCATTCTCACAACAGCTACATCATGCTGTTTTGACCCTCTAACAAGATGCTTTGGTAAAGAACAATGAGATGTGTGCATGTGTGAAATGTGATATTTATATATTTTTAAAGGGAAATAATAAAAAAGGCTTAATTGGACATGAGGTTGAAGCCTCACATGAGTCCTTGCCTGATTAGCTTCGGATATAATGATATCAATTACACCCTGATCCCCCCAATCGGCGGCCGTAATAGGTGAGATCTGCTGCTTGGGCTGCCATCTTGCCAGCGATCACACCTCTTCCAGCTCCCGCCGCACTCCCTCTGACACACACACCCTGCTGATTCTCCCTGCCGAGCGCTGAGACTCCCACCTTTTCATGTCGCAGCCTTGACTCTGCCCTCCTCTCCAGACAGACAGAAGACCAGAGAGGGTTGGTTGAGGATAACACTCCCCATATTGTTCTCATCATGTAGTGCAGACGGCAGTAGGCAACACGTTTCGGACTCGACTTGTCTCCGTTGTTCACTGATTAGCTTCATGAACCTGATATGGAGAGCAGGTTTCATTACTGTAAATATAAAACATAAATAAATAGACGTGTACTAGACTATAATGGTTTGACTATTATGTTTATGAAAGAATATTAAAAAATACAATTTCAACAGAAATCCAGCCACTGAATATGTGGGCGTGGCTAAAACTTAGCATTATGTCAGTATGTTGTTTCATTTTAATAATGAAATAGTTATGTACAGTGCAAACACTTCTATCTTTGCCTTACCTTTGCCCTACTTATTTGGCATTAATTTAATTAATGTGTGCAAAATGTTCAACCCTTCACTCAGTTCTAGTGGGCTAAAACATACACCTGGCAACCCTGACTAAACCATTCTGAACAAGCGAATCCTATTTGTTTAGATCCAGGTAGTACTAAAAAAATCAGAGTTTCCCTGCTGTGTGAACAAAGTCTAAAACAATCATCCAGGTATTCCTTTTTATCATTTTCTCTCTCCTTCTTTTTCATCGATAAACGACCACTGCAGATGTGCCATTTTTTTTCTTTTATCTTTCATGCTCAAAAGAACATGAGGCCCATTTGACAACATCCCCAAGCCGCTCGAGGCTATACAAGAGACAGTCTGGCCAAGCTGAACAAAATAATATACACAGCATCTCTTCAAGGGATTACTCTCTCTCTCTCTCTCTCTCTCTCTCTCTCTCTCTCTCTCTCTCTCTCTGTGTGTGTGTGTGTCTCTGTGTGTCTGCCAGCTGTGGAGGCCTCCTGTGAGCCCAGGCTACTGTCCTGCACCCACATGTGTGGAGAGGACAACACTCAAGGGTTTCTGTTTGAGTGTGTGTGTGTGTGTGTGTGTGTGTGTGTGTGTGGCAGCGATGTGGCCATATTGCGCTCAGTGAAACTGCCAAATGCAGTTTTGTGTCCGTTTTGTTTCATGATGCTGCACAGCTGCTGCAGCCTGTTTGCTCGTCACCTCTCCATGGCCTGCGTTTTTTTTTTTGTGTGTTATTGTTTTTGTACTTGTTTGTTGTGTCCTCCATATCCTTCTTCCCTTTTTCACTTCTTATCCCTTCCTCAGATTCCTGCGATGACCGAGGAAGTCGGGAGATGATATCATGATATCGGTTCACAAACGCATGAACGTGAATACGAGATTCGAGCAGAGTTAGTCATAGATTTGTGAATACATACTGTCTATACACACAGTATCATTTTTATTGTCTTAAAGACACTGTGATAAAGGCTTAAGTGGTGTGATGAAGCAGAGTTACAGTTACCGCTCCTCTTCTTCTTCTTCTTCTTTGGGCTTTTCCCTTCAGGGGTCTCCACAGCGAATCATCGCTCTCCACCTATCCCTANTGCATCCTCAACACTTGCACCCACTAGCTTCATCTCCTCATTTATTACCTCCATATACCTCCTCTTTGGCCTTCCTTACAGTTACAGTTACAGTTACACTCCATACTTGATAAATTTCCTATAACAGGATGTCCTGACGTGTTCTGTTCTTCTTATACCACAGCAATTCACACGATTACAAATTTTTACTCCATTCACAAAGACGTCACTCTCTCACCCTCATTCCAAAAGCCTCGGATACAGCTTTACCTCTGACTGTTACAAAAAGCATTGACACTGGAGACTCCTTCCATAAATGGTAACTAAACATCTCTAATTAAAAACTTCACCATATTAAAATTACACGTTTAGATATAAAAAATACTGATATAAAAAGAAGTACAAGGCTGGACAAAGCAATAATAATAATAATAATAATAATAATAATGATGATGATGATGATGATGATGATGATATTATTATTATTATTATTATTATTATTATTATTCATGGATCAACCCTGATTGTTAGTGTTTTTTTAAAATCACTACTACATATATTCTGCCTTCTTTCTCTCCCTTGTATGCTTTCTCTTCCAGCGTTACATTATGTGTGTCAATTAAATAATAAAAAGTATTTAAAAAAAAAAAAAAAAAGGAAAAAAGTTTGTATTTGTCGAGACATGGAAAGAGAGCCTGTTGGGGGGGGACTGAATTTGCAAAAGGCCCAAAAATTAATCTCTGTAAGTATTGTGGTTAAATCCGTGGAACGCCGCTGGTTATATTTAATCTCCGCAAGTATTTCAGTAATAGTCTTATTTCATTGTTTAGTTTTGATTGGAAAGAAAAGGAAGGAGAAATCTTACAACACAGAAGGAAAAGGAAAATCATTCAATCTCCTGTGGAGTCTAGTTCTGGGTCCACTGGTTACGAATTTAGGAGCTGGACATTATTGCAAGGTGGGAATGGAATAAATAATCATTTATGTTTTTAAATCTATGAAGGTTCCTTGATTGTGCACGGCGTTGATGTTTTGTCAGTCCTGAGGACACGATGTCTCATAAGCAGCGCGAGTGTGTGATGTTCTGACCTCACCGGTGTATTATTGTTATCTTGGCATTGTTGTTATCTCAGATAGCGAGCAGCTTGTGACATCGGCTTCCTTTTCAGAGGCCTTTAAGCTGAAGGTCAGTGAGGCAGGGGAGAAAGCGAGGCCAGAATGCGCTGTTTGTTTCCCCGTGTGCAGCTGTTGATTGTTTCTGGATGCTGGCTCACACCAAGGTCTCAGAGAAGCAGGAGCATATTCACCTTATTCACTATTGTTAGGCTTAATGGAGGGAAAATTGCAGGTGGGAGACGCCACCGTCTGCCTTTGTTAGACGGGAGAGGACAGTTCGGGCTTTGTGATTCTGGGAGATAATAACAACGAGTTATTATTATTTTTTTTATCAGACATTCTTGACAGTTGTCAGACATCCCTGAAAGTAAAACAATAATAAACCTGATTTTGTTATATTTCATAGACACGACTTTTCTTTTGGTCACAATTTGAAAACTTTGATAAGTAATGAATTTTACTGAGGCATATTCAAACAGATTATGAAAGGAATGGTGGCTGACTAGGAATATACTTTGAATAAGGTGAATATATAATCATTGTATAATGTATAATCATTGATTGGTGGCGTTTCCTGTTATGTAACGTTTATTAGGCATTTATGGAAGGAGTCTCCAGTGTCAGTGCTTTGTAACAGTCAGAGGTAAAGCTGTAACTTTAAGTTTTCCGACATCTCCAGGACAGAGGAGTTCACACTTTTTGGTTTCTCAGTAACATGACAATGCTATTACATAAGTGAGAACAAGAACTAACTTGCTTCACAACATTGAATGTAACTACAAATGGATAAAAAGTGTGACGTTCGGTGATAGATAATACATTATTACACGGAGTGTCTTATTCCTTACGTTAATGGATGATCAGATCCACATTGAACTCACAGCTGAAATAAAAACTATGATGATGATGAAGATGACGATTATGATTATTATTATTATTGTTATTATTTACCCTGCTTCATGTGATCCAGAATTTCCCCCCTCCAACTCCTGCACGTCCTCCAGCTCCTCCTCCTCCTCCCTCCTGAGATGAGCCGTTGTTTACAATGGAAGAATGAAAGAATATTTCTGCGCTTAGCCCGGCTCTCCCTCAGGAAGGCACCATTACAACAGTAACAGAGGATTAATTAGAGCTCGTCCCTGTAGAGGCGTTCGAGGAGCTGGGCCTGGTCAAAGGGGAAGCATTAACAGCACCGGACGCAGGTAACCCATGCAGAGCACATCGCAGGTAATTAATAGGCCTGAGCTACGAGTATGAGAGGACGAGTTATTTATTCCTGTTTAACTTAAGATGCTTTAAAGCTGCAAGATCATTTAAATATTTCATGTCTCTCTTGGTGTGTTGAGCCTTTAGTACACGTAACCGAGGTGCATGTGACTGCATGTGCCAGTAGAGGGCAACCGGCATGACGGCAAAACATCCTCACCTGAATTAACAGGATTTAGACTTTTAAGACTTTCTAACCTTCAGCCTAAATGTGCAAGGGTGAGTGTGGATTTTTCTTTAATCTAGCCTAGCTGTTATAACACCCCTGATACTGAAGAAAGGGGCAGATGTGCACCAGGCGATGAAGTGTGTATAAAAGTGTATATTTACGACCTCAGACAAAGTGACACATGGGACAATCCTTCACGGCTAACCAAATTTAAACCAGATCCAGCTCTGCCAAAATGCATGTTAAGTATAACATCACTCCTGATCCTGCTGTAACCTCCACCGTTTCGTTTTTCTCTCATGTGGCCACCTGCTGACTTCAGGGCTCTTGCCTGGCCACCATGTACCGCAGACAGCCAGACTTTCCAGCTCCGGTGTGCGAGCGGCGAGGGGATCTGAAGCCATTTTGAAGTTGCCATGCCAGTAATCTTAAAAGAACGGGAGGCGCGAGAACAGGGGACGGGAGGAGGGGTAATTCTGGGACGAGGAGAACTGTTTCCATATGGACCAGGAGGGAGAATACGTGGAAAAAAGCCACTAATCTTTGGCTGAGAAGTTGAGGAGGATTTTAATGCTAATAAACGTGGCTTTGGCAAGTGCTCTCTATAAGGACGGACAGCTATATCGGGCCCGTCTTTCCTCAAGAGGGGAGGCGGTGTTGTCAAGTGCGGGCTAAGCTCTTTGGAAAAGAGTCAAAGTCGCACCATTAAGCGAAGAGACTCTTCACTAACTGTCTCTGAGAAGTGGTGGAAGGGGGGAATTTAAGGAGAAGGATAGAAAGGAATATTTTAGGAATTTGACAGGCTTCAGAAGGCTAATAAGGATAGAAAGAAGAGTTAATAAACAAGCTTTGTTTGCATTATGCTAATGCGCTTGACTAACACGACGTGCGTTGTGGACCTTTTTCAGACAGAAAGGTAGCGTTAAACAACACAAACTCACTCGCTGTTCAAACAGGTAAAGCTGTGAGATCACTGTTATTAGATCACATGGAAATATATTTACGCCAAGCACAACTAGCGGAAGACTGACTGGAGAACGAGTTTGCTCGCTATCAGGTAGCTGTTAGTCTTTTGTAGAGATAACATGAAGGCACAGTGAAAGTAAAAATAATACAGAACCATCCAGAATATCAACATTTTCCTCAGAAGTGTTAGCACATTACTAAAGAGAAGAGTCGGTATGACTCAGATTACACAGTAATTACACTTAGCATCAAACGCCAACTAGCCAACCCATGGTTTCTGCTATATCGAGAAACATGAACATTGGTGTCCTAACTTGTACTTTCAGGGCTGTCAGAAATGGTGGTGTGCTGCTATAGCAAAATAATTAACACCGAAATGGTGTGATGAAGTGTTTTATTTCTCTTATACCACAGCAATTTGCCAATAATTACAATTTTTATTTATTGCAGAATGACAGGACATACGGTTTATCTATTTATAGTTCGATTTAATGTTGGGGAACGTCAGCTCCTGTTCTCATTTTTCCTTTTTTTGCAGGTATAAACATTCACTCCCTAAGCAGCCTCTCTTTTATCTCTCACTTCATGTTAATAAAAGGCAACTGGTCATGTTACCAAGAAACAGCAAAGCATAAAATTCTCTGTCCTGAAGATGGCGGAAAACTTTACCAGCTTTACCTCTGACTGTTACAAAGCACTGACACTGGAGACTCCTTCCATAAATGTTAAATCAACAATTACACCATTTTGCTTCCTGTGTGTGAGCTGTTACTATAGAAATGATATCGAGTGCATTATTATAAACCTTGCAGCTGGAATTATTATCAGAGCTGCTTTTATGAAAATTGATAAACACCTTCTAAATTGAACAGCTTATGCATTAGAGTAAGGTTTGGTTCTCAACATAGACACCATCAAGTTGACATCAAAAAGTAAATTTTGTCACTTGATTGATATGATTGATGACATGAAATAAAAAAAAAAAGCATAGCTCACAGAACATCAGATAAAATGGCTGACTGTATCAGTGGTGGACGGCTGTGAGAGGCAGGCTGTGTTGCGTCTCACACTGGGGCCTGTCTCGCGTAAACAGAGCGCTCGAAGGGGCCACGCTACCAGTCTTGCAACTTCGAGAAATGTCAACATCAGACCCGCGGGTTGTTTCCTCCTCCCGACTCGGTGGCCTTCCATCTCATCACGACCGAGCCTCCAAATGCCACAGCATGGCGACGTTATCTGACAGCGGGGGGTTAAAATGAGAGAGGCGCTGATCTGGGATATATCAGCGTTACTGTGGCTCAGACCCTCCTCTCCACTCCGCTGTTACTGGATTGGTCACGGCAAAAGGGCTCGTGCGCTCCGGGGTATCTGGACTGCGTCAAGAGTGCACGAGAAAGAGGGGGAGAGAGGGAGCCTGGGAAATGCTACGGCAGAGACAAGGATAAAAATGTAATAATGTGCATGATGATAGGTCCTTTTCACACCGCTCAAACTGTATTACTAGACCTGTCCTCGAAGGCAGGGTGGAAAAAGGACATTTGGAAAAAGAGCAAGTGACAGCGACAAAAATAGAGAAGAAGAAGAAGAGAGAGAGAGAGAGAGAGGGCACATGGAGGGGAGAAGGATATAGGGGAATGGAGAGAGAGTGAGATAGAGAGACATAAGAAAAAAAAAACAGTATAAGGTTTGTCAGGGGAACAAAGGAGATAGGATATCCCTAATCCGTGCAATATTAATGTCTAAAATGTCATTAATAAGCTGTAGATTCCGAGCTCAAGACCACACTGGGATGAAAAGTCTGCGAACATGAAGGTACCTGCCAGGGCTTGTCTGACAGGGCCTCGGCTAATGAATGAATATAAAGCCCCTCCAATCAATCACGCAGGATTTATCTTCGCCCCGAGTGTAGGTGAGGTCTGCTACGCGGTGACCACGACTGTCAGGCAGCGAGGGAAAAAAAAAAAAAACAGCCGCAGCCAAGAAGCTGTCGCCGCATTTCAATGAGCCGCGTATTAATGGGCGCTTGTGCTTCCTTACCATGTGGGGGAGCAAGCGTGTGTGTGTGTGTGTGTGTGTGTGTGTGTGTGCATGTGTGTGCTAATTTTTTGGTCATGATCCAAGTCGATCACAATTCTCTCTTAACAGGAAAAGGCCTTGACTTGATGATTAAAATTAGACTTAAGCAAACAGTAATCATCTGTTTTGATCTAGCACTAGAAAAAAAAATAGTAGGAAAGAATAAACAGCATCAGTAACACAAATAAAATCTTTTTTTTCCTCCCCCCGTCCATATTCACCACCATGCGAAAAAGCTATTAGCCTAAATGGCCCATTAGCCCAGACTAAAAGAGTAGCTTTGCAGTTGTCAGGCGAGTTTAAGTCTAAATTGGGGTCAATTTGAGTATGTTAACCATTCCTCTTTAAGGTGAATCATAATATTCACACTACAGGTGTGAACTGTGGAATTGGAGCTCCCTAGACCGGCAAGAAACCCGTGCCAAATGACGCTTCACCTCATCAAAGCACAGCCCGCATATCCACTGGGCAGAAATGTCCAAATAAGCTGTGAAAATATTTAGAGCCTCTCGCTGACTAGCCTCTCATTAGCAGACACTCTCCTCCTCACGTCGCCACTTGCCAAAAATCCAAGAGAGATGGAGTTTGAATATGCAGACGGAGCTAATCAGCCCTAGTGCCAGCTCGCCTGTGTGTGTGTGTGTGTGTGTGTGTGTGTGTGTGTGTGTGTGTGTGTGTGTGTGTGTGTGTGTGTGTGATTCAGACAGATCTGTACAGGGCCAGAAGTTAGAGAGCTTCACTGACATATTTACTCAATGTGAAATCTATACACTTTTCTCCATACACTAAGCCACATCATACAGTGATCATTTTAATGAATTTATCATTGGGAATTATTTTTCTTATAAATCTGTTCTTAATTGGAAATGTCTGCACCATGAAATGTACACTCTTAGCAAAAAAAAAAAAAAAAAAAAAAGGGTTTATTATTTTTCCCCTGTAGGGAACCTTTTAAGATTTATGTAGGTGTCATGAATTTTCCCTCTCAGTGCAAATCGAGGACTTTCTCCATGTGCTTTTGTTTTGGTTTCGGTCCTGTCACTTTTCTTGTCCTTACATTGGATGATAACCCTATAACGTGTTCACCTGTGTTTCACCCTAGTAAGTTCGGTTATTTCTGCCCTGTTGTTTCTCTTCCTATATTGCGAAGTCTTGCCTACTGCACTGTGCATCACTGAACCTTGGTGTCTATTCCCGGTCTTTATTCCGGTTTTCCAGCTAGAGCCTGTTTCATCAGCCGTTTTTTTGTGTTAAACTGGCCTGCCAGAGTTTTGACCTCAGCCATGGACTTGGACAATGATTTTCAAATTCACTCAAATAAAACAAACACTAACGTATATGCACATTACAGTAGAACAGCCGATGGTTTCTAATCCACATTGGACTTTTTTTATAGATAGTTCTCATCCAGTGGTTCCTATTTACTTGGAACACTCCCTGTTCCTCCAAAGAATAACTAGACATACTGAAGTAACTTTGTCATCTAGATTTATTGTTTTTTTCCAAATGTGTAGAACCGTATTATGAAACTAGAACTCGTAACCATCCAAAGAACCCTTGAAGAACCATTTTTATAACCACTTAGCTAAAGCGTGCATTACATTCTCCATCAACTTAACAACTTAAAACCAGCATTTTACCTAAAAACTAATATTTGTAAGCACTACGTTTGGGAAATCATTCAGCGAAATCATACATCAAAGCGTTTAGCGACAATGTTGCGTGCTAATTTTCTTAGCTTACCTCCAGGCAGATCCCAAATTAGCAACAGCTATTTTTCACAACTAGATTGCTGAAGAAAATAGCTAGTTTTGTAGGCTAGCCTTAGTGTAGCCTTAGTGTAGAGTGGTGCGTGAGATGCTCTGGTTTCTTTATCCCACTCCCAAAGGAACCGACAGTTTATTAGTTTTGTTTGTACAGGCTTGCAATATATTCTAGTGAACTTAGTTGGTGGTTTCCCAAAATATAAACAAATTTGTAAGTTAAACCAGAGTTATGCTAAACATGATAAGGCAGGTACTAAGGATGAATGAATGAACACTGTACAAGCACCTGTTTTAATTATTTGTTTCTTTGGGGTCATTAGGTTCCTCAGGACCCCTGTCCAGATCCTCACTTCTTGCAACTAACAAATTATTCTAGCAGAACAGGTTGTGAGATATGAATGTTTGCTAAATTCAGTTCAGATCTTTCAGGAAATTTGGTTCAGTGAATGTAATGTAATGTAACGCCCGTAAACATCGTACCTACAACATCGCTGCAATATTTTTGTTGTAGTTGTGTTAAGGCAAACCTTTCCATAATGTTTGTACAGGAAACATTGTGTTTTCTAATATTCTCATAACATTACGATTGTTACTGCAGATGTTTTTAGAGCATTTGAGGAACGTTATTTCTGGAACGTTACAGCCTAACCTTCTTAAAACTTGTTGAATACTTATTGAAAATGGCAATAGCACTCTCTGTTTGCTTGGAAGTGTCTTTGGAGCATAATTATTGGCCAAAAAAATGCTGGACTGGGTAGAGATCCACTTTCAGATTGGAACACAATGAAGGGAGTCAATGAGTACTGATTAATTCAACATGGTATTTCATTATACTTGCTCCAATTCATTATGGTTTCAAAGACAAGCCAGAAAATATTTGCGTAAAAAAAGAAACTAAAGTCAATCCATGTGTGAGTCCATCCATGCGCCACAATAGATTTACCCTGATCGTCCTTTTAGTGCCATCAGTCCCATCTAAAATTACACTCTGAATGAATTCAGCTGCTGGCACAGTGAGCAAAAAAAAAAAAAAAAAAAAAAGAAAGTCAAAATGGCTGGTGGTAAAGAGTGACCAGACCAAAGTCAATCCTTCATGGGCAGAAGGCTGCTTACGTAGCTCCATTTAAAGTTTTTGTAGTGAAGGAACTGAGAGAGGGGCTTGTGTGTGTGTGTGTGTCTCAGGTGGTGGACGTCGAGCGTGGCTTCAGGACGGCGCTCTGGAGGAAAATCTTTGTCAGTGGACATTGATAGATGTGGATAAGTTAAGATAAGGGCTCTAAGGGACAGAGCTGAGAGAAAACCGGACATTGACCTTCCCTTTCCGACAAATCATCAGATGTGTATCTCTAAAGAAGCATAGAAAAGCTTGATTTGATCTGTTACATGGCTCATGGCCTCACTGGAGTTTGATTTTAGGTTACAGAAATTGTTCAGTTTGCTGAATGTTTTTTTTTTTCCCACTTACATGAAAAGCAATTGCATCCTGTTGTGCCGTGACTGTTTCTACCAGTTTTCTTGATTACTTTTAATCCAGATGTCTATAAAACAGGAAAAGCAGCAGTGCTATTTCAAGGTTCTGACTCTATGCCACTGACACACATACTCACTCCCTTAAAGCACCTTTGAAATCCAAAATGGAGCCTGGCTACCGATAACTTGTTCCAGTTCTCCCGCTGATCTTGCGGAGAACAGGGCAGGGAGTTCTGCTGACTCCACTGGCTGTCCAATGGAGGCAGCTCAGAGACTCTGGTCCCCGGCTTCCTGGAGTGACGAACTTGGCAGGCCGCAGAGGTAATGAGCTCCAGACCGAGGAGAGAGCAGCACTTTCTGGCTGCACACATGATGATGGTGGTGGGTTTGAGTTTGGGCCACATGATTCTTTCCTTTTAAAACTCTCCACAAGACGATCTCTACTGGCATTTCAAATTGCTTCAAAGCTCAGTGGCAGTGTCTGACCACCAGAACAGCTTCAATGCACCTTGGCATTAATTTTACACTATGTCTGGAACTGTGTAGGAAGGATGAACACCATTCTCCCCTCACCTCTCATAGGCGTTCCATCTAGTGAGTGTGATGGCCGTAACATATGATTTACATCATTTTTATCCACATCAAACAATTCTGTAAAACCTCTTGAACTGGGAATGGGGGCAGGGTCATCCTGGACAAGACCACGCCCATTGGGACATGAATGTTTCATCAGTCACAAGGATTGATTTTCAGTAAAACTTCCATTTTTGCATTTTTTTAAAAAATTTATTTAATGGTTGTGCTACCTGTCATTCAACTGCCATGGGTGGGACCATCTGTTATTATATTATAAAAGACCGAGACCAATCTGTGGCTGCTGTTACAGAAAAAGTAAACACCTTCTGATCAGAATCGAGAATTCGACAGCACTGTGATATAATAATATCTCAGCACACACTATTTCATCATTTGTTTTATTTGTAATGAATGATAATGAAATCCAGCAAATGTCATGTTGCTATAAATTAAATGTCTTCTTCATTTTGTCCAACTACAAATATATCAGTCATCTGTTATTTACCAAAGATTTATGCTTTCATATGATTTGCTGTGATTACCTTTTTTATAGTGACATTATTCAATCCCTGGTTCGAGGGTTTTAGTCTGGGAAGCAAGTAGACCTAATTGATGACATCTTGTGTTGCCGGTGTTTATTCACATTCAAATGCTTTAATCCATAAAGATCACAAACTGTTCCTTTCCGCAAATGCCTTGCTCGATAAGTAATGAATCTGTAATCAAGGTTGATAGCTTCCTTATCTTGTTAATGGACCTGTTAATAACACTAAAGTGAACACACTGAAAGACTTGATGTATAACAGGCCTCAGGCTTAATGCATTGAATTTCAATATATACACGCACTACCTGCCTGTGTGTCCGTCTTTGTGCTGAGCTCTTTCATTTAATCAAGCGTCAATTAAAAAGCCAATGGATCAATTAGGCAATTTTATGGCTAATCGTTGGCATGCTCTTTTTTCATTCTTTTTTTTTTTTAACGCAGCCAGCAAAGTGACTGCGCACATTGTTAATGTGTCCAAAAAAAAAAAAAGGTTGCACTGCCGCTACTCCCGAATGATTTCCGATGAATTTAGACTAATTCTTGAAGTGGAAACACGCCTCCCCTTCAGCGCTGGCAGTCGCTTTGAAAGCACTCGGGCAGCAACTTTCTTCCAATATCTCCTTATTTGAATCTGCTAAATGGCTATTAGATGAGCCTCTGTGCCAAAACTCTCAACATAATCACAGTGAAGGTGGTACTTTGGACAAGTTTATTGTGACAGCTGTTTGTGTGTGTGAGTGTGTGTGTAATGCAGGTTTCATTTTCATTACAGTGAATGGGTTTGGATGTTTCCTCACATCTACCAGCCTACAAGATATGTAAACATTGTGGTCAAATTACAAGCGTTGGCAATTACAGGTGCAAATCCAGTGCTTTGAAATGTCAGATGGGATCTTTAGCACGTTTTGCTTCTACAGTGTGAATGTATTATATGTAGTGTGTGTGTGTGTGTGTGTGTGTGTGTGTGTGTGTGTGCTCAGAGCCGTACGGTCTTATATTTTCACTGAATGAGATTTTCCTATTATATTTGTGGATTGGCAGGACAGCTTAAGTGGACTCTAATACCACTTCTGCACCAAACTGTGCAGCTCGGTATGGCTTGGCAACGAATCCGAACCCTGGGCTATCCATATATGCTGGCCGTGTATGTGTGTGNTGTGTGTGCATGTGTGTCACGTTCCCATTACATAACTCTTGCCATGAAAGTAGGAAGAGTTTCTCTGTGGTAGTAGTGAAATACTACTCTGCATGAATAGATAGATAGATAGATAGATAGATAGATAGATAGATAGATAGATAGATAACGGCCTGTTCTCATTATCATTTTACTTTACTATCTCTAGAGTGAACTAGTAGGCATAAAACATTTATTGTAAGGGCAGCATGCCCAAACACAAGGGTGCCAATATTTTAATTTTTATTGAGAATGCAGAGGAGCAACCCTTTCACTTAGTGGCTACCCACACATCCAAATATAGCCAAGGGTGCCAATACTTTTAACCATTAGGGAATATACATATGAGGAAACTTGTTCTTGTCTTAATGGCTACCCAAACACCCAAAACAGCTAAAGGCTGCCAATATTTTAATCTTTACTGAGACTACAGAGATGTTTGTGTATGAGATGTCATTAGGTGAAAATTCCATCTGTTATAACCTATGTAGTCTGCAGATATAGTGAACAGGAAGTCATTTGAGATTTGACCTAGAGGATAACTGGATGGATGGTTCTTGCTCCATACATACAAAACAAGAATTGCAACAGAATATTTTCATTTACATTAATTTAACATTACAGAGCTATGTTCTATATATAGTTTGTCAGCTAGTTAGTAACATTAACTAGCTAGTTTTAACCTTAAAAAAATCTGGAAATTTGATAGAAGAAGAAGGTTAACCAACAGCTAATCAGACATAGGAGCAATGCTAATTTGGACACTTCTTCCGAGTTATCGTTTATTGCATTAATGTATTTCAGTCATCTCAATTTGCTTAAAATGAATTAAAAAAAAGTTCTGTTGCTTTCTGCTTGTTTCTTGTTTCTGAATCAAAATTGACCCATGAAGAACCAGGAATCATAACTAGATCTAAATTAACACCAGCACACCTTGTTACAGGTGGGTGACATCAGAAGTCGTCATGCTGATCGTCACGAATTCCTCCTTGTAGTTTCCAGAGTAGCAGTGATGCTTGCTGTTGTTCCAGTCTCTGTACCTGTCCTATCACTGGTTTGTTACCTTATTGTGTTCACCTGTTCTGTGTTCAACCATAATTAGTTTGCCTGTTTATTCCTTCTTGTTTCTACTACTTGTAAAATCTTGCAGATTGTTTTCATACATGTCTCAGTACACCCAAGCCGTAGTTTCTGTTTTCTGTTTCGACCTTCGCTTGTGTTTTCATTGCTGATTACGTATAATCCCTGTCTAACCCAGTCTGTCTGGTCACAATGGATTTCTTGGATTCACCCCAATAACACACATGTTGACTTTTTCACATTTGCGTTCTGCCTCTAGTCTCCACAGGGTGCACTGATCTTAGTATGAGAATGGGAGAACCAGGTATCAGGCATACACACTACATAGCAGAAGGCTTCGGGACTAGTACCGGGTTTCCTCAGGAGCCGCCCCCCCCCGCTACAAGACGTTTAACAAGCTGTAAAAAAAGCTTGAGGCCTGTTGAGCATATGGGAAAGCATCAAAAAAGACCAGATTTAAAAGTTCATTTTTCTAGACACCATAATAGTTGCTTCGTATTAAAACCTTGTGCCAGGCAAATCTGTGTGTGTGTGTGTGTGCATGTATTTTGTATATGGGCACACTTTATGGGAAGTAGACTTACTCTTCAGCGTGGTTCATTATGGTCTCGTATTTGCCCAGTCATTTTGTCACTTCCGTGATAACAGCCACAAATGAAATGCCAAGCTCTTTACAGGACTGACGGGCTGCAGCGTGGAAAACGTGCAACTTTTTTTTTTAAAAAGATAAGCAGGAAAAGTGGGAAAATATTGCTCCTTTTGTTAGAAGTACTCCTTTCAACAGTGAGTGTGTGTGTCCTCGAGACAACATCGAGTGTTTCTGTGCCACTTTTCCAGCTGGAAGACTTTATCTTATACATTTGTTCCAAAAATTTGTTCTGGACTTTATTTATTTCCAGAAAGCATGACGGCTCTGGCGTTTACCTCTAAGGCCCTGACGTGGTGAAGGAGCCCGGATACTGTATATACAGTATATATATTTAAATTTTCTTTATGATTTGTATTGCTTCAAACTTCCCCAGGTTTGGCATGGCAACGTTTGCCTAGAGTTAACAGATCTGTGGAATCATGTGGAATATCCACCGTATAAGTCCCTCTGCAAGTACCTATAGAAATGATAATGTTTATAATAAGCGCATTAATAAACCTGTGATTTGTCTTGCAGCTGAAACTACTGTCAAAGCTCCCGACCAATCAGAATTGAGAATTCAACAGCATTATGGTATAAAATGTTTTAAGGGTAACTTCAAGAAAACGAGAAGAGGTTAAGGAGGAAGTTTTGGTTGATTGTGGTCTAAGGCCAGGTGCATGTCCCTGAGGCATTTCTACATGTTCAGATCCTAATATTGACTGACAGATGAGAGCACAGGTCAAGTGATTTGTGTCTGATGTTAACACACTATAATCCTAAATGAATGTGGATCAGGCCAGGGGCAGGGCTAATCTTAATCCTTGGTGAACCTTATTAAAAAAACGTAAAAGAAAAAAAAGGTGTGATTGCTATTGGAAGTGCGATCCTTAAACAATTTATGCATGATTTTAACACCTATTACTCTCCACCTAAGTATATGTAGAGCATGAGCTCAAATCTCACTGACTCAAAGCCCCAACAGGAATCATGTGTTAAAGCTTGATTTTGAATGCATAATTAATTATCAAGACAGAACTGCCGCCACTGACCTCGCACACTTCCCACTCTTTCTGCTTTAGACCAAAGCCTGTGACAAATGCCCGCTTGCGCACTTGACAATGAAAAAGCTAAAAGGGAAAAGCAAAAAAGGGCTCGACAAAAACTGGAAGATAAATGATCCGTTTTGAGCCGTTTTCAAGGAGCAGAGATCTTGTAAACAGCGAATGCCGTCTCGCAGCAACCGGCCCATGTGTTAGCACCTTGTTGGGTCGACTGCAGCCTGGCAGACGGACTTGTTTTTACAGGGATCAGCACTGAAAGAGCCAGGGTGCTTATTTTAACACCTGCCCTGGAGCTCTGTCTGCTCTCAGCCCCAACTCAACTCAACCCCCCCTTCCTAATTCATCACCACCACCACCACTGCCGCCGCCGCCGCCCCCAGTGGCCCTCTCTGTCTGGGCCCTGTGCCAAAGGCCTCCGAGGCCTATTCTAGCCATGGCAGGCCCCTACAAATCAACCCCAGAGACGGCAATCAACTGATCTCTGAGCAAAATGCCCCTGCCGCACACAATGCCTTAAATCTTCCACTCATTAAACAGAGAGACGCATCCAAGCAATTAAGAGGGTGCTCTTTGATGTCTGAGTGCGGCATGCATTGCACAGATGCATCAAGCTGCAAACTTCATTTACTGAATTTGCCAGGGATCACAAAAGGAAATCAAATTTCCCCCAGTGATAGGGAGCATATTCTTAACTCTGTGAGTCTGGTCAGTTTGCTTTCTCTCCTCTGTTTAAGTGTCCATCCCCCCTCTCTTCTAGAGTGGCCTGATCGATCCCAGAGACCCAGCTGTACCCAGCAGGAATAGGCTGTCCATCCTGCAAAACTTCAGTGATCTGACAAACCTGGGCAGATGTGCCAAGTGCCTCCTGCTCAAGGGTCACATCAAGCTGTAAGCGATGGCCACAGATGGTCCATATTTCACTCCTGGTCATCCTCTGTTATGTTCTTTAAGGTTAAGCTCTCGTTCGAGGAGTTATTCATGACCTTTCAGGAGAAAAGGGAAATGGGGAGATTGATCAGTGAGTGTGGGGAGAGTTTTCATACTCAAAAAAGCCTAGAAACAAGAAGAAAGCTAAGTAAACAGAGTCAAATTTCATGATAGGATGGTGCTCATAGGGCTACATAGCCTACATAAGCCCTTTAAGACAGCTGACATAAACAGACATGGCCTTAATTTTGACATAACCTTTGGGACAAAGGTCTCAACCACAATGTCACCTAAAGTGACATGACATAGGCTTTATGTCAACTGGACCTAAAAATGGACAAAAGCATCAACTTGAGAGGTGAAGCTGTGGGAATAAAACCTTATAAATAATTCTGAGATTTTATTTTAGGCACAGGAAGGGGTTATGAAGGGTTCATGGAGCCTTATGAACACCATTCTTAAGTAAAGTGGTACAGTAAAGATGATACATGATTATTAGTATGACTAATTAGTATATACCATCTCTCAACACTCTCATAACTGTTAATCATACAAAGAATGCTTGAGGAGTGAACATTGAAGTGGACAGCGGAAAAAATCTAGTGGATGACGAAGTCCGAGGCTCATCAGCGGCATCGAGAAGAATTTCCGAATCGCTGTCTTATGATCTCAAATTCATAGGAAGTGAACATGTTGCAGGAAGTTCCATTTTAATGTTATTGCTCCTGCAACTTGTCGCCAGATTCATCATTATACCTTTTCTTGAGACTTTCATGTAAAATACAGGGAAATCATTGCGCTTTATAATTCCTGGGAATTTACTCGCTCTGCCTCATGACCATATGCTAGTGTGAACAGCTGGTATATTTCATGGCAAAAAAACCCCACAAAGCATTAGAACCTTGCTATCCTGCTATCCTTCCCTAAAAATGTGGTGATCTGTGTACTTTAGTACCCCAGGCCAAAGACTCCCTGATCCAGCTGTGCCTCTGGATCCCAGACGAATACCTGTAAACTGTGTTAAAGCAGTGCTTTTATTGAAACTTCATCTCTGTGTCCAGGTCCTGCCATTGTTCCTGTGGTCTAATTGATTTGGCAGATTTCTTTATTCAAAGTGTTTTTTTTTGTTTTTTTTAACGAGTGAAGCAGAATCCAATCCGAAAGCACAGCTGAACGACTGAAGATTTTACAACCTTGCTCAAGGGTCTGCGAATGGAGCTGTGGTAATGCTGGGATTTGAACTCACAGCCTTCCGGTCACTAGTACTAATGTCTCGTAAACCTCAGTTCAAGTACCAGATGTAGCGCAATTTTATTATTTTAAAAAAAAAATGCAACATGATTTCCATCTTACTGCTGCGAAGTGAATCTTAGGAAAACGGTTGGCGCAAAAGAAGACTTTTAAAGACCAGTAAAATGACAGATAAGCTGATGGGAATGTCATCATGCATGGATGCTAGTTAACGATTTGAGTATTTGCTAATTCTATGCTAACAAGATATTGTTCTCGGATATGGATTACCAATTTTTTTTTAATTATTAAATTTTTTTCTCAGATTCAATGATGGAAAAGGTACAAGTTACAAGGGTTAAATTGCACTCCAATCATGGAGTCACCCTATTGAACTTCTTTGGGATGTAACTTTTTGGCACGTGTTCCTTCTCACCTGCCATATAAAGATTTCACTAGCTAAAATTATGAATCATAATTCACACGTTTGATCATTTATCTCTCTAATCTTTAGTTTGGAGTGTTCCATTCCTAGCCTACTGTCCTTACAGCACTTTTTTTGGGGGGCGAAATGGCTTCCGGATGTTCCCGCAGGATTTTCCAGTTAACTACGGCGCTCTGCCGCTAAGCCGCTCAATCCCTGTGAACTGGTGAAATATGAAGTGCTGATGTTGATACAGATTTTCACCAGAAATAAATCAGATTAGCGGCAGCACTTCCCAACTGTAAATAAGTTTTTAAGGGACGTTTATTGCTCTTCGCCGCTCTCGTCCTGAACCATACATTTCCCGAAAACGGCAACTTTCCTGCAGTCGGTTTGGCTTCCGAAATGGCTCGCCAAACACCGAGAGAATCCAAGCAGTATTTTGTTAGCAAATATTTCTTTACAAATGATGCTCGGCATGTCATCTGTATATTTACGATGGCTCAAAGACATGGGTGTGTGGATCTAATTAAAAATGTGAGCGGGGTTAGCAGCCTGCTGCTTCCCCACCAGTCTCTGGTTGCCAGCTCTTGGCAGCTCTCCTGTCAGAAAGCCAGCTGTTTAGTCCTGCCCTGAATTATTGCCAGGCCGCAATGCATTGTGGGACATCTGGTCCGAGCATTGCTTTTGTCATCTTTTGTCAACGCAAAGTCTTTTAAGTTTCCCCAAGCTAAATCGTTAGAAAGAAAGCGCTCCACTTGTTCTTCACTGGTGATTATTGTGAAATTGACGGCGTCGCTTTTGTTCTTTCTCTGTCACATTTCAAATCAACACTAATTCGTCACATTGTCTGTGTGTGTGTGTGTGTGTGTGTGTGTGTGTGTGTGTTTGAGTCTGTGTTTGTGTGCGTGTGTGTGTGTGTGTGTGTGTGGTTTTTGTCAGGTACAAATGAGACTGAAAATATGAATGAGAATAATGTGGATGCAAAATGCAAAAAGGAAATACATCATTGTGTGTGTGTGTGTGTGTGTGTGTGTGTGTATGTGTGTATGTGTGTGTGTGTGTGTGTCTGGTGTATACTGGATCTGGGATTGTGTCTGTGAGTGTGTGATGTGGTGTGTAATATTTGTAGTATATATTGTGTCTGTGATTGTGTCGGTATGTGTGTGTTGTGTGTGTTTATGATATATGTAGTGTGTTGTGTGTGTTATAGCGTGCCTGTGTGTAAAGTGTTCATATGGTGTGTATGATATATGCAGTGTTTATGTGTAGTGATCTGTGTGTGTGTGTGTGTGTGTGTGTGTGTGTGTGTGTGTGTGATATGAGTAGTGTGTGGTATATGTGTAGATGCTACATGTGTGTAGTGTGTATGTGTGTAGTACGTTTATATGGTGTGTATGATATATGCAGTGTGTATGTGTAGTGATCTCACACACACACACACACACACACACACACACACACACACACACACACACACACACACACACACACACACAGTTTCCCAACAGGTTGCTAGGTTTTACTTTATTGGAATAATCAGGTGTTGATGATAAAAATAAAAATGCCTTCATCTATAAAACGGTGTGTGTCAGAACCACGGGCCGTTTACACGCCAGCACTTTTTTCTCCTTCATCCATATGCATTTCCAAAAAAGTGGGAATTTGGTGTGTAAAAAAACACGGAGAGATGAAAAACACGGAGAGATGGGAAGTGTAGCTCTTTGTGAATTACGTCATTTTCTCTGCTTACAAGAAACGACTTTGAAACTTTTCCTGCTTCTTAAGAACTCAAGTGGCGTTAAAGTGTGAGCACCTTTTGTGCTCATATTTAAAAAACAAATAAACAACTCATGTGACTCAACACTGTAACCATAACAACGCTCATACCTAGCTAGTCCTAGCTAGTATCAGCTAACGTTGTAACCATGACAACAATCTCATCTAGCTATTATACATATTTCCTGCCTGGAATATTTGGTGTTAAATATTTTCCATTCAACGTGTCCAAACTTGCGACCTGATTGGTCAGGAGGTAAAAATCGGGTGTCATTTTTTCAAACTTTGCTTTGCTGTGACCAAAAAAATCCCAGACAGCGGCACTTTGTAACCATAACAACACTCTTCCCTAGCTAGTCACAGCTAGTACTTCATGCTAAGAATATTTGCCGTTAAAATATTTTCCGTTCAACATGTCGTAAATCTCCTCACTTGCTAACAAGACACGTTTTTTTTCCTGTTTGAGTCCAGAAATTGTGCGTTGATGGTTGAGAAAAAAAAACAGTAAGCATTTTTTCTTTAATTGTGAGTTTTTTTGGCTGCTTGGTGGTTTCTAGTCAACACTTGTCAAAATTTTCCAGTACAGTGCATCTCGTTTAAAAAGTCCTTAAGGTGCTCGTCTAACTTAGTAATACTGTGAATTGAATGCTGCGTTATTGTGTTTTGAGCTGCGTCTCTTCACGTACGCACGTTCTCCAGGAGCACAGGTTCCCTTTGGATTTCTAGAATTATCCACTGGATGTTGTACTTAGATCAGATCACACTAAAATCTAGCCTACTGCCTTTTCTACTTTGTCTCTCGCAACAGAATTCTGGATTTGTAACCTCAGTGGCTTCACTAAACCAGCAGAAGAAGAATATGAAGTGTACGGCCAAGCTTTCCCCAGCAGAGTGTGTGTTCCACACACCCAAACTGCTTCCTGTGTGTCTGATTCCTCATTATTGCTCCATTACAGCTTCGGCTGCACGTCTTCTGATCTTCTCTAGCTGCGTCTCTTCTCTTCTTACACCTTCCAGAATCTTCCGAGACTTGATTTTCAAGACTAAAAGGAAGCAACCGAGCAACATGAAAATCCCTCTACACTTATTATAGCGGGTTTCAAGAAATCACGCGTTTGTTCTTTTCTGTGTTTTGCTCAGGAGATGTTTTGTGTGTGTGTGTGTGTGTGTGTGTGTGTGTGTGTGTGTGTGTGTGTGTGAGAAGCTCATGGGCCAAAAGCTCATAATCATTTCAAAAGACGCTTTAAATGTGTAATAAGCATTTCGACATCTCAGCAAACAAAGTACAAACAGCAGCACACACATCTGCATTCACGTGACACACGTATGCACACACATCAATGTATGTTTGAGCCCAAGATATATATATATCTATCTATCTATCTATCTATCTATCTATCTATCTATCTATCTATCTATCTATCTATATGATCGAAATAATGAATAAATAAATAAATAATTATATTTTATAATGCATATAAAATATAATATATAATTTTCTTCATTATTTATTAATTTAATATTTCTAGAAAAAAAAATATATATATATACACTCAATATAATGGTAAAAAAACTAACTAAATTAGTAAATAAATAAATAAATAATGAGGAAAATTATTGTATTATAAAATATAATCATTATGTATTAATTAATTAATTTATTTATTTATTATTTCTATCATTTTATATATATAAAGAAAATTCAATAAAAATATTATATTTATTTATTATAAATAAATAAATAAATAATTTCATTTTTTTATATTTATAAATCTCTGTAATTAAAAATTTGATATAAATTGAGGTAAAATATTTTAGAAATTATAAGAAGAAGAATAATTTGAAATATTATACACGATTTTTTACACCAAAACCTGCAAGATGCAAAAATTAGATATTTTCCCCTGAAATTATTTTAAAATCTTATACATCTCTACTTTTTTTTCCACATTATTACACATAATATGAACTTCAGAGGACGTAGCAGCAACACATAATCAATTTTGATAGAAACCTACAGAACAGGAGGAGACGCAGCGTTGTTATTTTTTCCATATTATATATATATATATACTATAAAGGTTTCGGGTCAACAGTTGTGTAGGTAGTCGTACGTCTGCTACTTTGCGGGGTTTTACAGCGCTACAGAAGCCCGTGATGTGGTTCAGAACTATGAGCTGGTGTGTGTGTTTATGATGTTGTGTTTTCTTTCTTTTTTTTTTTCAGGGAGCTGTTTGGGGGGAAAAGTGAGAATTTCACCCCTGGCGCTTGCCACTTGTCATAAATCTTTTAGCATGTGCCTGTTGGCTAAAGAACTTGGCTTGTGCTGCTAAACTTAACCTCCGTATCCAAAGCCACGGGTGGAGAAACACACACGGCTCGATGGCATCACGGCGTCACAGAGATGAGCCTTCACTCTCAGCCTTTTCAGCCCACAGCCATTTCTAACCGTTCCTAACCTTTATTTTCCCACAGGAATGTCACTCCGGACTAACGGAGGACTAGCCGCGCGCGTGTCACACACACACACACACACACACACACACACACACACACACACGCACACGCACACGCACACGCACACGCACACACACTGTGTGTGTGTGTGTGTGTGTAGAGTGTTCATTTCATTTAAAGATTTCTGCATCACACCTGTGAAAATATTTTTGCTCTCCTAGAATATTCCTCTTCTTCTCTACTTTTCCTCTGATTGCTTTCCTTCTTCATGTCCTGTCTTCATCTTCATCATCATCACCATCTTCATCATCACCATCATCATCACCACCACCATCATCACCATCATCATCTTATTTTCTTCATTTTCCGTCTTCTTTCTGTTTTCTTATTCTTCTTGCCATGTTTCCTCTTTCTTTTACTCTGTCCTTCTATTTATGCTAATCTTTTTTTTCTTTCTTTGTTCCCCCTCTTCTTTATCTTCTTTTCAGTCAGCTTACTGTTCTTCTTCGAATCTGTTCTTCCTATTTTTATTAATTTATTCACTTTTTTCTTCTTCTTCTTCTTTTTAAATGTTTTTTTTATTTCTTTTCTTCTTTCTTTGTATTTTTATTAATTTTTTTCATTCTTGTTGCTCATTCTTCTTCCTCCTTTTATATATTATTTTCTTAATGTTCTTCTTTTCTTTCCCTTTCTCTAACTTCTTTGTTCTCTTTTTATTCTGTTTCTTTTTCTTTTCTTCTTTTTTTCTTGCCCTCTTCTTCTTCTTCTTCTTCTTCTTCTTCTTCTTGCTTCACTTCCACTCCTTTTTATTCCTCTTATTATTCTTTCTTCTGTTTCGCTTTCTGCTGCTTCTTATTTTTTATTCATGTCCTTCTTTCTTCCTTTTCGTTGCTTCTTCCTCTTCTTCTTCTTTCTCTTTGTCTTTCTCCTTCTTTGTGTATCTTTCTGTCATCTTTATTGCCTTTACCTATTTATTTATTAATGTATTATTATTACTAGAACATGTTTCCTTGTTCAATCTATCTTTTTTTTTTTTCCTGTCTGGAGTTTCTCAAAAGATCATTGCTAAATGGTAGAGCATCAGAACTCTCTCTCTCTCTCTCTCTCTCTCTCTCTCTCTCTGTGTGTGTGTGTGTGTGTGTGTGTGTGTGTGTGTGTGTGTGGTTTTGTAATAATCTAACAGGCACTTTTCAAAATTTGCACTAAAATCGGATTAATACAAAAATTGATGTTTTAAACAAGAAGCGTTATGATAATTACACAAGCTGAGGCTAAATGTTTTGGGGAGGTTCAGGCATAAATATCATTTATATTTCAAAATATTTGGTTAAATACTGTGTATTATATATAGTTATGTGTATAGATTATATATATATAAATATATAGATAGATATTTTGTGATGTTTTCAATATCATGAGTTAGTGAGTAGTGAATAGAGTAGTTAAAAAGTGTGTGAGAAGCTTTTCTTTTTTTTCTTTTTTCGAATAATGTACTTAATGTGTGTGTGTGTGTGTGTGTGTGTGTGTGTGTGTATTCTTCAGGGCTGTGATACTTGACCTCTGTTCTGTTTATCTGGTTATTAGTTGTATTTTGGTGCCGTAAAGTGTGTTATTTACCGCCCGAGGAAATAAAAACTAATTACATATCAAGATACAGTGCTTCCTCTCGTTTAGAAGTAACACAATATAGTGTTAATGTGTAGCCTGAAGCATCACACTGACTCCCAGCCCCTCAGTGTGTGCGCTAATAACGGCCAGATCCGATTAGTCTGTATGCATCGTATGCTTTTTTAATGCTCTCTGGTTCTTTACTTACTGTGTCTGTCTGTCTGTCTGTCTGTGTGTGTGTGCGTGCGCGCGTGTGTGTGTGTGTGTGGCGAGGAGAGATAATGCAGTTCGTTCTCACTGACACTCCGACTTGAAAAAGACTTCACTGCGAGGTTTTAATTATGCAGTGTGTTAACTTGGCTCTGAGGTTCAGGATCCTTATTGAACTCCATAAATCTGTGACGGTGGCGTCTCTGTCCTGTCCTGACTCACACACACATACACATATAGAGACCACACACACACATACACACACACACACACACACACACACCAGCCACTGATAAAAGAAAAACTGACTCAAGATTCAACCTGTTGTCAATTTTTTTATCTCGTATGCAAGAGTGCAAAAAATGAGTACACTCTCACATACGCAGAGTTTAATGCATTTGAACGGAACCCTGACATGTTCTCCGTCTCATGCGGTTCTTTAGGTAAGCGAAAAAACACAGCAATCAGATGGATCTAAGAGCGTCTGAGCAAGGTGATCTCCGTCCAATTCCAAGTGAACTCAATGGCTCTGAATCGACTCAGGTGCAGGAAGTGAATCGAACGTGCCATGTGTTTTGGATTGTATCCTAAACTACGCCAAAGGACAAAGCTGTAGCGCTGTAGAAATGTGTTCATGTGTCCTGGAGATTTGGACCAGCAAATTTTTTTGTTCTCGTTAACCGTCCAATGATTGAAAGAGTTTCATGAGGATGTTTCAGCCCTAAAACAATCCTGGGACAACCAGTTTTTGGTGTCTTTGTTTATGAACCAACCCAAATGAACCAAAAGTTACGAACCAGTTTCACTCTTTATTTATCATACTTGATAAATGGACAACGTGAAAGCCCCCACTCGAGAAATTTGCAGGACCAGGTGATGGAAAAAAGGTCTTCCATTTTAGCAAAATTAGCAATTTAGCCTTCAGCGCTTTATCATCTTTGGCACACTTCATATTGTAACGTGTGAAAATTAAAAGCAGAACACAAGTGTGTAAACACACACACAAAAAAAAATGTATATTCAATATACCTCTGAATTCCCCAGATCTCAGTCTGGTCAAGCATCTGTGGAAGCATCTGCTGCTAATGTCTTGGTGCCACATACCACAGAACACCTTTAGATGTCTTGTAGAGTCCACGCCTCGACAGGTCCGAGCTGTTTTTAATGTCATGGCTTATATATATCTCTCTCAAAGTTTTTTTTTTTGTATCCTTGGAACATGTACTATATGGAAAATTTATTCTGCTAGCTCAGCACTTTATTTGAAACATCCAAGCAGTAACTTTTATAATTGCTTGTCAGAGGTGTAGCAGGAAATTATACGATGGCACTTTAGTTTTAACTTCCTATTTCATAAGAAGAAGGACTGAGCATATTAGGAATGAAATCCAGGCAGCGTAAGATACAGATCTTCATTTCCATCATTGAAATTTCATGCACTATGGGTGTGGAAATGCGGAAAGCTGAAGGGTTCTTCAGTTGTTCCTCTGGGGAAAAGTCTTACAGGTTTTATGTGGAACCCTATAACAGGGTTGTAGACCTCTTTTTTTTGGACGTGAAGTATCATTTTGGTCACATGACCAGGTACATCTCTCAAATGCATCTTCATCACCATAAACACGTTAACATTCATTTGCGATTAAGGTTTCATATTAGTGTGATGTGTTTACCCAGAGGTGAAGCTACAGGACAAACACTCGGGATCTTCGCTGGCATTGTGGAGGACCCCAAAGTCACTTAAAATCCATGAAGAGGTCCAATGTGAGTATATGATCACAATGATCATAAAAGCTTTAACGTTAGTGTGTGCAAAAGTTTGAGGTTTTCAGGTTAAATGGAAGTTTTATGTCAATTTCCTTAGATAGATCGTCCGACTGATTTATATTCACTGATATTCAATCGAAATTTTTTATTTATTTATTTATAATAAATAAATAAGCTTTTCCAGGCTTGACTACAATTTTTTGGATCGTTTGCAGTTGTACTGACATTATTTAGAACCTACTGTATACTGTAATTACATATTTATGCTATCAAAGGTGCTTGGGCCCCTACGTTCATTAAAATCGCCTCTGTGTGTGCACACGAACAGATGACACAGTCTCTGTACAGAGCGGCCATATTGCAGTCCGGAGTTTTCACCCAGATTCTGTTGGTTCTGTAAGTGTGAAACCTAGATGGTCACACAGAGCACATGATGTTAAATACTGTGATTTTATTAATATTTCTGTGAAACCATGCTGCACTCCTGAAGTCACGCTCTGTGTGCATGCTAACAATGGCCCTTTTCTCACCTCCTTTAACAGGATTATTCTTTTTGTAGCTCTACAAAAATCCCAGACCTTTTTTTTTTTTTTTTTGCTTCTCCAACCAATCCTCTAAGCATTAGCATACTTATGAACTTTCACACCCTCTTAATTTCTAAATGAAACACCTGCATTTGTTACCAGCAGCAGTGGAAGAGGTGTCTCGTCAAAGTGCGAGCATTACCGATGGGCGCTAATCACGACCGGGCCGCTACTCTGCGCTCACGGCAGGCTATCATCCTGTATTTCCAGGCCAAACCCTTCTCACCTCCACCACCCCTGCAGTCACCTGGCGTTTAGAGTCGCGAGAAGAGGTAGTCGCACCACCACTCGCACACAAAGAGCCTCCTGGAAATGTGAGAAAATGATCAGATCTGTCTGGTGGACGTTCTTTAAAAGCACATTAAATCATGCTAATTAAATTAATCATCAGAGGAAATGCTAAGTCTGGCTGCTTAGCATGGAGTCTGGAGGACCAGCTAACCAAACAGAATGAGAAACCAAGGAACACTTTCAACAATTTAATTCAAAAGTTTTGAAGGATGCACAAACTTGAAGATCAGACTTAAACTTGGATGGAATTAAAAGTGAAGCACAAACATGTTTTTTTTCCCCTTCTTTATATACTGAAAGTGAAATATTAGTAGTTTCTCTGGTCTAGACCAGGTCAGGGTTTCGTGTACCGAGATTGTTAAATTAAGTTAAATAAACATATCGTGAAAATTGTTTATGTAGCTATCACGCTTTACAGAAATCCCGATGTAGCTTTAGATCCCCAGAGGCAACTCCCTGAGATGACATGAGGAAGAAACCTTGAGAGGAACCTTCAGAACCCAACCTCTTCTGGGTGATGCCGGATAGTGCGATTACAAGCCATTCCAATAAACATGTGTGGAAGGGTAAAGACAAACAGTGCTAAGTGTGTTGAAAGGATATTCACTTTGAGGAGACAGTGAAGAAGTGTCCTGGGATAAGCACAAGACAGGCATTATGATGGCAGCAGCAGCAGTGCTTTGGGATAAATCTACAGTATCTAGAGGAGATTAAACACTGAAGCAAAGGTGAGACTTGGGCACAAGATCGTGCAGATACGGGACCATCCACAGCAACAGAAGGGAAGTTACAAGTACTGAAGCTCAATGCAGCCATACTATAAGGTAAATGCAATGTTTGGCCCGTGTGCTCATGTTTGAATTGCATGATTTCACTTTAAAACCACTTTATTTGTTTTTATTGTATGTATTCAGGTAATCTTGTTACAGCATTAGGCTAAGTCATCAACAAATGAATAGGAAAGAACTGACATTTTAGAAGGTACCATTACATTACCAATACAGTTTGCATGGGGCATGGGGCATGGGGCAGTTGTGGCCTAATGGTCTGAGAGACAGACTTGTAACCTGAAGGTGAACCTGAAGGTGGTGGGTTCGAGTCTCGGGTCCGGCAGGGATTGTAGGTGGGGGAG
>CM074954.1:24279420-24307105 GCA_037577455.1 Pangasius macronema
TTGAGCAAGGCACCGATCCCCCAACTGCTCCCCGGGCGCCGCAGCTAAAATGGCTGCCCACTGCTCCGGGTGGGTGTTCACGGGTGTGTGTGTGGACTTGGATGGGTTAAATGCAGAGCACAAATTCCGAGTATGGGTCACCACACTTGGCCACAAAAGTCACTTCACTTCTAAAAAATGATTATTCCTGGTTTCTCTATTAATTTATAATGAGCTAATTCCCAATGTCCCAATGCCATTGGTCAAATACTGGCTACAGGAACAGAAAAATATTGCAATATATTCAAATCACTCAAAATTCATGCATTGTTAAATGTGCAGTCTATAAGTTTGCTTTGGTTTCTGGGTGACAAATAGAAAAAAAAAATCTTATTAGTGCCTGTCGACTAGCTCGTATTAGCTTCACCACACAATACTATGCTTTGTTTGGAAATAAAATGATTTTTACATGTTCCACCCATGCAGTGGCACCCAGTCCAAGGCTTCAGATTGTCTGGGCTGTGTGTAGCTACTAAGGCATGTAGAAAAAAAGAAAAAAAAAAGTCATTCTAAACGAATATCATGGTGTTCGTGTATCTGATTAATTAGCAGTTAGTTCGTCGGCCAATAAACCTAGCTTGTGTTGGGGGCAGATTCACCAGGTGCCCTGTGCGGTTTAGCGTTATCGACTAGGGCTTGGCCTGCTTTCTGAGCTCGGCCCGCTCCGCCGCTAATCTGATCCTGGCGAAGGAATGTGTGGGATTTGGCAAGTGTTTGCCCATAAATAAAGAGAGGGCTCTACAAAAGAATGTGTTAATTACTAATTATACAGGGAAAGGAGCAGACCAAGCATACGAGAGCTGGAAGGCGAGCGGAGATGACGGCGTGTTACTGCCACTAACGGGAAACAGAAATCAAATGCTGCAATCAGTCAAACCATTAAGAGCGATGATGATCTGGCAGGCTGGGGAATGTGCAACATCTCGCTGAAAGGCCATACTACTGAGACGGGGACGGAAAATATTTCCACACCGCTTTAACCTTAGCTTAAAACATTGTTCTGAAACATTTTGATAACCTGATTCAGTCTCATTACCTTTTTCTTCTGATGTCCTCTTTTTTTTCCTGATACACTTCATGATGCAAAAACCGGGCTTAAACGTACGTCTAGTGAGTTTCAGCAGCATGCGGAGTAAGCATGCTGCATGCAGCTATTATGCTAAAATAGAAAATGATAATAAAGTGAAAACTCACAATATTAATAAATAATGGGTTGTTTTTCCTTACCATGTGGCCCATTAACAGGGGGGAAAGGAGTTCTCACTGAATTAAACTTTAAGCAGTTAGTGACACTTGGATGAAATTTAGGATGCCCTCTTTAAAAAAAAAAAAAAAAGAACCCGAATGAAATAATAGATTTGCGGCTGGCATCTTGGCTGCCTGCAACTTTGCCGGGCTCATCATTAAAGCTGGCATCTGCAGGTCTGTGGGAAACACAGCGCGGCCCCTCAGAGCGACGCCGACTCCTGCATCTGTCCCCGCTGCCTGTCTCCTGAGCCTTTCGCTCACTGATGTTAAAAGAAATCTTTATTGTCAGTCACATATCCTATTCACTTTGTTCACCTGCGCTGACAGGCCTGGGCTGTGCTTGTGTGTCTCTNGAGAGAGAGAGAGAGAAAGAAAGTGTTTTGCAGGTTGTGTGTTTGTGTGTATATGTATGCGAGTGTGTATACACATCTTCGCCCCCTTCCTTTTCCGAACGATGGCATCTTGGAGTTTCTAAACGCTTCCTCATTAGTCTAAATCTGTTTGAAATCTCCAAGTGAGAGGTTGATAATGAAGTGGAAGAAGCAGTGGCCGTCTCTTAAGCCGTGACAGGTGGAGAGACGGAGGAGGCAGAGCTCGGTGATGGGGAGGACACAGGAGGAGGACGGGGGGTTGGTTGGTTGGTTGGTTGGTGGACTTGTGCATTCCACAGCACAGCGTTTCACGGTGAGACTCACATCGTCGCTGATGCCTCATACTCCTGCTGATGCTTACCGCTTCCCTTCATCTGCATCCGTGCAGCACTTTAGCATACGCGCCTGACAGTTAGCTGAATTATTTAGCTAGCCGGTGCCAGTGTTTACTCTGCTGTTCATTACGCACCCGTGTGTCTGTTAATGAGGTCAATAATTTGAGGCTGACTCCTGAAACGGTACCTAACAAGCATTTCAGCACAGAGGAAGAAGGACTGGTCTGAGGAAAACAGAAAAAAAAAAGGAACAAGCACTTCACTTGACTCTGAGGTATTAGCGCGAGCCTGGTTTTCTATAATTAAAAAGATTCATTTCAATATTTCAGGTCATAATTGAGCATAGATTTAATTTTCTCTCCCTCACATTCTCTTTTTGAACTGAAAGTATCTAATTCGTCAATTTGGCAGCAGGTCTCACATCCAGGAGTGTGAAAATGTGGATGATAACAGGGTTGCCAAGTCTGCATCACAAAACCAGCCCAATAATCAGCCTGTTACCAAAAATCTCAGACTCTATCATTCACATCAGATCCTCTGTTTTGGTTCTTGGTTAGTGTACCTAAGTACATTTAATAAATCGACTTCCGTCGAGTAGTCTGGTTTCTGACTAGTATATATAGTATGTATATCATCTTACTAATTTTTTACATAAGACCCCTTAGTTTACAGTCCAATAAGACACACTGTAATAAATCATCTGCATTTTTTTTTGTACAGAAATCATACCTTAATTTATGACCATATGTCCACTGTGAAAATTGTACCACTGTCAAGTTCCTCCACTTTAAAAATCTNAACCAATCACATGGATTCATGTAAATTATTTAGCTGAAGGCAGCTCATCAGACCAAAGACTGATCATATATATCATAATATATCATCTTACTAATTTTTTACATAAGATCCCTTAGTTTACAATCATATGAGACATGCAGTAATATATCTGCATATTTTTACATAAGACCCCTTAGCTTACAGTCCAATAAGACACACAGTAATAAATCATCTGCATTTTTTTTTGTACAATTTAGTATGGAATTAAATACTGGTATACAGGTGACACTTTTAACATGGTGACAGTTCAAGGAGGTGAAATTTTTAGACCACCATAGCACAGGTCACAACCTTCCTATTGAACTTCCAAATTAAATTTAGCAGTAAAGTTTAATAAAATTGTTTATTTCATCCAATGTTGAACTCCCCGTATTTTGACACCCCTAAGCGGAAAGTGGTTTTAAAGAGTCAGTGACTCAGTCAGTAAATCCGACTCCTTTCCAGAATTTGTGGTGAAACGAAATTTTCAGGATGCAATCAGGTTTAAGTCTGGCGGCCTCAGAACCGAGGGCAGATAAAGGACGGCGTGTGATGGGAGAAAGTGACAGAGGAGGCTTTAAGCTGCTAATCACGCTCGCAGATTCGCTGTTTGGCATCTCGGTTATCGCTCACATTTCCACAGGAAGAGATAAGAGTTTATGCTCAGACAGGTTGATTATCTCCCAAATAAACAAATACGCAATGCGTCTTTATTAAACCATAACCAAATCTGCTTATTTTGAGTTGGAGTTTGAGAAGGGGGAAAAAAAACATCAAAAAAATGTGGAGGTGCACAAGGATGATCATTCTCTGATTAAGAAGCTACTCGTGAGGCGTACGAGGGGGCTGACGACGGAGTCGCGACTGACTCGCGTGTTTTTGTTCATTGTTCAGCGATCTGTAAGTCACACACATGGAAACACGGAGGGGCATGTTGGCTTTTAGCAGACGGGTCGAGCTAATTTTTTGCTTCAATAACTAGGAATCGGAACATGTCACGTCATTTACGTTTGCATGAATACAGGTGCACCTGACAATAAGGCGAGTGTGTTGAGCTCTTAGTACTGTAGGATATATGATGCAGAGAATTTGGACATTATTTATTCATCTTAAAGAAGATAATTCTGTAGCTGTTATGAATTATTCAGTAACTACAGAGAAGCTAATAGGAAACCTGTGTATGAGATTTGACCTGCCATGGTTCACAGGGTTTTAACTGTACATGAGAAGTAGAAGAATCAAAAATAAATAAATAAATAAATAAATAGGTTTGTAATTGTCATTCTGCACAGCCCCGGTGCTCACATAATGCAGCCCACTTCAGGTCCTTCCCATCTTATGCAAAGTGACTTGCAGCTGAAGGCCGGCATCAGAAGAAGGAGGCAGCGGTATTAAAAAAAAAAAAAAGGGCCCCTGATGGATGCGACAATAGCGTCCGCTTTCATCATCGCTCTGTGCGACTGTGTCAAGTCCCCGTGTAGCCTTCATTGTGCATGCATAGTAAATGACTATTTACCTGCCAATGCTTCTGATAAGTCATGTGGCATCCCTGATGCCCCCCTGCCCTTGCACCCACACTCCCCCATCCTTTCGTCTCAGACCCTGGCCACTGCTTTCTTCTCTTGCGTTCTCGCTCCTCTTCTGCCCACAATCACACGCTGATGAGCTCGCGCTCATCTCCACCGGCTCCTCGCCAAGAGAATTTGTAAGATTACATTTTCCACAGGTGCCATTCTCTGGGGTTTATCTTTGATTGCCTTCTTTCCATTTCCTCTTCACCTTCTTGCACGTTTTTCCTCCGCTCTTCCTCCTCCACCCTCTTCCTCGCCGCTCTCGTTCTTCGCCGCTCTCCCGTCTGTCGCCGTGCCCCCGCTGGGGTTTCGGATTGCGGTCGCTCTGTTTATGCAACCCCTTGTTTTGAAGTGACAGGCCAGGATAGATATGCAATATTAAAGAGGGGCCTTATGAATTTTTGACATCTAATTAGTAGCTTCGCGGTTAACATATTGCGGCTTGGGAGGGCAGGCCTATCGACGCGGCCGTCTGAAGTGCCAGCAGTAGGTGCCTGCCATCTCCAGTGTATTCTTCTTTAATGTAAGTAGTAATCATCACTCTAAGGTTAATTAATGGCCCTCGGTAGCCGCCGTTTTCGCAGCTAATCGGCTCACCGCTGCACCAATTAGGCTCTTTTTCCCCCCTCCTCTCTCTTCAAATGTTAATAGTGCTCTTTCAGGGCTTCGGCGTGCCAGCAAATGTACAATAGAGCAGCACCTCAGTGACATTGTTACACACCCCGGAGCTCAGTAGCACACACACACACACTGAAAACCTTCTCCAACAATTCTGTGCTTCTGTATATCATGATCCAAGTTTGCATCAGCAACAAGTGTAGTTTCTTTTTTTTTTTTTGTTACATGTGCAACTACGCTTTTTGTCTAAATCCTTATTCTCACACGCAGCAGGGGTTTCGCACTGTGAACTGAAGATGTCACCGACTCCAGCGACTTCACCCTTCCGCCCTTACACCCCCTCCTTTCCTTTTGTTCATATTTGATTCCCAAAGGTGTGTGAACACAATAGGCGTCTTCTTGGTGTCTTCTCTTTAATAGTCTGAACATATGCAGAGTGCAGGCGAGAACATGGCGGGACAATGCGAGAGCTCTCGCCGCCGCTTGTAATCAGACACCGATAGAGGAGGAACGAGAGATGCGTGGATAAGATGACGATCTCCCGTTTCCTTTCATCTAAAGATCTACATCTACCTCCTGAACTCGACGTCCTAATCACTGCAAATGGCTGCTTATTCTCGGGACGAGGCTCAGTTCAGAGTTGCACAACGTAACACAGAATTTCCGTCTTGATCTAGTCTTTGTTTAGTAAAAATTAGGGACTAAGTAGCACATCTAAAATGAGAAGATGTTGCCTACATGCGTATTCTGAAATCTTGGGGGAAAACGTTTTATAGTTGTGACCAATCAAAAGCTAGAGTCAAAACCTGATCTATTAGACTTAACTGTGTAATTATATATATATTTGTAATACGTAGTATTTACAAGCAATAGTAAAGATAAGACCTTGCTCGCATTGTGCTCTTGGCTCGTCTTTGTCTAAAATGTCATTAGTTAAGACCTACATACCATCACATCAAATTAATTACCATCTACAATATACTTAGTCTTTTAATACAAAACATTAGTTATATTAAATGGGTGAAAATGTCACCTGTTTTTGTTTCTACTGCTGCAATTATAGATAATATATTGTGATGAAGTGTTAAGGAATAAAGCATGAGGGAAATAATTAATAATTAATAATCAACGGAGTGTTGTGACAGAAATAGACTTACTTAGCAGCCGAAAGTTGAATATTTTCCAAGGGTTTTATTCGCATGATTTAATTTGACAACGTTTTGACGCAACCTTCTCTATTTATCCGGGCTTGGGACCAGCACAGAAGTCACTGGACTGTGACCCCCGTGGCTTTTTTGAGGGACGTTTGGGGGACAAAGTTAGGGAGGCCAGATTAAGATGGTTTGGACATGTTCAGAGGAGGGAGAGTGAGTANAGGTGGAGAGTGATGATTCGCTGTGGAGACCCCTGAAGGGAAAAGCCCAAAGAAGAAGAAGAAGAAGAAGAAGATTTCATATGGAGCATATGGCAAGTCCCTGTGTAAATCTTTACTGTAGAAATGATGATGTATAATGAGGTATAACCCTGTGATTGGCAGGTGTCCGAGGTACTGTTATAGAAAATTAATCACCAATCAGAATACAGTGTAGTAGTGGTCATTTTTTTGTAAGCTGAGGTGAAGTTCTCGTGATTTAGACTAAGCATTAAACTCCAAACAGACCACCGAATTAGCAGTTCTGACATCTACAGAACGAAAGCGATCAATTAGCTGATTATCCCGTCCTCTCGGAACTAAGTTATTAGTCACACAACGATAATTAGTGAAAAATAGACGATTAGTCTCCCACGAATAATATTGGGGAGGGAAGTCAGACCGGGCCAGGCTTTCTATCTCGTCTGTTTTCTTTCATCTGGTACTGGTCCTGGTTTATTAGTTACCTGATACCTGGTATGGAGAATAAACTAGTGTATACCCTGAGCTACCTCATAGGTTTATGAGGTATATCCCAGTCTATTAGGGATCTAGATCGTGTTTATGGACCACTGTCTTGCTGATATCTCGATCTCGAGCTCTTTACTCAGCCGACACTTCTGATCCTGAGGATCATTTGCAGCTTGGCTGGTAGAAGATGCTTTTACTTTTATCCTCCTTACTTTTAACTCTGGAATAGTGTTTCAGAGAACTTTAGAAACTCTATACGTTTCATTACACATCTCCTGCTACAAAAACCTGACCTATTTATCCTTCTTCTCCTTTATTTTTTATCATTTCTAGTCACACTTTTTTCTACAAATCTTTTCATCTAATATGTAAAGCACCAGAATAAAAAAACGTCCAATATCGATAAAGAATATTATTCTTTGTTAATTTATTTGTTTTCAGCATATTTTTATTCTAAAACTTGAAATTTGGAGAAAAGTTGAAGAAAATACAGGCGCATGGAAAAAAAAACATTAATATCTCGATAAATTAACACTTTTCTTGTTAATTTCATTAAACATCTCAGGCTATTTTATTGAAAAACAAAGCTGATATGATAAGCAAAAAGGAAAGAAGAGAAATAATGGATTGATTGATTTCTTGTGCAGCCTGTAACACACTCTCTCTCTCTGTCTCTCTCTCTCTCTCTCTCTCTCTCTCTCTCTCTCTCTCTCTCTCTGTCTGTCTTTCATTGCGAAGCACCAGATCTATGAAGTGAAGCGGTGGCTCTGAAAGGCAGAAAGTAAAGTGTTCCTGCATTCGATGTAGTGAATCTGAAATCATCCCCTCTTCCTAAACACTCACCTCATTTTCCGAGTCTGCCTCTCCCAACATAAATGCTTTTTCGTTTAATTTATTTTTTTATTTTTTTTTTTTCATTTAGAATCAATTGACCTGCCAGAATGGTGGGCAATTAAGTGATTTTTGTAATGGTCCTAGGGTAATTTGCTTGGGCTTGTCAGCTGTATTTTATGAACTTACCCCGGCGCTCCTCTCTCTCTCTGTGGCGCATAATAGCTGGTAATTTCAAAATCTTTATCCTCTGTTTCCCTCTCAATAAATTGAAATTACAGGAAGTTGTTGGAGAAGCTTAAATTTCCCTCTTTTTGTGCCATTCTTGTTATTCCGTAATTGACAGTAAAGGGAGTCTTTGTACTTAGGCAACCATAACATAATCATGGCTAATGTGTAAACTCTGTCACTTAGTAAGCAAAGAAATGCAGTCTCCAGGGTTCGGCTAAAAATATGGGAAGTTTGCTGCATAGCTAATTGAGGGTATCATTGCTTTGACGTCATTTGGCTAAACTTTCTTCTTTCTCGAACTCCGTGTGTAAAATTGGCTGCACACCAGTTCAACTAAAACTAAATATGCGAGAGTTTTTGTGCTTTTTCTTTGTGCGGAAGGACAAACATCGCCGTGTACGCCGCTCAAATCGAATTAAGATCATGATGCATGTCCCGCACCGCGCTGTCATTAGGGATGTTGCGCGAAATACCTTTAGCCGTCTTCTAGCTGCCACTCCTCCATCACATAATGTTTTTCAGCTCATCATCTCGGCTTGTAATAACTCCAGCTGCACATCTGCTTTGCGCCATAACACTTCACTAATTCTTCCCTCATTTCAGCGTGCATCATTCGCTCCTAACACAATCTACATGTATTAGTTGGTAATGACTTAGCGGTTAAGAGCGAATAGATGTCGAGGGAGCCGCAGGCAGGCGCTTTTTCTTCGCCTCGAGCTCCGTTAGATGAATCAGGACATAAGACGGAGGATGAAAGGCTTATCAATCAGAATAAACGTAACGTCTGCTTTCAGAATGTGACTTTATCCCTGAGGGACGAGACTCCGTCGCGAGTAAATATTTGGCTTCGTTTATAATTAACGTTAGAGATGCTGTTTATCAGAAATCTTACATTTCATTGTGAGCTTCAAATAACAGTTCACCTGGAAGACCTTCACTTGGACGGCTTCTGCAACTAAGCGCTCGTGTTATGGCATAGGTCAGGAATACGACACTTCTGGGTGTGCTGTTTTAGGAAAATAATCAATGACATGGCAGAGGTTCTCTTTGGGAGTGACGAGGTTGGACAGGATTAGGAACGAGTACATCAGAGGGACAGCTCATGTTGGACNAAATGAGGAGATGAAGCTAGTGGGTGCAAGTGTTGAGGATGCAGAAGATAGGGATAGGTGGAGAGCGATGATTCGATTCTTCATTAATTTATGACGTCATACTTTTTATCACTTCATAGTTACATTTAATGTTGTGGAACGTCTATGAAACAAGTTAGTTCCTGTTAACAGTTATATAGTTTTTCCCTCACCGTCTCCTGAAGTTAATAAAACCAAAAAAAAATGTTACCAAGAAACTGGTTCAAAGCCCTAACACTAGAGACTCCTTCCTCCATCCGTAAATGTAAAAGAAACATCTCTTCACAGAAAACATCACCGTATCAGTGGTTATATGTTTTTAATTAACACAATTCAACACGTTTTTAATTCATGTTGGATTACGTGGAGTATAAGACCATCCAAGTCCCTGCGTAAGTAGTTGCTAGGAATGAGAACGTATTAGATACTAGATCTGATAGCTGCTGAGCTACTGAACACCGTCGAACCCTTCCTCTCTCCTTTTCTCTCCATTCCTCTCCATTCCTCCATTAAAACCCAAGTCTTCCCCATGCAGCCGTCCCATGCGATCATTTCCGTTTATGATCTCATATTAGGAAGCAGCACCATGCTTACACTTTTAATGGCTTTCCTTGCTGTGCTAAATCTGGTTTGAAATGGCATCCACTAACAATCAGACGCCCATTAAAGACCCCACTGACACATCCATTGCTGAGGACATGATTTTCTTCCTGGGTAATTTTGATGAGAATTTTGGATGCACTAATTTTCTTAAATTAAAACGCCCAAAAAGTATTATGTTTCATCAGGTGAACAAAATGAGCACGGAAATAAAAATGTTTAATTGAGATTATTATTTGTGTAAAGGGGTTTTATGGGTGAAACTATGTTCATATCCAATATTATGCATGAACAAACTTTTTTCCACCCACTAACTAATAGGAGAATCAGATCAGGAGGTTTAATAAGGGCTATTTTAATTTAAAATTCACAATTTATTCACACGATCCAAGTGGCTGATGTTTATCTTTTATTTCATTTTGTGGTAGGAATTTTTTTTTTATTAGTTATTAGCTCGGTATACTTAATAAACTTGAAATAATGGTAATAAATGGTGGATGTTTATATTTTGAAACCAGTGTTTTGCAGAAAAAGTCATTACTTATGAATAATTTTGTTTTCAACACATATTGTAACCTAATAAGAAGAATAAAAGTGTTTTCCACGGTTATTAAGACCTCGACTTTATATTTATGTGTATATGTATATGTAATAGAGTTATTTATTTGGTTCACTAATGTAATAACTCGTAAACTCATAATCAACTGTTCACAGTCAACTGCAAAACTATTGGCACCCTGATAGGTAAAGGCAACTGTACAAAATAAACATGTAAAACATATATATATATATATATATATATAGAGAGAGAGAGAGAGAGAGACACACACACACACACACACACACACACAGGTTTAACTATTAAGGACGGAGTACATTGATAAGTTGAAATGATAAAATCTTTACTGAATAATTTTTTATGTATATATAAAGTTGATATATTGATAAATTGTGAACTATGTATATGTGTATATAAATAGTCATCTCATAATTATTGGCACCCCAAGACACATACACACACACACAGAGATATATACAGTATAGTAGTAAATAGTAGTAAATATTAGAGTACATGTTTAAACATTGAGCATTTGGCGTGAAATCGTAGGAGAAGGAAGACAAAGAGATTTAGTCACACTTAACTTGCAACTGCGGCTCCCACAACGCCACTCCTTTGCCCAGACACCTTTTTCATACACGAGTGAACCATTCATATTCCATCTGTTCCAGCTCTCACTCTTTGGGGAGGCTGTCAATCTCGGGAAATCATGTGATGCCGGAAAGGGAGGGAGTGACGAGAGAGAGGGGGGGGAAGCGTGCCACTGTTACGCAGCTCGCCACCCCTGCGTGGCTCCTGGGACCTTCTCGAGCATTTAGATCTATAGGTGGAGAGTCAGAGAGAAAAAGAGTGAGAGAGAGAGAGAGAGAGAGAGGTAGGGCGGTGAACGCTGCTGCTGTTGCTGCCACCGCTGCTGCATGACCGGGAGGCTGAAGCGAGGCGACACATCTGTCACTGTATTAACTTTCTGTTCCCCAGGAGCCACGAGTCAGTGTTCAGCCCCTGTGTTTTCTACGTGTACACTCACAATGTCGGATGGAACACAACAGCCGACTATTGTGGGCTGGAGAACACCTGTCGTCAGCGTACACACACCTCGGCTAGGTTTCCTCCATTCCAGTCACACGGATCGGCTACTCCTCATGTAAGAGCTGTATAGTTACAAAGACATATTTTTTCCTGGTCATCTGTAGGATGCAGGATGGCTGTTTAGTAATATTTGCACCCTTTAGGGGGTTTATATATACAGCATATATATGTAGTTTTATGCTCAGTTTTATTAGGGGTGCCATTAATTATGGACTTAAATTTCTGTGAAAATGCAGATGTACAAAAATTCTCTGACCTTTCACATCTTCTGGTGGACCGGCCGTGCATGGCCTGAATTTGCATACTGAAACCTGATTGGCTCTTATATGTTTGTAGTGATAGATTGGTGTTATTGTGTCATAACATACAAGAGCCAATCAGGTTCCAGTATGCAAAGTCAGGGCATGCAGCACCAGTTGGATGTGTGTAGGGTTGATGCTTTTATATTTGCATATTCATGGAATATAAAAAACAGATTCTCCAGAATTATTAGCACCCTTGATGTGGGAGAACCGGTGCAGTGACAGATTTAACGCTTAATTTATTTCAATCTTAAATTTAAAGCAAAATGAAGGTGAAAATGATTTTAATTATTTAAATTCTGCTATCTCCCTAAATCTCCTGTGAGATTATGGTCACTTCATCTTTGTCGTTTCTCGCCATCTCAAATCACTTACTGTGTCCCTGGATGACCTAATAAATTGTACCACAGGTGGAATTTGACCATACGCCTGGACCTGAGGGACTCGTTTTCCACCCCCCTGCTCAGGGACGACCAATTTCTGGCCCCTGATAACTGACCCCGGAGTCTTGCCTTGCAATATGGTACTGATTACGCGATCTTTAACGAAAATAGCCCCTGGATTCCCAGTGGAGACCTTTGTGCCACTGTTGCTTATGTTGTTGTGTTTTGGAAGCCTTGGTCTCTCTTTCATATGACACACACACACACACACATACACACACACACAGACAAACACACACTCTGTATCTGAGGCCTGCAGGGCATTAAGATGCCCATGAATTAATGAAGAACACAGAGGTAATTAAAAGTGGTAGTGGCGAGCTCCTCTGGGCTTTCAGAGGGACAGGAGGTGTGCATGGGGCCCTTCCTCGCCTGCAGGTTGCTACGTGAGCTCCGGGCTTGATTGGCCCGCTGGGTGAAGGTGCAGATTGGAGCACGGCCTCACCTGTGGCCCAGGAAGCCCTCGCAGGGCCGTCCCCAGGCGGCCGGGTCACACGGCCTGCTCTAAACAACCCCCCCGCCGGCCGGCAAGGGCAAAAAACAAGGGCAGGATGCAGGGAGCGGCGGGAGCACTTCCCTGGATTATTGCACCATGCTGGCCTGTTTACGCTGAGCCGTGACGGACAGCCGGGCGCTTGCCCTTTTACAGGATTTACCTCTCGCAGGCCACTGAAACTGATTTCGGTCACCAGGGCTTTCTTAAGTTCTAAACTATCTTTCACAGGCATAAAGGGTTTTGTATTGTATTAGCACACTCTCTATCTGTATCCAAAAATGGTTTAAGTCCACGTGCCAAGGGTGGTTATAGTCAGTTATGCAATTCTGGGACAATTTAGCAGCACAAGTTCAGTGTTATTACAGAATGATCTGTAATAGTGAATCAAAGCAAGAGGCTTCCAAGTTATTTCAAGAAAAAAAAGCTTTATAAATGGGTTCTAAATGAAACACCAAAGTTCAAACGATATAATTTTATGACATTACAGAATAATACTTATGATATTACATTATTAAAGAGTAAATGTATAACATTGGCATTGGTGCTGCTTTCAAAATAACTAAATAAATAAATTACGTGCAGTCTTGCTTGAAAAGCGGAGAAAATTTTGCTTAAAGTATATATATATATTTTTTTTTTTCCTTACGTTTTATGTATTCATGTGTGTTAACATGATAATTACAGCTTCAATAGATTATAATTTAATGTTTACATCATGTTTACTCATCTATAAATCATCATATGTATCATTATACTCGACAGTGTAGAATCTTAACTATCATACGTCAGGTTCAGAAAGGAAATTAGGATAATAAAAGAATATTGATAATCTAATAATAATAATAATAATATTATATACGAAAAGAAGGAGCTGATGAAGTGTTATACAAGTAGCGTGAGCAGGACATCAGGCCATCGAGTGTCTCTGCCCTCCAGAGACAAAGCTGCCTTTTATTTATTTGCCCCACACCTGCAATCTATATAATCATCTGTATAAACGCTCAGCTCCCAGAACACTCGCCAGTCCACGCGACGCCTCGCCGGAGATCTTCCCCACGAGACGCAGTACGTGTGTGTGCGTGTGTGTGTGTGTGTGTGTGTGTGCCGTGGTCTCGAAAACACTTGGCGACGTCTCCCTTAACACGTCGTACCCCCAACAAATCGACGGTACCTCCAGGAGTACATCACCGACTCCCTCCATCTGTCTGTTCTTCTCGCACGTCTCTGTCTATCTGGTTCACATCATATCAGGACAATGCTGAGAGACTAGGAGGTAAACATTCATTATATGTGTGTGTGTGTATATATATGTATATGTATATATATATACACACACACACAGAGAAACATGATACAGATCACTAAATTTTCATATTTGATTCAATGAATGATTCATTTAATCAAATCTGAATCATTTAGCTATGAATCAGAAGAGTGTAAGTGTGTAATCCATCCATACTATGCATTATTTTATTCTATACTTTACTGGATTTGATTCAGAAACCCATCATGACACAATATTTTGCTAAATATTACACCAAAATTTTACACCAACCCCAAATTGATTAGCCAAGACATATTTGTTGTCTTGGTGAGATTTGCATTTTTTGTTCCGTTTTTTTTTTCCTTTTTTTTCCAGTACACTAAGAAAGTGTACAAAGAGAAAGTCAACCTGTCTATTTGTAAGGAGTATTAGTGCACTAAAAAGACCTTCCTCTTTCAAACCATGTGCACATTTTCAGTGATGTGGTTTAAGACACAGTGTGACTTACTGCCTTTCGTAAATATGAACAAAACTTCATTGTGTAGCCGATCGCCGAAATGTAATGGAGGCGGCCATCTTGGATAACTGGGATTACTTTTTTTCCTTTGCACACTTTTTCTGCTTTGAACTTACATTTACTGCTTACGATGTTGCAAAGTTGTTTATGTAAAATGGGACTGTCGGGCTTAACAATGCAATTTACAGGAAGTGTGCGAAGATCTGGGCTTGATTTCGAGTTTAAAGCATAAAATATGGCTGCAGTGTGAGACTCAACAGTCAAAACAGTCAAAACACCATGAGTGAACAACTCAACTTTGCTGATCCTGAAGGCAATTTTTTTTTTGTGAAAATGTGAAGACAATTCAAATAACAATACCAGTAATAATGATATGTAATAAGAAGATGTAATATGTAATACGTTTCTCCTATTGTGTTTGGGCTGAGAGAAAGCAGGGAGTAGATGTGATGGGGTGCAGCAGGAAAGAAAAACAGAAAAACAAGACCGTGGAGCCCCAGCAGACTGGAATACCCCTGATCTTTGGACGCTTGGCTACACCTGGACACGGACTACAGAAATGCACTGATTACGGTGAGAACAGGTGCAGCACAGACTCCTCCTGGGACTCCCGCTCTGCCACTGGCTTCTGTAGGGACACACAGAGAGAGAGCGTGTGTGTGTGCGTGTGTGTGCGTGTGTGTGTGCGTGTGTGTGTGGATGGAGACACCGAAGCAGGGCGCGAGAGCTCAGCTCATTAGAGAGCTTTTGCTTCTGCTAACTCACTTGCCTCGTGGGATTGAGCTAATCACCACAAAGGGACCCAGCAGCAGTTAAAGCAGGATGTAGTGCTTATTTACTCAGACGACCTTCTTTCTTCTCCTTATGGCCAGTCGTATCATTTAAGGGGCTCGTTTAGCCATAATTGTTAACACAAAGTAAATAATGTATAAGATAAACAAATACCTTTGCACGAATACAGTACATTTCTCAGCCGCTCACAGGCACGGGTTCTAAGTAAGTAAGTAAGGAACACGCATAAGTGATATTTAATTACATTTGTAGGAATTATTACCATTCCTGACGTTAGATGAGTAAGGAATAAGTAAGGAAGTGTTTTGTTCCTCTTACCACAGCAAGCTACCAATTATTATTATTATTATTTTTAATCAATTACAGGATGACACATCATCCTTTTCCCATTATAGTTGCATTTAATGTTGAGCTGCTGTTATAGAAAATGAATCTACACCTTCTGACCAATCAGAATGGAGAATTCAGCTTCGCTGTGGTGTAAAGTAGTAAATACTCTACATATGCCAAGATTAATTATAAAATAATTGTATAATTAACCTGCATATAGATGAGTAAAGTTAAGGGTGTTTATTCATTCATTCATTCATTCACTTCATGACTCATCCACAGTGAATCACAGCAGTGTATTTCGGTTTGTGCGTTTGGACCATTGTGTTATTTTTCCCTCTGGTGAAACTTGTGAACGATCTTCATTTTCATATCCAATTAAAAGTTAAAGAACTTCATTATGCAACTTCCGCCTGTCTGTACCCAAGCAAAACGACTAAATATGACTTATTAACTGATATCCATTCAGCCGTTCTTCTGCGGGAGATGAGAGTCGCATGTTTTAATCGGAACTATCTCTTTGGCGCCGTTCCGAAATTATTGCCGGCTTGTTCCCTCGGCTGAACTTTAGCTCATTTTGAAATTGAACATCAAAACACGGACTACAGCGGCATGTAATAGAAGGAAGTTCCGTTTCAGACGGATTGACATGGAGGCCATGAAATAGTTTAGATCAATCATGGCACATCGGTCACAGATTTTCACGGCCTGAACTTCTCACATGGGGAGCATTCGCTCGTGGAGCCTCTTCTGCTTTTTTAAATGGAAACAGACGTTTATGGAGTTTCTACATTCGTGTTATTTATCTAAGAAATGAAATTAGACTTGCTTAAATGAGAGCTGATTATTCCTTCACGATTTATAACGTGAGTAAGTTATGTCAATTCAAACATTACCAACATATAGGTTAGGTCGTACATGGGAAAGACCCAAGAGGAAAGCTCACACTGAGGTGTGCGTTTATAGGAAAATAATCAATGACTGGGCGGAGTCACAGTCACCACCCTGATGTTGATTAGTTTTCTTAAAAAGCATGTTCCGAAATCATTCATCTTACCTCACGGGTGTTCCCTAATTGTTCTATTTATTAAAGAATGGCATGACTTCTTATCCATTTAGAGTTACATTCAATGCAGTGCATTATCCCCTGTTCTCACTTACGTTATAGCAGCTATAAACAGTCGTTCGCTTTTCCCTTTCCTCTCTTGAACGTAATTAGAAAAAAAACACGCAGCTTGTCATGTTACTCCTTTGTCCTGAAGAGCTTTCCGTGTCAGAAATCCAGTGACACTGAAGACTCCTTCCAGAAATGTCAAATAAACATCTCCTTACTGAAAACGCTTTCAAATAACAACACATTTTTTACTCTGTTTATCATTAGGCTTAGTTTATGTGCCATGTGCTATACGAGTCCCTGTGAATGAGCTGATACTATAGAAACTACAACCTATTAAATGCAGAACGTTAACATAAACCTGGGATTTGATTTTTTATATGGAAAATCAATCAATACCTGATGACGGATAAGAATCGAGAACTGACCAGCGCTGAACACGCTCTTAGAAACACAGGCTTCTGGAGGGTTCTTAGGCTACGTTACGTGTTCTTATCTATATAAACTGGGCCTAAGATGGACAAAATCCTTCACAGGAAAAGATTCTGGCCTTGGAGTGTAGATAGAACCTTGAGGGACACCCTGAAGAACAATCAGACTTCTGGAGTTACTTTTTTGAGACCATATTGGATGAAAAATATCTGTGTTAAGTGAAGATTCAGTTCATTGACCTAATCTTCCTGTTTATATAGACTGATATACTATATATAATATTTATACAGACTACTTTAATTGTTCTGTAGTTATACAGACAACACTACACACTTTTAGCTTCAGAATGTACCTCAGTGTGTGTGTGTGTGTGTGCGTGTGTGTTGAGGAGTAGAGATCATTTACGCGGCCGGATCTCAGTCTCCTCTGACCAGCAGTCTTCTCGCCAATTTGCTGAACACACAGTGTGTAATCCCGTGAGATCTCCTGCGGCTGCACATATACATTTATGAGGATAATTAGGGGGAACTCGGCAGGACAGGAAGGCGGATGGCAGGCAGCGGCCAGAGGAGAGCTCCACTTCTCCCACAAGTGCCCGGCTGGAGCTGGCAAAGCCCTCGCCACCCCTAGAGCCTCACAGGTGTCATCTGATTTATATCTGTTCATAAGTGTTTAACCTTTATATTTTTTCATCCAAAGGAAAGGGCATCGCACCCTCTCCTCGCAGCTCTGTTAATTGCGCACGATTAGAGCATGCTGGTCGACTCGACAAGCCCCCGCTTTTGTTTCCAAACAGGAAGGCCAAAGGATGTGACGGAGGAAGTGGCTTTGAATTTGTAGATTTCGTCCTGTACTGCTTTGAATGCATGGACTTTGTAACAGCTCTCCAGCACGCAGCGTAATCAAGCAAGGCTAAAGATACCACTTATTTTTTTTTCTGAAAATGAAACCTTGAGTCTTAACTGATATCGATGTCCATCTGATATTATTTTCTTTATAAAGTATTCAGCTTTAAATGATTTTTTTAACTGCACTTTAAAAAAAATACCCTAAAAAATACATAGCTAAAAACATGCACAGCTTTTTAAATTCAGTTAAGCTCTTAAACACAAACATTTTCATCACTAACACTAACACAAAATGCTTACTTTTTTATTTTCAGTGAAGTGTGTTGTATTTAATTTTTTAGGTAAAACTTCCACAGTCATTATTAATCTCTCCATACGGAATCAGATGCCATTCAAATGTTTATCCTTTAAGACATAACGCCCATGTACAGATGTGCCAATGCAGATGTTGCCTTATATAATGCAATAATTCATGCTGTAAATTCTTTAGTTCTTTGGGAATGTGTTTTGAAAGGGAAAAGAAAAAAAAAGAAGAAGAAAAAAATCATAGATTCTGTCCTTTTATTATGTGTATAGTTCGGTGACGAAAGAGAGTGAGAGAAATAAATAAATAAATAAAGACAGAAAAGAGAATAAATATTAAGTACATTTATTATTTGGAAAAAAATACAACGGTAAGTGTTTTTCTTTCTAAATAATTCCATTAAATTAAATTATTCTGATTAAAATGTTATGTAAAATTCTGAATACTAATAATAAAATAATAGAATTAATTCTAAGTGAAATGATTTTTGTTGAAACAAAATGCACATTAGTGCATATTTAATCTAATATGCATAATTAAATAACCTTTTTAAAATAATAATAATAATAATTTTGTAATAGAAAGCATGATGTTCCTGATATTTTTTTTTAAATATTTGCTTGACATGTGGGGGTGGGACCTGGCTTTCAATCTAACAAAAGCTTCAGGAGAACACATCTCCATCCCAACCTGGGAAAGTAAATGATCAGGGCTGCGTGACCTGCTTTCATTAACATTGACATGAAATAAAGTCAAATAAAGTCAAGAGATTTACTTTCACGTCCAGTCCAGCGACATCGGACTCGCCGGAGCGAATGAAATCCTCTTCAGTAAGCGAGTGATTCGCTCCAGCGCTCCATACAGCCACCGGGGTTAAGAATGAGAGAGAGAGGAGAAAACGTTTCACATATATCAAAAATGCGTATATCAAAAATGAAGATAGAGTAACACTTACATTATATAATAACTTACATAACACTTATATATTAAGTACACGAAGGACACCCTGTACACACTTCAGTCGGTTGTTGTAGTGTCCCGTCGTATTGTGTGAGCCTCCTTTCGCGTATCCGCCGTCTTCCACATACACAAGCTCACAGATGCGCACGATTGGCTAGTGTCACTGTGATTGACAGGGGATTGAGGCACAGTATGCCCCACCCACAGTAGATACAGTACATTCAACCGTCTCTGCTATCCAGTAATACTGAAATATAACTATTCTTTTGATCTTTTTTTAATTCATATTTATATTTCATAATTGTAGAGAAATTAAGGTCAGGAATTTGAATTTGGGAGGAGTTTAGAATCTATAAACCCCAGTTCTGCTGAATTCTTAACTCTGATTGGTCGAAAAGTGTTGATTAATGTTCTATAACAGCAGCTCTGACGGTGCTTCTGGCTATAATTCACGTTCACGGGTTTATATTAATGCGCCGAATTAATCAAATACATCATGGTTTCCATAGCAACAACTAACCCAAAGGGACGTGTACGGCAGATGCGCCACATGAACGGATTACGAGTCATGTAACTGATGACACAGTGACGTTTTCTGTAAGGAGATGTCTGGGTAACAGTTATGGAAGGAGTCTCCAGTGCCAGCACTTTGTAACAGTAACGCCGTGACTTGAAAGTTCTGAAGTTTTCCACCTTGCATGTGAAAGTCTTCAGGACAGACAAGGTTGTGTTTTGTGGTTTCTCAGTCTTAAGTCGAGCTCTTATTAAAAGGAGATGACTGTTTATATCGTTATAACTTAACTTGTGAACTTGTTTAACCACTTGTTTATTTTATTCCTTACTTAAGATATCGTTTGCTAATGATGTCGCTGTTATGTGAATTATTTAAGCTAATTATAGGAGACGGATATTGATTGAAGCTAGAACTAAGATACTTAGCTTTTACAAGGTGTTGATGAAAAGCACAAGTGCAGTAAAAAAAAAAAAAACTTCTCTTCTTTAGACTGCTTGTGATTATTGAAGCTGAAACGGTTACGCCCGCGTGGCTGTGTACGTTCCTGATGCGAGCGTTACGGTTGCCCGTAACTGATTTGATAAGCTGTGAGATGCCCTGCAGTCCCCCTTCCTCTTTGTATGGCCCTCACTATCTGTGTTTGCCCTCTCGGTGTGTGTGTGTGTGTGTGTGTGTTGGAGTTGTCGTGCTTGGTGTGTTATGGCCACAGGGCCCCTGTGCTGGGTGCAGCGTTAGTGTGGCACTTCCTCTCCTGCTGCAGACTGGCACACGCGGCTATCTCTCAGAGCGATGAGGACTGGAGATAAGTTCAGAGGAGCTCTATCAGCGCGGGAGCAGATGTCTACCCCTGCCACGGTGTCTTAATAACCCTGCCACAGCTAAGCTATGACATGTCACAGTGCTCAGCAATGTACAGTGTGTGTCTGTGTGTGTGTGTGTGTGTGTGTGTGTGTGTGTGGGAAACTGAGATGCACATAGGCCATCATCTATCTACCCGTTTAAGCAAGCACTTTATCGCTTCATAGAAACGTATTTTCGTATAAAATTAGTCCGCAGTAAAGCTGAAATGAAAATAACACTCAGTCGTGAACTTTCAGGATTGTTAGGTGAGGACGAAAAAAAAAAACACTCTGCGCTGTGCTCTTATGGGAAAAATAATCAACAACATGCTGGTTTGATGAGGCGGAGTTATTGCTACCACTACAAAGTTGATTATTTTCCAATAACACAGCGTCTTGAAGTGTTTTATTGTGATTATACTATGGCAGTTTGCCGACTAATTACGCAAAAGTATGGAGCATCGAAAATAGGAAAATATCAATACTAATTACAACACCTTGTTCAAGTAATAGTAAATGTAATTAGCGTTTAGAAACAGTCGCTCCTTCACCTCACTCTTCTTCTCTTAAGTTAAGTTAACAAGAGAAACAAAACAGCTTGTTATGTTAGCAAGAAATCAGAGAAAAAGGAAATCAGACTGTTTACAAAGCACTGGTACTGGAGACTCCTTCCATAAATGTTAAATAAGCATTGCTTTACAGAAAAATTCAGAATAATTATATGATATATATATGTATACTATACTATATTATTTCTATACTTTCATCATCAATTTGCAAGGAGGGACAGACACGTAATGACAGGACATAAATGTTCTTTCTTCCCTCTTTCTTTGCTCTTTCTTCTTCTTTTTTCATCCTTTATCTAGTAATTGCACGAAAGCATGCAGTGTGTTAAACAGGTGATTTTCCGGGTGACGTCGCTGACTGGTCAGCAGCTGGTGTTGATTTGCTCCCGGCCTCCTCGCTATGGTCTTCCTGGGAGGCGGCTGACTTTCAGAGAACAGAAGCGAGCTTAGGGGGAGAAAAAAAAAATCAATAACACATGATTTATTGATCACTAAAAATGCTGCTCATTAGCCCCCTGAGTAGCCCTGTGCATTTAACAGATGACAAAATGTCAGCAGTGAAACTGCCATGGGTGCTGTCACACCTAAACCCAGCGCTGCAGAGGGCACCGAGCCACCGAGCCACCGCGCTGAAACAGCCGACTGAGGAACGAGGCAGCGTCCTACTTTAGATTACGGTCCTTACGTAAGGAATAAAACAAGACGTGACAAAAATCAACAACGTGATACCCAAACTAAACTGAAAGTGTAGGGCTCTTCATCTTCATCTAATAAAAGGAGAATGTGGTACCATATCAAAAAATCGATTTAAAGTATGACACGTGGTACTTTTATCCATTTGTGGTACTTTTAACTACAGTTAATTGTTTTGCTACTTAAAAACAGAAACGTGTTAAATACAGACAACGCCGTATCCTGAATTGATCTGAATTTGGATTAATGTCAATAAATCTGTAATAATATACTGTATATTTTAATCGTGTTAGCTACTCGCCTAGCTAAGCTAGTTAACAAACATCAGAAAGCTTAGTTTCCTAACATTTGAATCTTTTATGGAGGGAGTAAAACATTTGGTGATGTGCTATTTTAGGAAAACAATCATCGACATGGTGTTGTGTGACCAGCCGGTTGATTATTTCCTTCAACAGCACGCCACCAAATGTTTTATTCCTCTTATGCCACATCAATTTGCTAATAACTACAAGGTTTTGTTTTTTTTAATTACAGAATGACTCACCGTACGTTTTTTCTATTTATAGCTGCATTTGATGTTGTGGAGCATCTTGTTTTGTTTAATCAAGGACAATAGCGAATGGAATATCGTCGATATTTGACAGTAAGGAACTGGTCCGAACTTTTTTACGTAGACAGTCATGTTAGCGGAAACCCCTGTCCTGTCTTTTACAAAGAGCTGACACTGGAGACTCCTTCCAGAAATGTTCTTCCTACAGAAAAGCCGTTTTTATTAAAATGTGTAACCTAAACAAAACCCTTTGATTAGGTGGAGCGTCCTCCATACTAATCCCAAGTGCTGTAGGTTAATGATAGATAGATGATAAATCATATACTGTAGTATACCGCTCCTTTCTCTCTTTCGTTCCTGCCATTGTATCTTTCTAAAATTGAAGGACATAAGGCCAGAAGATGTGCCTTGCTCCAGCAGGAGCTCATATCTCTGCCGGTTTGCAGTGTAATATTTCACTGATCCTTCAAAGCAATCCGAGGACAGCTGATCAGATTAGCAAAAATCGCACAAAGCGACACGGCGAAAGAAGCGGCGAATATTGCGCTGAATATTCTACCTGCAGTCGTGATCCTCTGTCCCTTAATAATCACGATTTCCAAATCCTGCCTGTACAATGCGCCGGGTTCGATCCGCTGTCACTCGGCATGTTTTTATGTAGCATGAAAAATTAATTTCCAGCGCATTATGTATTACGCTCTACAACATGTAAAACATCTTCGCTTGCAGCCGGGATTCGGGATGAATATTCCCGCTGCTGCGTATATGGGATATGTGGAAATATCTGGCTGGATTTCCATGGATATGTTTGTAATTACCAAAGAGCTTCGTCTCGTGCACTGTTCTGGCCAAGACAGATCTCTGGAGTTCAATAACGTGAAAAAATGATGATCTTTTTAAAAGAAGAAGAGGATTTTTTTCCATCATGTTTATTATAATTAGAGATTATCGACAATGTACTGAATGTTAGTTGCCTTTTTTATGACAACATGACAAACAATTTACGGACGGTTTAATGATTTTACTTTGGAAAAATGCTTAATTTTTTTTTTCGGTGTAAAACTGGTGAAAACTCGTGACACTCGCCTCCTTGTTGCCATGACAAATTGTAAATAAATACGTATTCTAAATGTTTATCTCGCTAGCTAGACTAATTAAGAAAGGGAAGAAAGGCAAGTTTGCTATTTTAATCTTTTAAGTACGGAATTAAACACCTGGGGGGCACGCTGTAAAAGGAAAATAATCAACAGTCGTGTGATGCGATGATGCGGAGTCTGACAATGGTGGTTCTGAAACTAATAAAAGGATTTTGTCCTACAGGACTTCACAAAATAAGGAAAATATGTTGTCGTATTTTGCTCCGATTTTCATTTTTTATCAGTTACAGACTAACACGTCCTTTTTATCCATTTATAGTTACATTTAGTATCCGTGAAACAAGTGGATTCCTGTTTTCACTTACGTGATCGCAGCTGTAAGCAATGCAAGTCATTTCCTCGTCATGCTTCTCTTGTGAAATGAATAAATTAAATAAATTAAAAATAACGCAGATGGTCGTGTTACCGAGAAATGCTAAACTCCTCAGAGTCGCAAAGACTTTCCCGTTTCGTAAACTGCATCGGAAATGATGAAGCACTGACACTAGTGACTCCTTCCGTCGATATTAAATAAACGACTCCTCGTGGAAAGCGTCACCATGTCAACAAAAACCTTCCAATATTTTGTTTATGTTTATCTTTTAAATGTTTGAATTATACAGCATGAGGAACGAGATAGTTTGCTATGATAACAAACTTTATACTGACTTAAAAAATGAGAAAATTGGAATTAAGCTCTAATTATCAACTCCAGAATATTTTTTTGTATATATATATTTTTTTATTTCAACCAAGTAACCATGGACATCTAATAAATTAAATAAATTTAGATTTATTTTTTCCAAATTACTACTTTGCTATCAATATTCCTGATATTTCTCTTCCTAGTAGCACTGAAGTGGAGCTCGTGCTTTGGTGATAATTGCATTAAAATCCCTCCATGTATCAGCTCTGTCTTTAAGCCCTTGCACTTCCCATCAGTCTCGTGTGAAACAATGGACCAGAAGCGGGGCGCTTTATTGAAAGAGTGAGCCGGATCCGGGGAAGGGGGTTGCCACGAAGCGATGTGCATTTAATTAATTCAAGAAGCTGCTTTTAAATTGATTTAATTAAACCAAGGGTCGGACTCGGTATACCCAAAAGCCTGCCCAATTACTGTCCCATCTTTACACCTTATGTTCCCCACAATGTATGGCAACCAACCCCCAGGCTTTTCATTCCTCTCGTACCCTCACACTCCTGCTTTCTCACCGATGTGGACCCTGCGTGTGCAGCAGTAAAGGCCATATTTGCTTAGATGTTAGTAAAATAACCAAGAGCAGAGGTAGAAGGTCATGAGAAGGAGGTGCACCTCTGGATTTGTTGTTCAGAAGGTTCCAGGGACAGGCAGGGCAACAGGAGGAGACGGGCTTGAAGAATCCTCCTGTTCGTGTTCCTGCCCCGCCGTGATGACGATCCCTCATGTCCTCTTTCGTGCTGCAGGAGGAGGCCAGCGCTAGCCGAGAGGCTGACTGCAATGCTCCATCACCACCGCACCACCGGTCACTTTGATGCATGAACGTGCCCCTGCCCGCAGTGGGGCGTTCCCGTGGAGCTTCAGGAGCCGGGGGACAGGGTGGCACAGCTGATGGCTCATCGTTCCTCTTGCACAGATTTAGACCACATCTGTCTAACATGCTTAAAAAATATTTTTGGACAAGAAAAATTCCAGCTTACCGCATCACTAATGCTGCCAAAGGAGAAATTCAGGAAGTCCCAAAGTCAGGAAGCTTCTGGTCTTCTTTCTGCTCACCAGACTTATTTACACATTTCTACTAAAAAAAAAAAAAAAAAAAACAGAAAACACTTCCTTTCTGTAAAAAGTCAATTATTGTATATTTCTAAGTAACTTTAATCTCTAAAATGTGATTCTTCAATAGTGGTAAATGTTTTTACATTTAGCTACAAGACCTATAATGCTAATTTGAAAGCTAGCTAGCTTACTTAGCTCAAATTCTGCGTTTTGAAAGACGGCTCCTTCCTCTGTCAAAGCAGTAGTACTTTATTGTAAATGGATCACTAGACATTTCAATTCCCAGAGATGTTTTTTTTTTTTTTAGATGAGTGACTAGGAACAATAAGTAAAGACTATTTAATAATAACCAGCTCTGACTACGGAGCCTACCCACTTTGTTTCTATTGGTTCACAAGATTTGTAAATTCACAAGTAAAAGTTTGTGAATTCACAAGTAAAAGTCTCCCTCCTCCACAGCACGGTTCCTCTTCACCAAAGTACTACTTCAAAAGCACTTCCTGTTCACACTGCATACAAAACAAACTCAATCTAGCAATCACTGCGAAGTCTTGCCAACTCCTGTGCAACCTGAGCCTGGTATCTAGTGATCATCTTTTGTGTATTTTGCCTTGTTCATTGACTACTCTTTGAATGTTGCCTATTTTTGCTTCAGTTGTGTTTCAGGCTCTGTCTTGTTTCGACCGTTGCCCTTCGCAACACCTTGGACTTTTTAACTGCGTATTGGATTTTCGGCTAAAAATCATCCAAACATAGATTAGATCCTCAAACCTCTCCTGAGTCATGACCACACCTCTAGCTGAAAAGTTAGAAGAGGATAGTTTTATCATAGTTGTAGCAAACAGACTAATTGTTACAAATGCTACAGCTATGTATTTACATCTACACAAATAATACAATTTATAATACTAATCTCTTTAGCCACTGTTAATAACAACTTTTTAACATCGCTACAGACATTCTTACGCTTCTGGCTTGACAGATTTCTAAATGACTAAATGCAAACAGTGCTACACTTTTTCCCAGGCCTGAAATGAGCAGTTATTTCTGCCCGAACTCAGATGACTCCACATAAATCTTTCTGCTTTACTCCTCCTTTCTCTGCCTAATTAAAGGTGCACAGCTTCTGTCGGGGTGGGTTACAGTCGGACCTTCAGCTCCGGCTTATTCAAATGGCAGTCCCTGAGGGACAAATCCAAACTTGGGTGAGCTCGCAAGCTGTTCAGCACCACTACGGTAACACCTGCTATTACAAGTTCCGTCTGCCACTCAACCTGGTCCAACGGGGGGCGCGAGGACCACAACAACATTTGTACCTACAAAATTTCTGATTAGCATACCGTGGGGAATAAAGGACAGAGGGGAAGAGAGAGAGAGAGACGGAGAGAAGGAACATGGCAGGCAAGCCTCACAGACAATCAACATTAGATTTACCATCATTATGCTGATAAGATGGTGGAGAGTCTGCAAAAAAAATGTATGAATATTATGTTTGTAATTAAGCAATAACAACCAGAGATGGATTTTTGATTTTTAACTTCAAGCCTACAAATCTGCATAAGTGTGAGACCATGTTGCATTTACTCATGATTAATGTACTACTGTTGAATACTTTTAGTGTCAAATACTAACCAGTAAATACTAACCAACTAACCAACTAGCATTCCAAACACATCCCACAATTTAAATCTGTTCTGCTACATGATTCGTTCAGTTTTATGGATTGTTTTATGGAATGTATTTTTTAACGCCAATCTTAACACTGGTTGCTATTGCATGCACTAAAACACTGACACACTCAATGAGAGAGGTGCGAATCTCAGTCAGAAAGATTCACTTACTCAGATACTGACTCACTGAATGACAGAGCCGTGAATCTCAGCCATGACAAAAAAGATTCATTGACTAAAACACTGACTCAGTGAATGAGATAGGAGTGAATCTCAGTCAAGACTCAAAAGATTCACTGATTCAAACAAAGAAGAGAGAAACAAAACTCTCATGACTCAAAAGATTCACTGATTCAAACAAAGATTTGCTAAAGAAGAGAGAAACGAAACTAATGACTGAAAGGATTCACTGATTCAAACACTGACTCATTGAATGAGAGAGTGGTGGCTCAGTCATGACTGAAAAGATTCACTGATTCAAACCTGATTTGCTAAAGGAGAGAGGAAGAAAACTCTTATGAAAAAAGTCACTGACTCAAACACTGAATCACTGAAAGAGAGAGGAGCGAATCTTTGTCATATCCAAAAGATTCACTGACTCAGATACTGATTTGCTGAATGAGAGAAGAGTGAATCTCAGCCATGACTCAAAAGATTCACTGACTCAAACACTGACTCCTTGAATGATGGAGGAGTGAATCTAAGTCATGACCAAAAAGATTCACTGACTCAGATACTGACTCACTGAATGAGATAGGAGTAAATCTCAGTCACGACTCAAAAGATTCACTGATTCAAACAATGATTCACTGAGTGAGAGAGGAGCGAATCTCAGTCAT
>CM074954.1:24308525-24321223 GCA_037577455.1 Pangasius macronema
AGAGGAAAAAATTATAAAATTGAAAAGTAAAATATCAGGCAACAAAATCATGATAAAGGTATAAATAAATAAATAAAAAGCACTTTTTCATCACCCTTTTTTGCCATCTTTCCAAATTGTCTTCATTTATTTATTCATCCGTTCATCTTTTTGATCTTTTACCATCATCTTATTTATTTATGAATTTATTCACTTATTTATAAACTCACTCATTCATTATTTTAATGATCCTTTATTTATTTATTTATTTATTTATTTATTTATTTATTTATTCACTCATTCACTCATTCACTCATTTGTTTATTTATCTACCTTCCCCTCATTGTTACCATCTGTCTGTTATTAATATGAATATTTTTTCATATTTATTTGTTTTTGTTTGTTTGTTTTACTTTTTTTTCTGGATTTTTGACCCACTTTAATGTGTAGGTGAGTCGTAGTCTAGATCCGCCCATTTAAACGTTGTCCTCTACCTTTTGTTTAGCCACGCCCACTCAATGAGCCTGAAGTGACATCATGTTATCAGTGTTCTATCTGATGATGAGCTAGCGCCTTGTTTGTGGATGCTACATGCTAACTACATAGCATAAAAGGCTACGTGTGCTAACTCCACCCCCTCTGTCAAATCTTAATCCTAGCTTTTTATGCTAATTAGTTATGAGATCCTGAATCATTTGTGAATCACAAGTTATCCGGCGTGAACAGATCCTTTTACCTCATAGCATGATCCCTGATAGCATGATCCCTGATAACATGATCTCTAATAGCATGATCCCTTATAGCATGATCCCTGATAGCATGATCCCTTATAGCATGATCCCTGTTAGCATGATCCCTGATAGCATGATCCCTGATAACATGATCCCTGATAACATGATCCCTGATAACATGATCCCTGATAGCATGATCTCTGATAACATGATCCCTGATAGCATGATCCCTGATAACATGATCTCTGATAACATGATCTCTGATAACATGATCCCTGATAACATGATCCCTGATAGCATGATCCCTGATAGCATGATCCCTGATAACATGATCCCTGATAGCATGATCCCTGATAGCATGATCCCTGATAGCATGATCCCTGATAACATGATCTCTGATAGCATGATCCCTGATAGCATGATCCCTGATAGCATGATCCCTGATAACATGATCCCTGATAAGTACTAGCAGGACTGACATCTAGACCACAAAGTCGAGTTCGAGTCCTCCACTGTAAGACAATCGACAATCGACACTTCAGTTAGCTGTTAGCTTTAGCATGTCTGACTGACTGACCTTCAGGGTCAGAGAGGACATCCGTCACTGGAGCTCGTCTTTCACAATGTGTGTGTATGTGTGTGTGTGTGTGCGTGTGTGTGTGTGTGTATTGTAAAGGAGCTGCAGAGGTGCACAGGGACGATCACATCACACACACAGTTTCTTTCCTTTAGCCTCTCTCTCTCTCATACACACACACACACACACACTCCATCACAGCGTTTCTTTCCTTTAGTCTCACTACAGCCGTCACACACACACACACACACACACACACTCTCTCTCCATCATGACACAATCTGTGCTACACACCACACATTCATTCATTCTGCTCTACAGTCCACACACACACGTACACACACATACACACACACATACTCTCATTCATTCATTCTTCTTCTCTAAAGCCCACACACATCTACTGATCATGTACATGAGAGATACGTGTACATACAAATAAAGAAATAAGTAAAGCAAGTCAGAAAGAGAAAGAAAGAATATTTTTTACTAACTTCTTTCATCTTTCTTTCCCTCTCTTGTGTCCTCACCATGTCCGCATAGTGATCTCAGTGTCTTCATCGTCTCATCATAGTGATCTTATAGTGATCTCAGTGTTCTCACTCTGTTCTCACTCTGTCCTCATCATGTCCTTATAGTGATCTCAGTGTTCTCACTCTGTTCTCATCATGTCCTCACTGTGTCCTCATCATGTCCTCATCATGTCCTTATAGTGATCTCATAGTGTTCTCACTCTGTCCTCATCATGTCCTCACTCTGTCCTCATCATGTCCTCATAGTGATCTCATAGTGTTCTCACTCTGTCCTCATCATGTCCTTATAGTGATCTCATAGTGTTCTCATTCTGTTCTCACTCTGTCCTCATCATGTCCTCACCGTGTCCTTATAGTGATCTCACTCTGTTCTCATTCGGTCCTCATCATGTCCTCACTGTGTCCTCATCATGTCCTCACTGTGTCCTCATCATGTCCTCACTGTGTTCTCACTCTGTCCTCACCGTGTCCTCATAGTGGTCTCAGTGTCTTCACCGTGTCCTCGTAGTGGTCTCGGTGTCTTCACTGTGTCCTCGTAGTGGTCTCGGTGTCCTCACCGTGTCCTCAATCACCAGAGCCACAGGAGTGGCACAGGAGTATCACCAGAGCCACAGGAGTATCACCAGAGCCACAGGAGTAGCACACCTTATAGTGATCTCATCGTGTCCTCACCATGGTCTCAGTGTCCTCACCATGTCCTCACTGTCCCACTCACATTTGGACCTTGAGCCATTTTTCTTCCCTCCACTCTGTCATTTACAAATTTTAAACCACTTATATCCTGCACATGCATTACGTCATGCTCTCATTTGAATACTGTACCAGTGTTATTTCCCATGACGCCTTTTGTTTTATTATACATTATGAATTTCTGTCTCTCCCCCTCACCGTCTCTCTCTCTCTCTCTCTCTCTCTCTCTCTCTCTCTCTCTCTCTCCCTTCTCTAATCCCTGTGCCTACAACCAGCTTATGAGCTGAAATATTTTATCAGGTGGAGGCCGCAGTCAAAGTTATCATTTTAATCTTATTTCAATAAAAAATATAATCTCTCTTCTTCTGCCTTTGACAGCAGCTAATGGTTTTTCGTTATCATAAGGGAAACTTTGAAGACTGGGCCTGCCAAAAATAAAATATAAAAATAAAAAAATATGCAAAGTGTCCCATTTTTTTTTTCCGACAGCTTACTCATGAAACACACACACACACACACACACACACACACCAGTCCCCCACTTTCATACACTAGGAGTTTATTCACTTATTTATGTATTTATTTCTTGTTGGCGAAGACAAAGTGTTTCACCCTGATTTGGCACGTTAAAAAAAAAAATCTTTTGAAATGTTTTCGGTGCCTGCAGGCAGATTCCTCCTTCTCTGATTGGTCTGCCAAGACTCTGGCTCCGCCCCAACACCACTGCTGATTATCATCATCTGAACTTGTTTTTCCTTCTAATTAAGACCTTTCCAGCGTTGAGATCATGTTTTACTGTCCTTCAGCATGTAAACACAGCGCAAAGTGCTCGGTCCATACAGAACAAGACGAGAGAGACGTGTTTTTGTTGTTTTTAATAATTTATTAAGTGTGTAGCTGCTCAAAGGAAGCCTAGCATTAACCCTCGTGAATAGCACCAGTAGTGTAGCTTTTATGCTGTTTACTATGATCACCAGTATTTATTTATTTATTTATTTATTTATTTATTTATTTATTTATTTATTTTACTTTTTTGATCATCGATTCATAATTTCAATCTTTTGCAATATTTTCCACCACTAATAGTTTTTTTTTTTTTTTTAATCTAATTTGTTTTTTATTTATTTTTTCCTTTTTTTCTGATTAATCATATTCAATATACTCTGTTATCTCAGCACCGGTCACTGAAATAAGCTTATGCTACATTCAACTAAAGCTTGTAACTCCAAAGTAAATGCCCCCTCAACTCCCACTCGGAAACACGGGATGGTAACCTCAGAATAGCCTGTGATTTCTGGCAGTGGATGGGATAAAGGAGGAATAAACCATTTCATGAAGTGCTGTTTTAGGAAAATAATCACCCACCCTGTGGTGTAATGAAGCGGAGTCACCGTTACCACAAAGTTGTTTAATTTCCCAACAACAACATCCGGAAATGTTTTATTCCTATTATACCGCAGGAGTCTCCCAATGATTTCAAGTCGTTATTTATTAAAGAATGCATCATACTTTTATCCATTTATTTTTACATTTAATGGCTGGAGAACAAGTTAGCTCCTATTCTCACTTACCTTATCGCAGCTGTAAACACGCATTCCCTCACCAGCCTCTCTTTATTCACTCTCATGAAGTGCTGACACTGGAGACTCCTTACATGAATGTTAAATAAGCATCTCCTATCAGAAAGTTTTAGCATATCAGCAATTTCAGACATTTTCCTAAAACTGTGTTGCTTTGGAGTTTTCTTGGGGTGGAATCAAGGCTATCGTTCTCTTGGATTTCCCCTACGGAAAACTCGCGCTCCGAAATCTAGTGGAAAGACTTCGCGCAAGTTTTATTAATAGCAAAGAGGGACTAAATCTGGACTCAGATGTTCAACATGTGTACAGCCATGTTCGGGTCACATTTTTATCTCTTCATAGACAGGAATGTATTTGTGGCTGACTCTGCATTCTCTCTCTCTCTCTCTCTCTCTCTCTCTCTCTCTCTCTCTCTCTCTGTGTAACAAATGTTACATTTTTATGATATCATGTCAAAACCGAGAAATAAACAGTCACACTTTTTAAGCACTGAGAAAAGAAGCTTCAATTACTTGACGTATCATTTGTCCTCGTGTAAACCCAAAGTGAGACAGACACCAGTGAAAGAGTCTTTCTTTCTTTCTTTCTTTTTTTCTTTCTTTTTTTTTTGAATACCGTATTTCTGTTTATTATTAGCTGAGTCTGTGCTTCATCATTCCGCGGGAAAAAAAAATTCATATCTGCTGAACATAAGGGGGAGAAACAGTGGGAAATCAATCATTTGTGCTTGGGCAGATAAACACAAGACACAATCGGCGAGAGGAGAAGAGACAGGAAGGAGAAAGGCCTCATCCTGCCGTGATGGATAGCTGGAGTAAAAGTGTCAGGATGGTATTATGTAAATTAAGGAGGCATCCGAGCATCGCCTTGATGATTATGGGAGATGTGAATGATGTTTGTGGTCCCCAGGCACTTCGCCGCGCCTTGTTATTTTTCTTCCCTCCAACCAGCCCTCGGGTGTGTTCCGCCTGACCCGCCGGACCGACGGGAGGAGAAAACCCCCCCCGGGGAACGCACTCCAAAAAACTATACAGGAAAAAAAAGACATCTGTTTCATTTACTAAACAAATTATCTGCCAGGATTCCTCACCTAATGGGGATGGAGGGGATGAAGCCGAGACACAGAACACACACACACACACACACACACACACGGGGAAGCGAGTCCGTGAGAATGATGTCTGATCTCTTGACCTTCCTCATCCATGTCCTCCCAACTGAGGCTTATTTTCAACTCACTTCGGCTCAGAGTTAGATTGTTTGGGGACTGTAGAGGTTTCCGTACTCGAGTGTCTGGTGCTGACTGTGCACTGAGCCAGGCTTAGAAAAATAAATATATATATATATATACATATGCAAAAGAATTAAATATGTATATAAATAAATATTGGGTTTTTCTGACTGAAAGAAAACGTACATGCTGATTTCTTAAAGACGCTCACAATGAATAATCATTATAAAGTTATTAATAATTAAATAAATTAAGTCAAATAGTTAAGTTAAAAAAATGGTAATCCATAATCGTTGTGAATTATTTATTAATAATGACTATTATTTAATTATTTAATAAGAATGACTAATAATTCTTGTGACTTTAGGCACAGTAAATAAGGTAAATAATAAAATGTTTAAAATAATAATAATAAATGTGCAGTGAATGTTTTAGATGAGTGAAAGATTTGGTACAGGTATAACAATATGTAACTAAAATTGTAGTAGAAGTGTGTGTGTGTGTGTGTGTGGTGTCAGCATTATCTCATCCTTACTTCTCTCTCTCACACACACACACACACACACACACGAACTGCATAATGTTTGCCAACCTTGTCTCTTTGTGCGGCGCTCCTGATCGCTGTCTGGGAGAAACACGAGCCCAATTAAAAGCAGGAAACGCGAGTCTCACTTTAGCTCGGGCCTCATGGTGAGACTTCCACCAAACAGGTTTAAAAACGAAAGTGTGTTTCCTTGCTTGGACTCTCTCCCACCGCTAGTGTGATAGCACATGTGCACATGATCCTATCAACAATCGCAGGCCTATCACACCTACCGCAAACACACTGCGCTCTCCCCGTATGTGTTTAATTGTTTAGAAGGAATTATTTCTTTATTTATGTATTCATTTATTTATTTCGAGGAAGGGAGATCAGAGCAGCGAAATCGTGCAACGATCGCATTCGTGTGCTTTTAGACTTTTCTGGAAGTCTTCAGTTCTACCGTCTGAAATTGACATACATATGTGCATATACCACAGAATTTTTTTTAATATTAATGCGCAAAGCTACTGAACTTAACTCTATTATGAACTTTAGACCACTTGTGAGTCTTACGTCATATGCATCCATCCATCCATCCATCCATCCATCCATCCATCTATCCATCCATCATGGAGAGCCTGGATCCTATCCCAGGGGACTCGGGGCACAAGGCAGGGGACACCCTGGACAGGATGCCAACACATCACAGGGCACAATCACACACACACACACACACACACACATTCACACACTACGGACAATTTGTTGATGTCATAGGAGGATATTGTTATTGCTAGAGCAGTTATGTGGTGATAAAGGTCAGGTTTTGGTGTTAGCTCATAAAAACAAATGGGCCATTTTCCAGAAACGTAGAAGACGTTGGAGACGTTAGTGCTACATGCCTGAGGTGGGCTGAGTTATGGCAAAGAATCGGTTGGGCTAGTTAGCGATGTACGAGATGACGAGCGCGATGGTGATGATTAGGACGAACATTTAAGCCTTGCGAGCTGATCTGTTTGAGCAGAGTGTACACATGAGGAGGCGAAAAAGCTGGAGAAACTAAAGCACTAAAGCGCCGCTGCATCTGTCTCTCAAGGTAGACATGAAGCAACAGTTCAATCCCACTGCACCGCTATCAGCAGGTAGTACGGCATTGTGGGTAATGTAGGAAAATGTTAACCAGACTGAAAACAGAGCAATATGTCAAAGTCAATTTCAGTACCGCTACAAAAATATGGAAATACAAGGGGGTGAATACTTATGAACAGAGCTAACTAACAGTACATAAAACCACGGCTTCCTCTTCCCACTTCCTAACTCTTATTATTATTATTATTATTATTATTATTATTATTATTAGCATGCACCGTCCCCCTGCTCGTGCTAATGACAGGACAGAGGGACGGACATGTCACGGATGAGCGTCCAGTCATCCCAGAGCTCTAATAACGCGTTCTCCATAACCCAACTCTGCCCTTCCGTGTTAACATACTGCGAACCGAGCCCAAGTGACAAAATCAATCAATCACGGCGGGCGTGTCGACACAAAGAGGCACAGAGGAGCTAACAGAAATTGATGACATCCCTGCTCGAATTTTACACCATTTCAGCCAGACTCGCAATTGAAACAGACAAAGATTTATAGTCCAGCCTGGGCCGCTGCTCTCCTTGATTGCCTCTTTTTTTCCCCCTCCTCCTCCCTGGAAGCCCTTTTTTGCATATTTATTCCCAAGCTCATCAGGAGCTCAGAGCGGCATTAGAGTGGCAATCTTATTTCACCTATGGTGTGGCAGCATCTGGGAATTTGCATCCCTTTCTTTCTTTTTCTCTTTTCCTCAGATCTGATCTGTGTCCTTTTTCGCATCTGCAATACTTATTATTTGCTAATCGTAAATTAGCCGGGATGCCTAAAGATAGGAGGTACTGATACCTGGCTAATGTACTCATACTCAAGGAAAAAGTTCCATCAGGGTGCATCATCACGCTAATGACCAGACGACACAAAATATGTGTCAATCAAATCAAAGCGCAAAGCAGACTGCAGACTGCGGACGAGAGGCAGAACCGCCACATCTTCCTTCAATACATCTAACCTGATAAAACCTCTTCAATAAAGAAATCGGTTCATCGCTAGCAACACATGGCAGCAACCAGCACAGCAACAAGTGCTAGCTAGGTGAGAAAAATGTCTACAGGCAACGCTAGCTGAGTAAAAATAATGCTTAGCCATCTCGATCCGAGGTAGCTCATATACCTAGCTAATGTGCTTCCATTAAAATTAGCCTTGTAGTGTATACCAGGGTTGCCAGGTCCAAGCAAACCTTCCACCTCAAACAAGTAGAACTTGGACAGTGATGTCACATTCAGCACCAGCACATCTAATCTTTCTCGTTACAAATTTTTTTACCTGATATACCCTTAAAATATACTTCGAACAAGAAGGAAGCTGTTGGAGAAAAACTATTTCAGACGTTTGATCTTGCAGTGATCCAAGTCCAAAAAAAACGAATATAAATCCTACAAATATTCGACCACTCCTTCTTGAGATATCGCTCTAATGAAAATCTCGGATGGGCAGATCGACGGAAAACCCAAAAACAAAAATGAAACTAGCCCTGAAAATTTGAGAAAAGGCAGGTGAAATGAGTTAACCATGGTGCGCACGCATTTCTAATTTGCTCTATTTTGCAATACGCCTTTTTTTTTTTGTTGTTTATCATTGCTTAGGATTGGATAGATATCAATCTCTGTACATCACAGCCATACTGTCTGCACTTACGCTTTCCTTTTGTTTGTAGAAAATTGATTAGATGTTGTTCTGATTATTTGCTTTTAAACAAGATCTTGGTGTCTGTTAGCCAAAAAAAAAAAACACTTGCTTTTTCAAACCAGAATCTTAATCATTTGGTTAAAAAAAAAAAAAACATGACACTGGCAACCTTGATGGATGCACAGTGGAAAAGTTCCATGATGCCCATGATTGATTAATACTAAATACTTTACTTATGTCAGTATCGGTGTTCATAAACTTTTGAAAAAAAATGGTATCGATTACATTATTTTTGCTAGCAACTGTCTGTCTCGATGCTTAATTTAAAGAGTAAATCACGCTTCCATGTGCTACTCTTGATTCTCTAATACGTCTGGCTGCCATCACGGGCAGCTTGTAGAAGGATAGCCGGTGGTCTTTGCATCTGATTACCCCGTGTTGTGTTGTATCCTTGCTTGAGATGAACCTTTCTCATTGGCATTATCATATTTGAAACATGTTTATAGTGAGGCTGCGTTCGCCTCTTAATTCGCTCGATCTATCTGCCAGCGCGTGAGTGTACCGACACGCCGCTGGTCCTCACTCTTTCCCTCAAGTCGAGCACTAAAGCTTTTTATGACTGCTTATGGAAAAATATAAATTTTATCAATAACCCCGGGTAGAAATAAATGCGTCTCATCACATGCGTCGTAAACAGGAACACGCGCTTGATGATTATTACCGTTCAAATGTGACGAATAACTTTCATCCCACGTGGACGGAGAGCGTCTTAGATTGAGGTTCTGCGTCTCTGAATATCCATTACAGACGGTGTGAAATGGAGGGAAGCAGTGGCTCGGGCGTCTCACACCACCGTGAACGAAGTGCTCATGCTCGGCAACGTGCACCAACGTAGTGCGGAGATTTGAGAAAGCCACTCTTAGGTATGCTTGTACGGTATGTCTCAGATGTATGTTCGAGATTAGCATTTTTTCATGTTTCCGTGACCCAAACTGCACAGCGGAAACACTTGAGTGATTGTAGCTGTCATTTTAGGCACATTATTATTATAATAATCAGATTGAATATGGAGGAATGGTAATGTTGACTGTGGTGCAAAGGAGGGAAAAATGCAGCAACGGTATAATAAGCCATTAATGAAATGTGGTGAAAGTATAATAATAGTAATATGTCATATATATATATATTTATATATGGTACAGGTATAAGAACTTCACAACTTTTAACTTAAATAGTGGTAGAGGTGTGTATATGTGTGTATATATATTATATATATACACACGCATACACACACCTATATATATTAGTGTGTGTGTGTGTGTGTGATGAAGCGGAGTTGATATGAACATTGTTGTACTTCACTCATCCTAAGCACTTGCTATGACTCACATTACTGCAGCTATAAACAGCCGTTCCCTCGCCAGCCTCTTTTATTCTTTTGAAAACAACGAAACGCCGGTTGCCAAGGAACCGCGAAGCATAAAATCCGCCATCTTGAAGACGTTCCCGTTTCAGAAAACACTCCAAAATGTGTAATATGGTGAAAATTAGCACTGAATTCATATCATGGCCATGTCTTATTATGCAGTTCATCATAAAGCCTCTTATTCAGCAACTATGTATTTAGTAAAGGAAGAAAGGGATGTAAGCCTCGACTTTCTGAAAGTTTAATCCGAGCGAAAAGTCGGAGAAATGACGACCGTAAATCAAAACTGCTGATTCATTTGCAGTGTGTTGAAAACAGGAAAATGGTTTTACAATATTTAAAAAATAATAATAATAAATTATAGCAAAGCAATCACCGACGTGAAGCTGAGTTACTGAAACCCACCAGAAAACGATTACCTGTAACAGGACATCACGTAGTGTTTTATTCCATAATGTTTACAATTTTTACTTAGTAGAAAACGACTTGTGCTTTTTATCCATTTATAGTTACATCTAATGGCGTAGAATGTCCACGAAACAAGTTAGTTCCTGTTCTACCTTACGTTATAGCAGCTGTAATTACTCGTTCCCTTAACAGCCTCTCTATCTCTCTCTCTCTCTCTCTCTCTCTCTCTTTCTCTCTCTCTCTCACTGTCGATGTTAATAAGACAAAAAAAAACGTAGCTAGTCGTTACAGAGAAGCTGCAAAGTGTAAACTTGACGCGGAACACACGTTTTTTTTGTTTTGTTCTTACCCGTTTATGTGCAAGTGCGTAAGTTGTTCCTATAGAAAATATAACATATACTGGCAGAGCTGCCGTGACAGAAAACCTCCCGGCCAATCAGAATGGAGAATTCAACAGCGCTAACAATGATGTAAACCGTTCCAGACAATTGTGGCTTAGCGTTCAGACTGCAGAAGCTTCCAGATGAACGGCCTAGTCTTTTGTCAGACCCTTAAGCTTCGGATCTGTTTTAAGCAGCGCAGTTAGAGACACATCTGGTTTGAATATTAAATACTTTCAGCGTATATATTGGACAATGCGAAGCTTCTTCGTGATGTGCCGTGTCAGCGCTTTCTTTAACGCTAATGTGGTCAAACAGCTCAGCTTTATCATTCCTCTGCCGCGGAATATTGGGATGTTCGTCAATATGATGTGCGGATGACAGATATCGGGTTCTATAACAATTAGACGGGACATCGAGGCAGTCCCAAACACATTATTTAGCAATTCTGGCTTTGGGATATAATTTTAAGGAGACTGATTGCCGTTATGGAATGTGCTTATTTAGAAAATGCTAAAGTAATAAAAACGGGACGGAGATCGCATGAACGTTGAAAAAGTGCAACATTTGCAAATGTATCGACTGAGTAATGGAGTTAACTAGAACCGCGTGAGCTTAACACGCACACGCATGCAAACGTGAAATATTCAAAGTAGGTCTTATATTACGATATATATACCATCGGGATATTACGGGACATATCAATATATTGCAATATATTCCATTAGCACCAAGACGTCAGTAATAAACCGAGAAATGAACTGATTTTGCAGAAAGTGCAATTTTTTTTCGGCTATTCAATAGTAGCACCAAGGATTTGTTTCTTTGCTTAATAGTGACGATATACAGTAAATGTAATATATATAAAAATACACATTTTGTGCCAAAAGTATACAATAAACAATATCAACAAAAAATGTCAATCAAAATGTTTATATATAAGGCTAAGTTTATTACAGTTTCTGATTTTTTTTCTTTTTTCCTTTCTGATTTTTAACAAATTTTCCTTTTTTGACTGTTTATTCATTTGCATGTTGATTGATTGATATATTACTTAATTCATTTCATCCTTTATTGGTTTGTTTCTTTTGATAGTTTCACTTATGTAAATTAACTGGACAAGTAATTAATTATAGAAAATAAAAATAAGGGGAAAAAAGTAAGATCTATACCACTTTCTATAATTTGTTTGTTTGTTTGTTTGTTTGTTTGTTTGTTTGTTTGTTTGTTTAAATTGCTTGCTTCTATTGTGTACCTCCAGTCTAACCAAATGCTAAGTAATATATTGTTTTTATTTATTTGTTTTCTTGTTTTCTTGTTTTCTTTCTTTCTTTCTTTCTTTGTAGACATTTCAAATCTTGAAATGTGTTTTGTTCAATTCCTAACTATGTCTGCTCAGTGGACTGTCACATTAGCCAAATAATTATTTTAAAAAAAAGCTGCTCTACTTTCTCTTATTTCTTTATTTATTCAATTATTTACTTACTTACTTACTTAATTGTTTATGTAATTATTTTGATATCAGCATTTAATATTTTTAGATCGTGTTTGTTTGTTTTGGTTATCTTCAGTTGATTCACTACATTCCTGTCCCACAGTAAATGAATCAAAAAAAGTTTTATTGTTGTTATTTAGCCAGACTACAGTAACCAGATTTACTTACTAGACATTCTGAATGAAAGAATCGTAAGAGCATGTGATCAAAAAACAATGTGGTGGTGACAATTTCCACTTAGTGAGTGAGTTGTCAAAAGTCGAGCGTTGCTGTTACGCACAAATTACACAAATGACACAAATTACCCACATTCTGGCTGGAGGTCTGTGTTCTGTCTGCTTCTTAACTGGTCTTCTTCTTCTTCTTCTTCTTCTT
>CM074954.1:24327025-24367169 GCA_037577455.1 Pangasius macronema
CTGGTCATTCACTCCCCCCACCTACAATCCCTGCCGGACCCGAGACTCAAACCCACGACCTTCAGGTTCACCTTCAGTTTACAAGCCCGACTCTCGAACCATTAGGCCACGACTGCCCCCAAAATAAATGTCTCCTCACATAGAAATTCTCCATAATATCAATTCCATGCTTTCTTTTAAAGAGATCCATTTATGTGGATATTTTAGATATAAATGTAGACGACTAAAACGCCACATCACTGTTGTTAGTTTATAAAAAAAAAAGAAAGAAAAAAAATATTTTTTTTAAATAATTTTTATAGTTAAAAATAGCACAAAACAACTTATTGTGAAGGATATATTTTTAAATACTCTCTTTTTTTATTTTTTTTTTATTGTATTTAATCCGTGACCCTTTTTGATCGTATGGTGGAATTATTATTCATGTTTTTGTTTTCTTTTTTTTTACCTTGGCTGAATTCACACATTTCTATTCTCTCACACTGTTTTCTTGCTCGTCAGTATGGCTTCCTTTCTATTAAGTGAAAACTGACAGCATTTTCTTTGCCATAATTGAAGGTAGTGTTACATAACTGTTTGTTTTTCCACCACTTCTTATCTCTCTGTGGCTGAGGCCCTCTCTGCGTTCCCCTCTGCTCCAGCCGTATATCTCTGGTGCTTGGTGGTTAACGTCCTCATGGTGGTTTCAGCAGGTGTGGCTTTGTTAAAGGTAATGCTGATGGTTGCAGGGCTTAAATGAATTTGATGAGCAGTGCAGAAGTCACTGAGTGGGAACTGTGTAGGTATCAGTAAGATAACGAAGTGGCTGGAAAGAGAAGGGGTCTGTCACAAAAAAAAAAAAAAAACGGTTTTGGAAAGCCAACAACGTGTCCACCCTAAAAAAATATGACCTGGTTTGATGAATTTCGATTTCTGCTGCAATGGCAGAGTCAACAGCACGAATCAATGGAGCTAACCTGCCTTGCTTTAACATAGGTTGGTGGTGGTGGTGTAATGGTGTGGGGAATGTGTTCTTGTCGCACATTTGGCCCTTTAATAGCAATCAATCTTCGTTTAAATGCCTCAGCATGAGAGTATTTTCATCCCTGACCATGTGTATCTCTGTGGGCCCAAAATTTACCCATGTTATAACATCTACTTCCAGCATGATAATGCATGTTAATATCAATATACACATGCTCATTTTTATTAAAGGCGCCAATAATTATGGATGCATAACTTCCGTACACCACATAGGAAACATGTCACGTGTGCTCAAGAAGCAGAGCATTGTGGTTCAAATGCATGCAGTGGTCAGTGATATTCACTTTACCTCGCTAATGATCATGGTTTGGTGGCTTGGTGGCCACTTTACACCTCCATCCAGCCACCTCCATTTACACCTCCTGCCTCCTCCACTTGTGCTATCAAACCCTTCATTTAAAATTAGCGTTCCAGACTTTGTACTAGGTGTCAGAATCAAGGACTTTTTTTTTAAAGGAAAATCACTGTCTAGCTGCGTCTCTCATCAAGGTCATGGCAGTTCATTACCTGTTTTGCACAAACTAATTAAACCATGTTTTTTTTTGTTGTTTCTTTTTTTTTATTTTGTTGCGACGTTTGTCCCTTTATGTATCGGAAAGTAATTTGGCCTGGAGGTAGAGAGCGAGAGAGAGAGAGCGGAGCATGAAAAGGAGTAAAGCGAAGGTCATCTTCACACAGAAGCACAAACCATCAGCAACCTCTTGCATGTGTTGATGAATCTGCGATTAGGGTTTATAGCACCTTGTTAAAGGCTGCGCATAGCACGTGTATATTTAGACGGTGCTAATTCGTCGTCTCTCGCTGTAATATTATTAAAGTGCAAAATAGGTGCCGCGAGAAAGAGCAATAAGCTACATAAAAGAACAAGAGCTCCTCATGACTGGCTGTGATGTTTTTATTTATTTATTTTATTTTCTTCTCTTCTCCTCCCCAGGCCTTTCTGACCTGGAGCTCTGGATCTGTACGGCTGCTCTGCTCAGTCCTGCCTGATTTTACTTCCTTATCCTCCAGGAATTGAGCTTTTATACCATAACAGTGTTGAATTCTGGCTTCTGATTGGTCAGGAGATGTTGATTTAATTGCTACTTCATGCATTCATACAGGTCGTGGTAACAAAGCATAAACTCCTCTGGCAGTGAAGACTTTCCTATAGAGGAAAACGTTTTAAGTGCTGACACTGGAGACTCCTTCCACATATGCTAAATATGCCATATCAAGGATTACACATTTTTCTTTGTTAAGTAGCAACACATTGTTGATTAGTTTATTATTAGTTGTAGATCATGTAGATNATAGAAACGATAACGTATTAGAATAGGCGAATTAATATAGACCAATAGACCAATGTTGTATGTTATGGACCAATCAGATTCAAGAATTCAACATCAATGAGATATGATACAAAAAATAATCATTGCTATAATATCTAATTATTATTTTGTACCAAAGTCAGCCAGGTACATGTAATATGCTTTAATATGCTTATCAAAGGCTGGGGATTGAGGCTCTTTCCATCAAAACCTTGGCAGGGAGAAAGTAAAAATTAAAAAAATCCGCTCTTCTTGAAATGCTATCATAATTACGAGGCCTTAGGAGCTTATGAAATTTAATTTCTTGACACAAATATCAGCAACAGAAAAGGAAATTAAAGTTATCATTACTGTCAGGGCATTATCGCTGCCTCACTTAACCTGCCATTCAGTCAAATGAATTATTTATATTCTCACTCTTTTATTCTTTTATGCGTCGGATATTCGGGATATTCTTCTTGGATGCTCAGATGAGATGTGGCTGAAACGTGTTTGCTTCGCCATCCTCCTCTAAGAATCCCTTTTATCTAGTCGTGTTTGTGAGAATTAATTCTTATTTACTATAAATTCACTTCATAGTGAATTATATGCTCAATTAAACACCATTTAAGGTTCAACCACAAAAACAAAAACTCCTTTGATAGCTAAAAAAAAACGTTTTGTCCCCCGAAGGGTTTTCTGTCAATAAAAGGTTTCAAGTAGAACGCTTTTAGAGAACTAGAGCCATCAACCCCTTTAAAGTGAAGCGTTTTATTCCTCTTATACCACAGCAACCTGCCAACAATAACATTCCTTCATTTATTAATGAAGGATACACTGTACTTTTATCCAATTATAGTTGTATTTAATGTTGTGGAACCTCAAAACAAAGTAGTTCCTGTTATCTCTCTCTCTCTCTCTCTCTCTCTCTCTCTTTCTCTCTCTCTCTCTCTCTCTCTCTCAGTGTGAGTCACGGTTCCCAGAGCAGCGGAAAGCACTACTTTGCTCATTTCATGTGCTTGTGTTTTGGTTTCAGTCCTCTCTCCTCCCCTGTCTTATCACTGGTTTGTTACCTTAATGTGTTCACCTGTTCTGTGTTGCATGTTGATTTAGTTTGTCTATTTCCCCGCTCCTGTTCCTTTGCCTTTGTCTCGTTTGTTGTAAGTGTGTGTTTATTTCCTGTTCCAGCTCCTTCACGTTTTCCAGCTTGTATCTGTCATTGTTTTGATTACGGATTGTCTGTTTCTGATGTTTCCTTCCTGTTCTTTGACCCACAATATCGGTTCGTGTTTGATTCACGCTGGGTTTGTACATTTCGTAACTCTGCCTTCACTACCTGCACGTCATGTAAACACGTTCAGTGACCGAGCTCTATTTCCTGCCTTGTTAATAATACTAACAGCAACAACAACAACAACAACAACAACAACGTCAGCCTGTTATGTTACCGAGAAACCACTAAACGCCGAATCCGTAACTGTTAAAGTTACGACGTTACAAAGCACTGAAACGAAAAACTTTCCGTAAATGTTAAATATATATAAAAACTTTATTTTTAATGATTTTCTTTCTTTCTTTCTTTCGTTGTTAGCTAGTTAGTTATTTTGTTTGTTAATTTGTTTAATACTTAAAGCTAAGAGTGTTTACATGTAATATCACTTTAAGAACACTTACCTGATTCATTTTTGTATTTTACTTCATTTAAAAAAATCATTTTAAATGAGTTTTAAAAAAAAAGTCCATAAAATGACATGCATCTTGCACATAGTTTGGTCAAGCAAAGTTTTGATAGACTTTGAATAAATATATAAATATAGATTATGGAAATGAGTGTTTTGAGCAGCAAAATTCCTAAAGCCAGCCTTAATTTAAACCGAGAAGGAAATTCAAACGTCTATATTTGTCATTTTGGCCGTTTGGTCTTCTGACAGGACTTTCATTAAAGCGATGTGTGTTTACGGCGCTTGAGTGTCATCCGACATCTGGAGATTTCCAGCTCCGTGTGGATGAGTGATTCCATTTCTGTTCTGCTAAAAGCATCTCCAGACACGTGTGACACGTACAGTATGTTTGTCCAAGAACCTTCAAGAACATACGGCCGAACTCGTCTCTGTTTTCGCTCGAGTCCTTCAGACGTCCACGAGAGTTTTATTTCAGTGCGTCAATCCTGACGGACAGCAACAGATCCTAGCGTTTATCCATATGCAGTCCTCGCAGCATGGATGCTGTGGGATTTTATTTATTTATTTTTTTTTTGGTAACGTTCAAATATACCGTATGGAAGACAGCGCAGTAAGACCATGTAGTATGTCTTCTAATCCTCTCTGAGAAGCACAATTAAAAAACGATAAGTGGCGCAAAAAAAAAAAAAAAAATCAATTAAGTTTGCACTGCCGGGATGGGATCATTATTTCATCGGCAATAATTTGAATGATAGCATAATAAAGAGCATTTTATTTAGAATTAGGCCAGAGCGAGTTCAGCGGGAGAAGATGGATGTGTGCAGATAGACGGATCTAATTAGCGCCGTGTTCATTCGCGGCATCACTCTCTGCGGCGTTCTGAGCAGCTCTCTACAGCACGACTTAACGCAGCTAATCCATGTCCACTCCTTAATGACTGCAAATCGCCACGATCATGAGCTGATGAAACACTGAGGAGATTAATCCCACACTCGTTCGCTGGAGGAGGAGGAGGAGAAGGACTGGAGGACTGGATGGAGTGGAGTAACGTGGATCGTGATTATCTTGTGGGAAACTGTATGTTTTTCCACGCTGGCTTTCGACAAGGTGTAATGAACGGTACAAACGTTAACCCCGCCCCTCAACTTAACCTTAACCTTCATGACGTTTCACGTAAATCGTGTTGTGCGTTCTGTGTATGACATTTTGTGTATCTATATATAAAAGTATATAAAGTATATAAAAGCAAAAAAGGAGAAAAAAGTCAGTAACCATCCACGTATGCGTCAAGGACCGAAGAATGTTTATTCATTCCTTCGTCTTCATCAACACAGGCGCAGGGCAGGAATACACTCTGGATGGAACGTCAGTCCATCGCTTGGTGCCGTGCACACACACACACACACACACACACACACACACACACACACACACACACACCTTCACACACACTTTTAGATCCAGAGGGAAATTTAGAGTCACCAATCAACATACAGACGTGTTTCTGGGACGATGGAGGAAACTGGAGAACCCGGAGGAAACCCACGTGGACACAAGGAGGACATGTGACTCCACAGAGACCCTGAGGACACAATGAAAAATTAAAAATATATATAATGAATTAATTTGTGTGGCGGAAAATTAAGAAGAAGAAGAAGAATTAATATTTGTAGCTTTCATTTGTTACTTTTTTTCCCCCAAAAGTTAATATTATAATTAAGATATAATGCTTAATGGTATTCTTAATGATCATTTTGCACTTTAATACCTTTAATAACATATTATTATTGTATTATATTACTATGAGATAAATACTATAATAGTTCGAGGGAAAAAGTCATATCGCGAAAGTCGTAATATCTGATATTATGAGGAAAAAAATCGTAACGTTTTGAGAATAAAGCCGTAATATTTCATGAAAAATTTATTATTCTGAGATTTTTTTTTTTAATTTTTGATATTATTATGAATTTTTCTCGAAATATTACTTTATACATTGAAGACTTTTTTTTTCTTGAAATCTTTAAATATTTTAAACAGCGGCCTTAAAACAGTCATAAACACTATACAGACGTGAAAGATGTCGAGGTAGAAACAGGGATCAAGGTTAGAATTTAAGGGTCAAAATGAAATGATGAAGAAAAAAAAAAAAAAAAAAAAAAAGATAGGACTTTGGCTCGCTGCCAAGAGCTGCCTTTTTTCAAATTTACATCTGCTTACTCTGCTTCTTAAATCCACTCGTTTCTGCGCGCCTGAGCTTTGCTGACCCCTGCATACACACTCGGCTCTGCTGCGTGTTTCGGGGAATAAATTATTATAATGTCGCTCTTCAAATGATGCTGTAGTGGCATTTCCGGTCCACTAGGAAATTTTTTACTCAGCCGTTTCATCTCACTGTAACTACAGTCTGCTTTTTTTTTTTTTTTTTCTCTTTTAATTATCTTTTCTCTCTATGAAGCGCTTAGCAGTTCATGCATGATCGTGGCTTCACCTGACCCTCATTTGGGTGTTTGTATCTCTTTTTTTTTTTTCCTTGCAAAGGCAGAACTTAATTCGGCTGCTTTCGAATGCTAATACGCAGCCTCGCTGGAGAGCGTATTAGAGTGATTCATTTTTTAATACCCAGTGTCCTCATTACAGCCGCGGTGAGAGCCCGGCCTCGGTGTGGAGATAATGAGGGAGTGTTAAGCCACCAGGGGGAGGTAGGGGCAGCTGTTTGAGACGTGGAGACATCTAACGCGTGGATCAGCTCACCTGGAAAGCCTCCAGGACGGCCTTGCTGCTAAGTCAGGATTATGGATATGCTAATAGTACACCTTGTGTTTACTTGACTTTTCTTTTCTTTTCTTTTTTTTTCCCTTGAAGCATCTTTTACACTCAGTTGGTTTAATTGCTATTTTTGTTTGACGGTAGGAATGCGGCGAAGCCCCTTAAACTATGTTGTCAAACTTGCTTTGTCTTACAGCCTTAATTATGTGTCACTATCTCAGAAGTTCTTGAAATATCACGCATAATATTTGCTATGCAGCCTCGTCTTTTGTATAAGAGCAAATTTACAGAAACACCTTCTTAATCTCCATCTAAATTATGACATCTAATATAAATCTGTCTCTGTCTCGCGCTCACTTACTCACTAACAAAGCTTTCTTTAAGGATCTATTCATGAGATGTTGTTCCACCACAGTGCTGTTGGATGCTCGAGTCTGATTGGTCCAGAAGGCGGTGATTATTTCACGCGCTGGGACTCGTACAGTGGACGCTCCACCTACGCAGTTTAAAATCATCGATTTGCCGTTTTCTGTAAAGAGATGTTTATTTAATATTTAAGGAAGGAGTCTCCAGCGTCGGCGCTTTGTAACGTGTAACTTCAGCGGGTTTTTCTCGACACGCGAAAGTCTGTATTATGGAGTCCGGTTTCTTGGGAATATGAAGCTGTCTTATTAACTTACAAGAAAAAAATAAACAGGCTGGTGAGAGAATAACTGTTTATAGCTGCGTATAACATAAGTGAGGAACTGGGACTAACTTGTTTGGCGGACATTAAATACAACTATACACATGTCGTGTGTTAATAAGTGAAATATCGGGATTGTTAGCAGATTGCTGCGGTGTAAGAGGAATAAAGCAGTGCTGCCATATGAAAATAATCAACTTTGGAGTAGTAGAAGTAACGGCGCTTCTTCACACCAAACCGCCAATGATTATTTTCCTACAACAGCACAACACTAAGTGCTTTATTCCCTATATATCAGCTTTCTCATCCTGAGCTTGCACTATCCATTGCCTACACTGGCTTTTAAGCTTGTCTTTGCTGCTTCATAGTTCCAGTGCAAAAGTAAAAGAAATGTCCGACAATTTTTTTTTAGCCGAATTGTTCCTTTAACACATTCCACATCTCAGACACAAAACCCCGCCCTTCAGATTTACTGTATTTCATGCTCTTGACTTCGTGGAGACCTGCACTGAAATGACAGCTGGATGAAAGATTGTTGTTTGTGTTCCCCCGAGATCAGCGACAGAGATGATAATTCTGCCCCTTAAAGCTTTAAGGCACACACACACACACACACACACACACACACACACACACCAGCGGTATTACCTGTCCTCTGCGAGTCACAGGCCTCGGTGCTTCTGTCTGCATGTCATAATTAGAGTTTGTCATTTTCACAGTGCACTCTTTAATTACAGCCTTTTAAGCTCGTCTCCGGGACCCACAGGCCTGTGAAAAGTTCTGCAGTTCCTTCACCGAGCGCTGACAGCCAACCGCCGCTAAATGGGTGTAAAGCGACTGAAAATTCGACTCGGCCAGCAAATTAGACGTCTCTGCGCTGGCCGCAGATGGGTGCCATTAACCTCCCCGGACACAGTGTCACACTATTCCAGCGGATTCGGCGCACCTCGCGCTGTCAGCAGCCTTCATTTCAAACCGACGTAATTAGGAAGCTCTCTCTGTGAAGAACAGATTAAGGAGTCGCTTCACACTCTCAAACATTTCCATAATTCCGCAGGCCGGAGAGCCTGACATTTCCCCAGCTCTACGTGTAATTGATAGAAGCAAGTGCAAGAACTTCTTTTTGGTGTGTTCACTCTTTCTCTCTTTCTGCGGTTTATGTCAGGGAGAAGGTTAATATATGGAGCGCAGAGGTCAAGCTTTGCTTTAGGACATCGGATTATGCCATGTTTAGCGCTTTATTAGCATGATTTAAATGTAAACGTGTAATATCTCAATCACTCACATCTGGCGTTTTGTTTTGTTTGGTTTTTTACAGAAAAGGTGCTGATATGAAGGGAAAAAATCTCATAAGATATGCAAACTGTAACCATAACACCTCTGTTACCCATGCTAGCTAGTATCTGCTAGCTAATTAGCCTAGTTTGCTCACTTCCTGTGTGTAATGCGGGTGAAATAACTCTGTCTGTGTAACTCTGACAGCAGTGAGAAGGTTGCTTGCTTTTGCTGTAGCTGTTTATATTAGCATTTAAATATTTTCACTTCAACATGTCACAAATCTCTTCTTCGTTGCTAACTAACTCGTGTCATCCATGTCTGTTAGACGAAAGTAATCAACTTCATGTGGTAACAGAGAAAGAAATAATATCAGTTGGCAGATTTTTTGCTATATATGAAATGTGACTTTCTAATATTTCATTGTTATTATAATATTATATTATTTGATATATCTGCTGCTATACGTGTCCGTAGGTTAAGCTCCCCTGGCCACACCCACCTCGCCCGCTTTGTGTGGCTAAATTTTGCATAAATGTCAAGCGTGCTACTTCAAAACATTTGCGTTTGATTTGTGTACCGGTTTATAACATTGCCTTATAAATCTGTCACCTCTCAGACATTCCGATGCTAGAATTCATCCACCTTAGGCATCTTTCGTTAAGAGCATTTTGGACCGAGGCCAGGAAAAGCCACTCGAGGATAATCTTAAGGTTTAGCAGGAATGATGGGTGAATTACTGCTGTCTCGAGTGAGGAGACATATCACACCGGCGGCTTTAATCTCCTCACTCACACTCCTTTCTCCTCCCCTTTCACATACTACACACTCCGACACATGTGGAGGAAATATGATCCCGGCAGGTTCGAGCCATTCGTTAGCCGACTTCATCATAATCACGCTTGTGATTTATTTCCTGACGTCAGCGGTAAGTGGAACAGAAGGTGCTCGGGCTTGTCCGGCGGGTTTCCTCTCTCGCTCGCTCACGTTCACACAGAGACTCGGGTTTTAATCACTCAGCGTGAGGCCGGCTACAAAGGTCAGCTTCATTGATTAACTGGAGGAAGGGGGAGTTGTCATCTCTCATAAGATAGATAGATAGATAGATACAGCATCTGGGGAGAGACGGTAATCAAGCAGCCTGGGCATTTATAACCACGTTAGATGACGATAACAGCAATGATGCTCATGACAATCGAAAAGAATCACTCACGTTATTGTATATATAAGTTTTGAAATATCATTAGCGTGTGAATAAAACACTCCGGGTACTGCTGTTAGAGGAAAATAATCAATGACAAGGTGGTACGATGGAGCAGAGTTACTCTTGCAACTCGAAAGTTGATTATTTTCCTATAAAACCACATTCCTGGAATGTCTGGTCATACTTTTTATCCATTTGTAGCTACATTTAATGTTGTGGAATGTCTATGAAACAAGGTCCCTTTATCACTTATGTTTCAGTCGCTTTACACCCATTTAGCCTCTCTTTCTTTCTCTCTCTCTCTCTCTCTCTCTCTCTCTCTCTCTCTCGAAGTTAATAAGATGAAGAAATGCAGCTATGTCACGTTACCGAAAAGTCATGAAGATGTTGCCATAAAACTTGTAAACTTGTTTGTAAAAATGTACAAATATTTCAGCTGCTACGAGGCACTGACACTGGAGACTCCTTCCAGAAATGTTACAGTTGAAGTCTCCACTTAGAAAAGTTCACCATATCAACACAACTTGTTCCTTATTCAACGCCTTCTGACCAATCAGAATTGAGACTTCGAGAACACGATGGATGAGATAACCACGTTAACCAACGCTGCTGGTTATCTTGAGTGTTATCTTGAATGTTGTGGAACGTCCATGAAACAAGTCATCACTTACCTTATAGCAGCTATAAACAATCATTCCCTCACCAGCGTCTCTTTCTTCCCCTCTCTTGAAGTTAGACCAATTTTTTTTTTTTTTGCAGTACAAAGTCTCTTAGCTGATAAGACCCTTGGTGAAACCAGATAAAAGGCAGGACAGTAAATTTCAGACATTAAGCACTGAACTTGCTTTTACGTGATGTAGCCGTGCTCACTTAACATTTATCACACCATAAAGGACAAGTCCAAAAAAGACGACGAAGACATAAATTACAGCACTTACTAGCAGTTAGCATGGACTTGACCTTTTCACAGATACAGATACCTCGCCTTGATGTTTCTGAAACTTCACTCAAACCGAGTACATTTTATTCAGATTTGGTTATTCCAATTCAATTCCGATTCCTAATATTCCTCACAAAAAAACACACACACACACACAAAAATTAGACACTGATCCCTGTTGAATTGCTTGAACGTCGATAATGAACGTGATTCTCGATGCTTCCTGTTCTTTCTCTCTTGAGGTTTTTTTTTTTTTTTTTTTGTGGAAATTCATTAGGAATGCAATCACACTCTCAAGTGAATGACCATATCAGCTTACCGAATGCAAATACCAAAACATCTGTAGAGAAGGGGGAAAGGATTATGTGGTCGGTCTATTAACCTCCCGGAGAGATAACTGACACCTTATCTTGCCAAAATGGCAGGAAGAGCTTGACTGCCATCAGCCGAGGTTTGACACAGAAAATTTTCGACAATAATTAATGGGATCAGATGAAATTTTAAATAGGCCTTCGGGTTTCTATTATGGGTCCCCGGGGGTCGTGAGAGCAGGAGCGGAGAGCTTTTGAGCGGCACAGCGCTCTCTCTCGACGTCCTCTGGCTTGTGATTACAGGAAGTAGATTAGATGGAGTGAGTGTCTTTAGTCGATCGCTCTCCGTTTCACGCGAGGTCAAGGTCACGGGCGGAATGATGTCATGGCAGCCCAGAGGACATTTTAGTTATCAGAGGATTGGTCAACTGACACCGATCGATAACAAGACCATCGGTGCTTGGCTGAGTAGCTTGGGCTTTAGGGTCAGATGTGGTCAGGTGGACACTGGAGAGGATCGTCTCTGACTCCATTTCTATCGTCTTCGCTGAAAAGAATCAAGACCATGCAGGAGCTGTGAATTTAAGCAACGACTCACGTATGATTACTTTCGGGATGTTAAATGGAATGACATTTTGACTTTTTACCCATTTAATGTTCCATCCACGACACGAGTTCCTACTTTCTTTTCTCGCGTCCATTACAGCAGCTATAAAAAGTCCTTCTTTCAAACAACCGCTCTGTTTTCTCTCTCTCTCTCGAAGTTAATAAACTCAGCAAGAACCTTTTCCGTCCTAGAGATATCGGAAAATGTCACATTATAGGATTATGTCTGACACTGTGGACTCCTTCCATAAGTGTTAAATAAACATCTCCTTACAGAAAACGTATCGGACCGAACGCATTAATATAAACCTGTGCTTTGTCGTGCAGCCGGAACTACTTTCAGAGCTGCTGTTATGGACAATTAATCAACCCGTTTCTGAGCAATCCGACTTCCTTCCTCATTAAGGATCGAAATTTATAACCCATCTAAAGCTTCACAGGTTTGACAGCAAGAATGAGATCTAATATCCATCGCTGGAATCCATCTACAGCTACACACACTTTGAGGCAGGTTGTATTGTGAAAGCAAGAGATTAGCATAATTAGCATTATTAGCATCAGAGTTATGCTGCGTTTGGCTAAAATGCATCACCTCTCTCCTCAACCTCATTTTTTTTTTCTTACTTTGTAGCTGAAACGTACGGAAATGACGTCATTCTTTACCTTTGAGTTAAGTCCAACTCAGTATGATTACTATGCTAGCTAAGGTTTGAGAGATTAGCAATATAGCTGTTTTTAAGTTAGGCTTATCTCGTTAGGTGGTTTCGGTAATTTACTGTATTTTTTAGTCTTTTATGACTTCTTAATAACGCAGTACGATGATGTCAGCATTAGCTTACATCTCATCTTAGCGCATACTTTGGGACGCAGTCTGCGTTGACACTAGTGAAAAAAGCATGTAAGAAAAGGACGAAAATCAAAATCGGTTGTTTGATGTATGTTAGCGGCGCAAGCTAACTGTCCTAGCTACAAACACTCTCCAGAGACACTAACAATCTTCTCTTTTTCTTTGTAATGACAGGATAAGATGGAAAAACAGTGAGATTTTCTTCCATTTCTTTCAAGTCGAGTAAAAAAAAAAAAAATGCTAGCTTCTTATTATAATACACTCACAGACCTGAGAATACACACGTGCTAGTTTATTAGCTCTACAATAGGAGTAACTGAAACATCCGGAAGGTCTTTTTTAGCGGCGAAGCTTCAGTCGCTGTACCACAGGCCGAGCGAATGCGGGGTTATTAGTGCACTCGTGCATTGTCGAGGAGCTGTGATCAAGGCCATGCTGTGCCGCTAAATAAACAGTGACAAAATGGTGGTTGTTAACCCCTGCTAGCTAATTTGCTGCCCAATTGGTTTAAAAAGACTGCGCATGGCATGGAATAATTCCCGCGAAGAAAAAAAAAGAAAATCAGTAAGCTCATTTACAAGGATCACACACACACACACACACACACACACACACACACAGGCCAGAGAGCAGCCCGGGCCTGTTTTATTGCCGTTATCATTGCAAGAGCTAACCTTGTTATAACCTTGTTATAAGTGGTGCTGAGGACATAATCGTGTGTGTGTGTGTGTGTGTGTGTGTGTGTGTGTGTGTGTGTGTGTGTGTGTGTGGGTGTGAGACTCATTATAAGTATGTCTACACATATTTTGCACTACACACACTATTTAGGAACCTCCATACAGCACATTTCTATACGTCAAGGTGAGACGCATGCATATTCATAACCACTAACACACTGGAGGAACATTCCGGAAAAGAGCTCACATTGTTTTTCTTTTTTTTTTCCCCCTTTCTTTCTTCCTTTTTTCCCCCCAAAGCATAAGTCTGAGTCTGAAACTGTGTGTGTGTGTGTGTGTGTGTGTGTGTGTGTGTGTGTGTGTGTGAGAGAGAATGTTCTGAATGACCCTCTTTCAAGGAAATCATAGACAAAACAAAGCACTTGTCCATGCAGGTTCTCTCTCTCTCTCTCTCTCTTTCTCTCTCTCTCTCTCTCTCTCTCTCTCTCTCGATCTGTACTATCTATCTATCTATCTATCTATCTATCTATCTATCTATCTATCTGATTATATAAATATATAATGTGTGTGTGTGTGTGTGCATACAATACATGTTTATATATTTGGAGCAAAAGTTTGCATCCTCTATGTTCTTTGTTTTTTTTTCTGTTCTTCAATAGAAAAAGAGGAAAATTGATATACAAAATATAAATAATTTATTCAGAAAATATCTGTGACACACTGAATTCACACACAGTATAACTTTCTTAATACTTTATCACCATCAGAAAAACCAAACCCACACTAACTATCGTGTTGCTACAGTGTATAGGTCAAAGGTCAAAGTAAAATAACTAGATGAATAAATGCATAAATAAATAAATAAATAAATAAATATCCCAGACATCTGAGATTTCTACAAGACTACAAGAAAAGGTTCACGTATCCGTCACCCCGTCCCCCTCCAACTCCTGCCCCCCTCATATACACCCCCCCCCACTTACCCCCTCATATACACCCCCCCCACACACACTTACCCCCCTCATATACCCCCCTCCCCCCTCAGCGCCTGTCCTCCGGCCCTGAGCCCAGACAGCCCTACAAGTCATTACACACCTGTCTGGATGCCGATGAACTTGAACATTGCTCCTGGGTCATGCACTAAGGCACACTTTAGAGCCTGGGCTTTACTGTGAACTTCCCACATTCCACAGCAGCTTAAAGGGGCAGTAAACACACACACACACACACACACACACACACACACACACACACACCAGACACCACCACGAGCTCTCGTGCTGTGTTCGCTGAGGGATCAGTCCACTCCGATGTCTAGAGAGGAGACAAAAGCAGATGAGATGAACCAGAAGAAGTGCTTGATAAGCGTTTAAAATAAAAATACGTTATTCTGCTCAACAGGTGGCTATCTTGTCCTCTGTAATCTCTTATTTAATTGTTTAATTTTAAAATATTACATCCTGTACTCCTCCTGAATCCGCTACAAACCACACTGCAAACAGATTTTGGATGAGATCTGGGCAAACACTTTGTATTCAAGTGTAAGGTTAAGCGGTATTTCCACCTCATCATCAGTCCACACGTATGAATCGTCCTGTTTGTCAATTTTCGCTTTTGGTCGGTGTTTTTACACGTCGCCTTCTCTCTTCCATTCAATATGTGTCTCAGCGTCATTCTTCAGGCGTTTGATGTAGCGGTTTACATCCTTTTTGTGACTGGAGTGCTCCTGAGAGCATGTTCTAGTAAATTTTTGTAAAAACAACCATATTTAAAAAGTACATTTTAAAAAAATATCTGTACACGTGTTGATCAGGCGTGCAACGTAATGACGATATCGCTATCTCGATCTGTTCAGTGCTGCGAATATCCGTGTCTGTATTTGAATTTAAACCCGCAGTGGATGTGGAACTAAAGATGAAAATATCAACGTTGTGTGAATTCTGGCTCTGACAGTTCCTCAACCTCAGCTACATCACTCCAGTTCATAATCTCATTTCGATATATGCGCATATGATTATTTTACATTCAGTGTAAATTCAATATAACAAATTTAGTTTATTCTGTTCCTCAAAATATAAATCAATTAATAGCTTAACCACCCTGACCAGGCAGTTACTAAGGATGCTGTAATGTTTGTGTCAACAAATTCTTTTGTTTTGTCTCTGACACACACCTCAGGTCTCAACCTGATGCCTTGTGAACCATTCTGGTAAGCTTTGTGGACCTTATGCTATTCATATCTGTATCTGTATCTGTATCTGTATCTGTTTAGACTACATTATCCGTTCATTCTGAATAATTTATTCATATTCGGTCCCACCCCTCGTCTGGACAGGGTCTGAGATGATTAGACCATAACTTCGCTCGCAATCCAAACATCGATTAAAAGAAGTCTGCAATCATGGATTGAAGGTGTGAGTTTACTTTGACGGATCGGCTCGTGAGGATCCAGCAAGGAAATTAATTATTCCTGCATTCCACGTATTAATTCTGACATTTACACACCCAAAGCTCTCAGTGTGCTCAGTGTGCTCAGTGCGCTTGAATAAATGGCAAGACACTTAGCCACAGCGCTCTCTTCAACAATTGAGGGCTTTAATTGGACGAGGTTAATTTTCTCTTTAAACCCGAAAGTGAAACCTGAAAATGAAACCTTTAACGTAACCTGTCACTAACATAACGGAATAAAACGTTTCACCCGGAGTGCGACTTCTCCGTCCTAATTAAAAGTGGGTCCCTTGGAAATCAGCACTTTCTCCGAGACTCCAAAACTCCAAGTTTGCAGCAAAGTGCTGTTGTTCAGTCGGACTGAGTGATCGGTGAAGCCTTTATCTACAGTATGAAGTACAGCACGGTGATGCGTTATAGAAGATCTCGTCAGGACTTAATTGTGTCATTATGGAGAAAGAGGACAGAAATAAGATCGTTTGTCTTCATATCCATCAGCTTGTCATTGATGGCTCCGTCCCGAGCGCAGGTCAGGACAGATCGCTCACTGTAGCGCTGCCACCTTCACATCACACATCACACACTCTCGCATCCTCACTGCTGCGTGTGTGTGTGTGTGTGTGTGTGTTTCAGCTGTCCTTATCTTTTTCTGTATATATTAGATTCACTTATAAATGAAGTGAAGTGAAGTGACTTTGTGGCCAAGTGTGGTGACCCATACTCAGAATTTGTGCTCTGCATTTAACCCANAGCGCTGGTCATTCACTCCCCCACCTACAATCCCTGCCGGACCCGAGACTCGAACCCACCACCTTCAGCTTCACCTTCAGGTTACAAGTCCGACTCTCAGACCATTAGGCCACGATTGCCCACATGATGTCAAATGAATTCTTGACATCAGGTCTCTCTCAAGGTCATTCCGTTAGTACACGGCGCTTACTTCTGGTTTGTGACGTTATATTTGTTCTACACGACACAGAAAGTGTCCATTTAGAGGTTAACTGTATAAAAAAAAGCCGACATGCTGTTATAGGAAAATAATCAACGACAGGGTGGTGTGATGAAGCTGAGTCATCACACATCATCCTGAAGTGGATTATTTTCCTATAAATCATCTGTAACACATCCTGATCTGCTTTATTCCCCTGATTCCACAGCAAGTTACCAATACTCACGATTTATTTATTAAAGGTGCAATAAGTGTTTTTTTATTCCTTACTAGTATGAATCTTTAATGGTTTAATCACAAGTGTATTACGTGGCTGAGAAAGTGTGTGTGTGTGTGTGTGTGTATGGTTGGAGTAAAAAAAAAAAACAATTAAACTCCACATATTTAACCATTAGAAACCAAATTTGGACAAATCTTACCTAAAGAATGACACATCGTACTTTTTATCAATTTATAGTTGCATCTAATGTCATGATGTTAGCAAGACAATTAGTTAAGACAAGAACACGCAGCTTACGGAGAAAGAGCGCAAGCGTACTTGCTCACTATATTTCCCTTATGCTACTACAGCAGTGTGTTTTTTTTTTTCTGACAAAATCCATCTCCCTCAGGAGAAGCAGAAGATCTACGACAACGAACACCGTTTCACGACTCCGGCTCATGAATCTGGGAAAACACAGACTGACACAAAGCAAAGGTCAGAGGTTATGTTAACCCTGGGAATGTGTGCAGGTCGGCTGCTCCCTCTGGGAGTAAACTTGACTCCTTTCTGATCCTCTCTGAGAGGAGAAAGCATGGTCAAGCTGTCTTCTAGATCTCCTTCGCTTTAACACTCTGAGCCACCATTCATCATACACACTCCATTTCACTGGGCCACTAATCAGACCTGCCACAAATACACACACTATTGATTTACTATTCGGCTGAGCACGGGGACCGGCACTGAAGTCCTGCATTAATCACAGAAATTATACCAGCATGTTTGGAGCTAATGGTGTTTTACTGAAATTATGAAATTAACCACATTTTATTGCTCTTATTATTTTTTTAATAAGCTAGGACACCCGTGACTGTGTCAGAAATCCGTTTACTGGCTTTAAAAGAAGACGTTAAAGACACGTCTATTAAAAGTTCTCTGTATTTTTACCAATAGCGAATATCAATGTGTCATTTAAAAAAAAAAAAAAGCCAGACCCCAAAAAAAGGGCTGTTTAGCTGCAGGTACGGAAGCCAGGTCCCATCCAGAGCCGAGCATTTATCAGCCCCCTAAGTGGCTATAACAAAAGCAATGCTCCCTGGGAGAGAAGCTGACAGCAGTTTTCCCTCGGATCGATCTCGCCGCTGCCTCTGAGTGCTCCAGTTTATGACAAAAGAGTTCACGACACCGCAGTCAGAAAGTCAATACCGTGATAAATACTCTCCTTCTGTTGGTCCCTTGTCCAGCACTTTACCAGGCATTTGCCGTGACAGTTATTACTACTGCAGTAAATCCATGGAGTAGTTCAGGACAGCTCAGAAAGAGAGAGAGAGAGAGAGAGAGAGAGAGAGAGAGAGACAGAAAGACTGAAAAAAAAATCTTCACTACCAAATTTATGAGTCCAGGCTTCTGAAGTTTACTTAATTTAAAGACTGTATATATATGACGCAGGGTCAGTGTGTGTGGAGAATTTACCACTGTGTGTGTGTGTGTGTGTGTGTGTGTGTGTGTGTGTGTGTGTGTGTGTGTGTGTGTGTGTGGGGTTCCTTCAGGGCTGGAAGGGGATTTTCCCGTATCGACTGCTGGTGCAAACAGCTTAAACCTGATTTAGACCCAAGCAGAGGTTGATTTTTATCAGGTCAGAATCAGTTCATTAAGCGTGATGTTTCTGTCCAACACTTAACACGTGGCGTGAAATAAAGCCTGCAGCAGCGATAAAGCGTTATTACCTGTTATAAGCCTACTACTACACTACATTTACTGCTGTAAAGAGACCAATGCACGCTGGCGCGAGAAGGCTGGGATTCGTTTGCGTGCTTGTTTGTTTGTTTGTTTATGTTTTTGTTTACTTGTTCTTTATTTACTAAGATAAATGTTTACTTACATAACTAATTTCTTATTTGCATACTAACTGGTTTACTTCCTTATGTATATTCATTCATCTACTTTTGTTTGTGTTTGTTTGTTTGTTTGTTTTTGTTTGTTTACAAGGGTACTGTTTTATTTACATGCATTCATTTATGTAACTACATGTTTGTTTGTTTGTTTACTAAAGCTATATTTTTTTGCTTGCATAATCACATAAACTCTTACTTTTAACTATGCGTTTTGTTTTTTTATTTAATTAAGTATTTTTGACTTAATTAATTGGTTTCTTATTTATTTATTTATTTACTCATTTATTTACTTATTTATGTGGATTGTGGATTATATTTATCATTTAATTTATTTATCTACTTATTTACTTTACGTATATTTATTTGAATACAAAATTACCTGCTCATTTACCTGCTTAATTATTTGTAATTAACTTTAATTATTTTAATTCTTATTATCCTAATTACTGACTTGCATATTTGTTTATTTCTAAATAATTGTGTACTATTATAACAATATTTTTAAATGTACTCATTTATTTATTTATTTATTTATTTATTTATGTGCTAAGTTATACATTTGTAATAACATTCTTACGTGTAATTATTTATTTATTTATTTTTTATTTACCTGTTACTTGCACAAATGTTTTTATAAGCATGTTTATTTATTTGATTACTTATTTACTTACTAACATATTTATTTATTTGTTTGTTTGTTTTGTTTCTGCAGATATGTTTTTGTTTACGTATTTACTCACTTACTTGCTTATCTGCTTAAATTATTTTCTTTAAGTTGCTTGTTTGTTTGTTTGTTTGTTTGTTTGTTTGTTTGTTTGTTTTGTTTCTGCAGATATGTTTTTGCTTACATATTTACTTACTTGCTTATCTGCTTACATTTTTTTCTTTAAGTTGTTTGTTTTTGTTTGTTTGTTTGTTTGTTTGTTTGTTTGTTTGTTTGTTTAAGCCTAGCGTCTAATCCCGTTTATGTTTGCCAGCTAGCAGCACAAGTCCGTGTTAATATTATTAACACGTCTTATTTAGTATTAAAGAAATGTCTCAGGGATATTTTGACTTAACACTTTCACATTAATTAAGTGCACGTTTAGAGCATGTGGCGAGAAACAGCCGAGCTCTAATCCAACACAAATCCGTTTAGGGTTAAAAAGTCCGTGTCCCTGCGCTGGGAATCACATTAAGATTAAGCTGATGAAAATTAAAAAATGTTGAATATGATCTTTGCTACTTTGCGTCGCGGATGTGTTTGTAGAGGAAATCACATCATACAGTAGATGGTGTATAACCTGAATCCAGAGCCTGGCGATCTCCAGCGTGATAGATGTGTATAGAATGTGAGGTTGTTACGCTGAAAAATTGATGCGCGTGGAGGTATTAGGTAGAGCGATCAGAGAAAGAGACGTCTGCGCGGAAGAGACGTGGTTACGATCAGCTCAGGTGTGTTCCTGTGGAGAGAAGCTCCTCACAGTGGATTTATTCCAGTAGAGAGGAGGGTAACTACCTGGAACGGCTTCCTGTCAGGAAAAGAGCTCTGCCTAATGTGAACCACACTCACACCATCACTCCGCTAAAGAGGGTGTGTGCGTGTGTGTGTGTGTGTGTGTGTGTGGGGAGCGGAGCGGGAACATTACAGCACATCCACACACACATCTGCTCACACTCATCGACACACCGTCTAGACTGAGAGTGAATAAATCCGTTAACGATGCTGCTAAGTCCAGTACTAGACGTTGATTGACGACATGATTCTTCATGATTCTTCAGGATTCTTCAGGATTCATTCGTTCTTCTCTAAGAAAAAAAAAATCGAAACATTAGTGACAATACAAATACACCTGAGACTCCTACGCTACTCCTAGATGCTTATTTGGCCACCAGAAATCAACATTTATCTCATCGTATCTTTTGCTTTTGCTCGTTTTAAGATTCACACACAGACTCTGAGATGCTTTTCTGCTCACCACGGTCGTAAAGAGTGATTATCTGAGTCGCCGTAGCGTTCCTGTCAGCTCTCAGCCATGCTCCTCTGACCTCTCTCATCAAACGATGGTAGATGGTATCACTGCATTCTCGTCTAGATTGTAAAATTATTCCTAATTCCTGCGTCTTGCATAAGTAAAAGCACCCAGTACAGATTTAAATCAGATCATCATTCCTCCTTCAGGAGGTCTGAGATGCATGTTAACCAGAAAGACTCTTCTGCCCCTTGAAACTGCTGAAGTTTCAAGAAGATGGCCACCATGGACCATTAAGGTCGTTAGCAGATTGGGTTTATATTCATGGAAACAACTTGCACAGGGGCCTGTATGGTGGATGCTCCACATAAACAGATTAAGAAATGGAATTGTTGATATAGTGACGTTATCTGTAAGGATGTTTATGTAGCATTGATGGAAGGAGTCTCCAGTGTCACTTCGTTGACAGAAAAGTCTTCAGAGTTTTACGCTTCGCAGTTTCTTGGTAATTATGACATGTATTCGGGTTTTTTTTGGCTTACAGTCATCACCCTTCATGTATTTTCTCCACTGTTCTGCTTCCTCTTTTCCTCGTTTAGCTACGTGATAGCTCGGTTCCTCGCTTCTGGACAGAACCTGCCATGCGCACATTCATCTTAATCATGAGTGTGTTCGGGGATTTCCTGACATGTCGCTGTTTACTGACCATCTGAGTTGAAGTTTTTGGGAGTTTCCCACATTTTTTTGGTGTTTCTATGTTTTTAAGTGATCGGGGTTTTGGGGGCCCCTTTGATAGGTAATTGCCTGTAGCTATTGTTCTGAGCCAAATTGTTTTGGAAATCCAGGTGTGTGTGTGTGTGTGTGTGTGTGTGTGTGTGTGTGTGTCCGTTTTCAGAGCAAATTTGGATTTAGTTTTAGTTTGGAAAAAAAAAGTCTTTATAATTATCAGTAATAAAATTATTTCAATAAGTCAACAATTATAACATCACTTTATTACTATCCTATAATTATTACTATGTCTCTTATAAAGTAAGACTGGGGCAGTCATGGCCTAATGGTCTGAGAGTTGGACTTGTAACCTGAAGGTGAACCTGAAGGTGGTGGGTTCGAGTCTCNTGTGTGTGTGCACTTGGATGGGTTAAAATTGCAGAGCACAAATTCCGAATATATTGTTTCCATAGTAACAACATACACTTGTATATGCTCCACATAGATGTAAACAGATTTAAAGAATCACTGATATGGTGAATTTTGCTGTAAGGAGATGTTTATTTATCACTTATGGAAGGAGTCTCCAGTGTCAGTCTACCATTTTGTCAAAATTTTCATTAGTTAAGAAAAATGACTATGCATTTCCTAATTGATTTGAAGTATTTCATCATTGCAAAGTTTTTTTTTTTTTCCTGTCTTATAGGTAGACAGATAGCGTATATACTGGAGAAGAAGAAGAAAAAAATAACGCACTCCCCAGCTGAGCATTTGGTTGATCATCAAACTGAGCGATTATTTCCGAATGTAACAGCTGTGTGAGCCGGAGTGAATAGGGCAGACGTTCGTATGGCCATTCCTGCCACGCTGCTGAAATAATCTCAGAGTAATAATGGCTGCAGAGCGTGTGAGGAGTGTGTGAGTAGGCGGATCAGGAGGTGCGGGGAGATTAGGCCTTCGGAGGCTCAGCCGTGCCAAAGTGTAGCCATGCGTCACACCGGCGCTGTTGTTCTCCTCCGTCTCTGGAGTGAAGAGGGACACTCATGGCTCCCACTGATAACTTGTCTCACCCGGCAGACAAGCCAGGCTTACCTCAGCTCCTCACACACACACACACACACACACACACATCACAGCGTATTAACACACACACACACACACTCCTCAAGCCAAACTACTGTACATGTTCACTTCTAGCATCAAAGAGTTTTCAATTACACTGAAATTGCTGGAATATTGTGAACGTTTGACCTCTAAACTTATTCGATTTCATCACGGTGTATTTTTACTCACTGATCGTTTTGATCAATTGGTGTGCGATATGACAAAAATATCATATCATATCGATCATCAAAGGCATTTCTACGATACACGATATATACGTATCACAATATATACTCATTTGCTTACAATATAAAAATAAGGTATTATTATTTTTTTATATATTTACAAAAAATATTTTTATTATACGTATTAATATACATATAACGGAAAAACATTTACAGTATTAAAGATTAAGGATTAAATCAGTTGCTTCCAGTCAGTTTGCGATTATAAAAATATTTTTAAAAAATCATAATATCTATGATAGCGCCGAAAAGCGTATTATGAATTATAGTTATAATTAAGCACAATATCGATCTTATATCATCATATCGCCCTTTATTTGAGAAAACACTGGACTAGCAGACTTTCCAACATTCCCAGCGTGTCCTTAGCTACGTCTTTCCCCAAAGTCACTATTTAAAAACGTCTTACCTGCAGCAGAGTGGAGCAGCTAATCCACTAACCAATCCACTCACCTCTCTAATCCTCCTGTTTTTTTTTTTCCCCCTTTGTCACAGGAGTCTGACAGCCCTGCTCCCAGAAGAGCAGCCTCGCCCTCTGAAGTACACCCCGTGCCCTCCAAATGCATCCCACAATCCCGTGCACAAAGACAGGAGGGCAAAGGGTCACTGTGTGAACAGAGGAAAAGCCCGAGGAGGAGGTTTCGCTCATCATCACTCGCTCTCCTCTGATGAACGTGAGTTATCTGACGTTTCTCAGCACGTCTAGAAATATTTTTCTTTTTTATATCATTTTTAGATCACCTCTGGTGCTGAGATCTAAAGGGGCGGGGTTTGATTTTAAAGCAAATTCACCCCATTTTCCACCAAAGGCTTATTTGGTAAGAGCTCACCTCATCTCACCTGAAATCCTTTCCATAAACACACTTCATACACTTCCTTCATACTCACAAATCTGATTAAATGTTAAGGAGAATGCTCAGGGTGGTAAGGTGGAGCAGCAGGTAGCATTCCCACCTTTGGAATTTCGCATCTTTTCTCCTCCGGGTTCTCCGGTTTTTCTCCAGCAGGTGGACTGGCTACTCTAGGTGGGAATGTCTGTGTGAATGTGTGTGTTCAGAGTGTGTTCCCAACTCACAACTAGCATTCCCGGGATCCACTTCAACCCTGACCAGGAGAGAAGTTCCTGACGATGAAAGTGGAACGATATTATTTTATACAAAAATTTCCAAAATGAAAAATCATCCAAAATGGCCGCCTCCGTGAAGTTACAGCGTTTAGTGTTCATGTTTATAGATAGCAGGAAGTGGTATGAGGTCATAGAGAAAATATTTTGATAGACATCTATCACTGGTTATCTTGTAGGTTATCTTGTAATACTGTATAGGAGCATCGATAAATAATAAAATCCACACTGCACCGAAAATTAAAGGTATCCATGTTGACGCTATGAAGCACCCAAACACACCTATCCTCATTACCGGATTATTCCACCAGATTAGCATTCCAGGAAGATTGGCGACATAAAAAGTTCCTCCGTGGAACACTTTCTCTTTAATTACACCATGGACAGCTTCAGGGATTTTTTTTTTTTTTTTTTTAAGAAGTGAAACTATGCCCAGTCTAGGTGTAGCGCATGTTTACGTCGAGCACGGGCTCTTTTTTTGTGGTTTTCACATAGCAATTAAACTTGTCTCTTAACACTGGGTGGCAGGAGGCGCTAAGATAGAGTAAAAAAAAAAAACAGGGAAAAAAAAAAACACTTCTGGCTGAAGGCTATAGCACATATAATTAATTAGAGATCTGTCCATACTTAACGTTTGTACTAAGTACTCAATGTCGATAAGTCACCACTCATCTAAGCATATTCCTTGCTTTGTGATGCTAATCGATTGGAATGTACAGGATCACCGTTCTTGTGGATCAGTCATTTTCCCAGAATATAGTGTTCATTGTGTATAAGTTCATTCAGCAAGAACAGGCCACTTTCGCTGTAAATCGGCTATAATGCACAAAATAGCAAACAGCTCAGCTTTATCATTTACAATAACTCGATGATGTGTTAATAAGAGTGAGCGCTCTGATTGGTTCGTCAGTATGAAATCCGTTAATTGTGGCAATTTTGAAAAATGTGCAAAAAGTCGAGGAAAGTCTGTCTAAGAAAGTCTGGCCATGTCTTCAGTTTAAATCGTATATTCTTGAAAAGGATATTTTATATGATTTGCTTTCGTTTTATAGGAAGTGTTATACGATGGCAAATACCATAAACGACCAAAATATTTAATTCAATTAAAATCGGTCGATCTAACTGGAAGCAAGTTTATGGAAAGTTTTTGGAAAGGATTTTGATATTTTTGATAAAGTATGACATATTTTTCAGTGTTATGATCCTTTAATCCTAATATTTTGATCCTGATCCTTGGTTTGTATAATTAAAGTGAATTCTGTGCGTATTTAAGGCACAACAGTGGTCCTTATGGCCTTAATAGGTGCACTACCTTAACAATTAGGTTGAAGACTGAGAACACTGAAGGTGCGGACGATAAGCAAAGGCTTTTTTTTCTTCCTGAGATTCCCCAGACACTTCCTAAATCAGTCATATTGATTTGCAGACAAGATGAAGGGAAAGGGAAAAGCCCCCTACCGGTGGGGGTTGCAGGTCCGGTACAAATCTCTTTCATCTTTCACAGATCTGCAAATAAACACACAACACAGAGACTTCTGCTCTTTGAAAGCTTGGGGTGGCCCCTCTGTCAGGTGGGCCTGTCTGCCCGTGTCTTGGAGGTTCCAGGTGAGCTGGAGGTGTGGATCTGATGGTGGAGCTTTGATGTGGCACCCGTCTTGGCCTGTTCTCTCCTCGAGCCTTTTGGCTGCCGCTCTGTCTATCTGTCTATAGCGCCAGACCAGACCAGACCAGTCCAGACCAGTCCAGGTAAACCTGAGGCCTCTTCTCACCTACACCTACACCCACACACACACACACATAGGCTCATTCACTTGCTCGCTCGCTCTTTCTCATCCTCCTCCCTTTCTCTCCTCGCAGCGTGACACGGGAGGTGCCGAGCCATTGCCGAGGCTACAATGGGAGTCTTGTTGCTCTGCCTCCCACACTGCCATTTCTCTGGTTACTGACAAGACAGCTCTGCAGTAATTTCATAGTTATTATGCTCTGGGCAATAACCTGAGTGGGAAAAAGAAAGAAAGAAAGCAACGGCTCAGGTATGACTCGGGTTGAAGGTTGTGTAAAAGATACCGTGATGAATGAAGTGCAATTATACACTGTTATTCTTCCTCCACGTCCCCTTGCGCGCAGATCCCAGCGTCTCTCACGCGCTAATAGGAAGTCGGCAGCGTCCATGCTTTCGACCACAGGTTAATTTCTTGACATTTCCATTCCATTAACATAACACAGATGGCCAGCGCAGAACTTAATTCCTGCTATGTTTACTCAGTTAGAGCTTCTGGTTCCCCGCTGGAATCAGCTGATCCGTAGTGAAATTCATGCACTCGAATGGGTGGTTTGTGTGTGTGTGTGTGTGTGTTGGGGGGGGCTGTGTTACGTGTGCCAACGTTTAACATCCTGCTGGAGAGAGTGTATATCTCTGTGTTTGTGTGTTTAGCATATGTTGCGCCACATAGACACACATACAATGGGCAGCCATTTTAATAGGAACACCTGTACCCCAGCTCATTCATGAAAAAAAAGGCAATCAGCCAATCATGTGGCAGCAGCGCAATGCTTAAATCATGCACATACAGGTTTTTCAGTTGTTTTGCCCATTGTATGTGTGTGTGTGTGTGTGTGTGTGTGTGTGTGTGTGCATGTGGCGCAACATATGTTCACATCAAACATCAGACAGAGGAAAATGTGATCTTTGAAGGTGGCAAAGTTTTTGATGCCAGTTTAAACATTTCAGAAACTGCTCATCTCCTGGGATTTTTTTTTAGGCACAATAGTCTTAACAGAATGATGCAAAAAGTGAGAACAAGTGTGCGTAGAAACACCTTGTTGATGAGAGAGATCAGAGGAAAATGACCACATTGGGTCGAGGCAACGGTTTGAAAGGCTACAGTAATTCAACTAACCACTCTTTACAAATGCGGTGAGCAGAAAAGTACCTCAGAAAGCACAACACGTCAAAGAACACCACATCCGGTTCCTCTCCTGTCAGCCAAGATCAGTAATCTAAGGCTACACTGGGCTACAGGGCCACCCGAGCTAGACAGTTTAGGATTGCGTGAAGGTGTATGTGTACAGGTGTTCCTAATAAACTGGACATTTGGTGTACATGCATACCATCACATTGGCACTGCATATTTTTTGCACAATAAAGATGGCAGCGTGCAGAGACAGCAGATGTGCATCTTCCAGATATCTCGTGAGTCTTATAAAGCACGAGTGCTAACATTTTCAACTTTTTTTTTTTTCCTTCCCACCTCTTCTTAAAGATGCCTGGAAGATGAAAGCGCTGTGGTCTTGCCTTATCACTGTCTTTAGAGCTTCCCAAAACCTTTGGCAGTTCCCCTCTTCCAGGAGAAGCAGCGTTTAGGATTATAGTTCTAAGGACAACCCTGACTATTCACACTTGGCATTAGCGAGACAGCCTCACTACAAGAAGGATATTTTTTATTCCTTCAATTTAACTTTAATTACCCAAATCTCTGTGAGGGCACACAAGAAAAGCCCAGGCATTTGTGTCAAGGAGATTACCAGACTGCCCTGCCAAGTCCGCGCGTCGCTGCATCGTTAGATAGAATTCAAATTCAAATCCGGGCTAAAGACAGTGCAGCTGTCACCCCCCCGGCCTGCAAAGCCCCGTTTGGATCAAAAATTAGCTGTCCTCCCTCTGCCTGCTCCTTCTTCTCATCTCCTTCCTCTTCCCCCGAGGACCTTAATCCCCCCTCCCTCTAAGCAGTCTGACAGCTAAAATAAAGCCATAAAAATGCCAAAATAATTAGTAATTAAAAATAAATTTAATTTTTTTTTTCCCAAGTCAGCTGCTTAGAACAACATAGGTGTCCTGCTACATTTTCCACCCCATTGATTCACCTCAAGAGCGATTTGTCTGCGGTGGTATCATCCATAACTCATTGTGTATCACTGTGCAGTTGGAGAAATGTCTCCCCCGGATACCTGGAAAACCTGTCGTGGAGACATGGTGGGTAAAACATGAAGTCTCATCAGGATATGTAATCTTGGGTGTCACTGGGACCATGAATGGATCATGTGCAATCATATGTTCAATGAAAACGTCTCTCTAGTGGATTTCTGAACAATCAACTCGGCAAGCACGTGAAATTNAGGATCTCATACCTACTGGATATGGAGCACCTTCATCCCAGAACTTATTTACATGGATCCAACCCATGAGGGTTTCCTCAGGGTTCCCTGGTTTCCTCCTTCCCCCAAAGAACATGCCATGGCTATGCTAGACTACCCCTGTGTGTGATGAATGTCTGTATTACGCTCTCAACCAGTGCTCCTGAGATAGGTTCTGGATCTATCATGACCCTGACTGAAATAAAGTGCTTCCCTCAAGCCTTACAAATTGAATACAGGATTTTATTTTGCAGTGATTGGACCCCTGTTCACTTTAGTTTCAAGGACAGATACCTGTAGTGGCCCAGGTACTGAAAATGCTGTACAAATGGCCAAAAAAATGAAAACAGCCCTTCTTTTAATGTCCCAAGGCAAAGCTATTCCATGACGCCTTTGTGTCCCAGGCATAACCATCAACTATCTCATTCGCCACTTTCAGCACAAGGTTGTTATTTCCCACCATGCACCAATGAAGGGTTAGGGATCAAAATCCCAGGACCAACATGTCAGATCTGGAAAATTGTATGCTATTTTGTTGTTCGCTTTTTAAGAAGATGCTTACTATAATTCAAGGTTTGTCACTTCAAGGTCCTTGGAACGTCACAATCCTTACTTAGATCGTACCGTACTCCGACTTTGTAATTGAGACAGACTCTGGCACAGCCAAGCAAACAACCTCTGAGTACAATTTCAAAGGCGCACATGGACCTGGTCCTGATTAAAAACCCACCAGTCTTGGTGCATGTTCTGGCCCCATAGGGAGGTGGCGCTAAATAGGGCAACCAGATTCGCACCATGGGATGAAGTCACGGCATGGCGAGCTGATTATGAAGTTCAACCAGCCAATCATGGAGTAGATGCACGGACCAGTAGGCAGTGGTGAATATGGCATGGTGAATATACACCATGTCAAATAAAGAAGAAGAAGAACTTCTTCATCATCTTCTTCTTTCCTTGCTAATATAGGATCTCCTCAAAGGAACGACGGAGCGCGACTGAAGATTGTTGCCGCAAAAGCCAACTTAATAACCCTCCCCCTACCCCACACACACACACACACACACACACACACACACACACCCTCTCCGTCTCTCCTGGCCTCAGGGAGGGTGGGCCGATTAATATCTGCCTACCTTGTTACCTAATTCATTATGGAATAGTAGTTAATTTGATTTGATATTATTTTAATAAAATTCTGTAATATATTAGATTGTTTCAGGCTATCAAAATAATTTTCCAATTATTACGGTTACTCAACCAAGGCTCTTTTTTCCCCCTTTGTGAGCGGCAGTGGGTCTGACTCGGAATACATTAGCTCCTACAACTCCATCCCGACTGAAAGAAGAAGAAATATATATGCATGATTACACCAGAAATGTTATTACTGGTAATGTGCTGCCTGCAGTACTCAGCAAACGGCCCCACAGATTGATGCGTGATTGGCACAACATGGAGCCGTAAACGCTTCGATTATGTCCTCGTAAAAATACATCAGATTCCCTTTTATGCTAATAAACGAGGCCTTGTGTTTTTGTGTCTGTTAATTAGGAACACGCTCGAGCAACTCTGTCCTTCTGGTCGCATCGAGGCAACGAGAGTTTCCACTCGGACTGAATCTGCTTGTTACGCCTCGGGCACAGATTATGAAGTCGACCAATACAGCATTAAGTGCTGACTTCCTTTTAATGTAGGAGGATCATTGAATGCTGCATACGTAAGAAAGAAACCAAAACCAAGGCGTGGTCATGACAATATCCTTTTATTAGTTACTACGTCGCCACATCAACCACAATGATGGACTTTCGACTAGGGTTTCACAAACACTCCTCTCATTCAGTATCACAGCAATTCGCCAAATAATAATTCATAATTTTAGTTTTTAATTATGTGGGGCATCTGCCATACTATAGAAATGATAAAGAAATGCACGGAGAGCCAGAACTCCTCGCCATGCTGCTGTTATAGGAAATTAATCAACCTGTTCTGACCAATCGCTTAACTCGTAAGTCGTGACGACACCATATTTCTCTATCGATTGCACATATACTAAAATTTCGGCAGAGTGAAAGAATCTACCGGACTCTGCTCGTCCCGTCTCTCCTGAGGCTCTTTGGCGGACATCGCTTCCTCATCCATCCTCATGGTATAGTTTAGTCTGAGTACTTTATTTTGTTGGATGCAGACCAGACAACAGTGCACAATAAGTGACTACTAATTAACACCCTCTCATTGCTGTAACATTGTTGGAATCCATTTTCATTAAAACTCTTCTGCCAGACTGGGGACCAATATTTCGAAAAGATCCTAAGAGAGCCGCTTAAGAATCGTCATGGGGAGGTCACGATCCTCCCAATGGACACTCCCTCGCTTTCGATATCGACCTCGGGTCTCACACAAAGAAATGCCCCCCTTCTCCAAAGTGGAAAGCGCCAATTTCCAAAGTCTCCTGCTGAAGTACAGACCATTTGGCAATGAAGAAACGTCTTGTTTTTCTCTTTTTGATGAGTGTTAAGCTGGCACTGTGTGGACTCTAGTTCCATAAAAACTGCAAAGGAAGTGATTCTCTATCAATTAATTACATGTCTTTTACTTTCTTGAACACTTCCTTCAAACTTTTCTCTTTTTTTTTTCAAACGGAGATGAACTTGCAGAACCACAGATGAAGTGAAGTACAGAAAATACAGTAGATCAGGGTTTTAGAGGAGAAGGAGGCTGAAGCAGTGTCCATGCAACTTTCCAATGACCCAGTTTTCAGGCTTATTTTGATGCTAAGTCCATTTTTTTGCAGTGATTAATAGATGAAACTCTTTTGGTTCAAACTGGGCTGTGTTCAAATCTCAAATCAGGTCGTTCATCGTGGCTATCGATAGTATGCACAAGGACCTGTCTGGGTCAGCAGTATATTTACTTATGTGATAAATAAAGAAAGAAAGGTTTCAAAATCTTTTTTATGTCAGTGATGAATGCACATACGGATGACCTCTTAATAAATAATCCTGCACTGTGCTGGACGGTAGCTTCTCTTTTAAAGAGAATATTATACAATTTTATATTGCATGAGATGTGAAGACTTGATGATGTCTCACATTTCAAAAAAGGCAGTAACAATATTTGTCATTTCACGTCTGCTTAAAGTATTTGTGTGGTGGTAGAGTAGCGAAATGCTTCAGTCGGATACGATCTCTCCTTCTGGGTTTATTCAGCAGTTATGGATGGACACAGTGTCAGTGCTTTGTAACTGAAGGAAAGCCGTAACTAGGTTTCCTTCTTTGTGACGGAGGAGTTTCTGCTTTGCAGGTTCTCAGTTGGAAATTAATCCTTACATAATTACGTTCTATCTAAAAAAAAATGAATAATGGAAGAACAAGAAGTGATGATTTCTATCAGAAGAGCTACAGAGAACGGAAAAATAGTCGGATTTGTTGTTAACCTATGCCAAGAGGATGACTGAAGATTGTGAGGTTAAAAGCAGGATTGTTTGCATGAACTAAGATAGTCTTTCTTATATGATTATAAGAATACTGCTGATATTATGTCCTTATTAATGCCATTGTGCAATTTAAAAGCTTTGCAAGATTCAACTCATGAACCATAGGAAGCTACAAGATACAGTTTACCTATTGAGTCTACTGAGTCTTTGCATCTCGCCTATAACTCCCAGGAAGAGTCCAGAAGACACGCGAGACCTTGCGTCCCTGTCACTTTGGGCCAAAAAGAAAGTCACAATGCATTATCGCAACGACACACTCATTTTTAAAGTAATTTCTCCACGTCGTGCTGTTTTTGAAGGCAACTGCATGCTGGAGGATAAGACCCTTCGCCAGGCTTTCCTCCTTAGCCTGATTTGAATAAAGAGCTTTGAATTAAGTGGACAGGCCCCCTTAGACAACCAGTGGTGCGCTTTTAAGAAAGCGACCGTGTCAGAAAAAGTAATTTTGATTGACGTTATGAGGAAAATTTCAGGCCGGCTGATTTAATTGTGAGTGCCAGGGGGTATCATTGGGGGCCAGGTAATGGCGCTTTTTGGGAGGGACGTTTTGATCTGGGCTTCTCCCTGTGGTACCCATCCGCACGGGCACTGCAGGCCAGAGGGCAGGAGAACAAAGGCACCTTTATGTCTGTGAATTTCACGTCCTCTGCTTTGAAAACAAATGGGCAGTTGCGCTGCGGAATGGATTCCCAAGCCCATTTGATGTGAAGTCTTTAGTGTCAAGAGTAGCATATTCATTGATAAAAGGACAGGGAGGGATGGAAGGAGAGCAAGTGAAGGATGGGGTAAGGGGAGGCAGCTGCATCTTCTTACAAACAGATTCACGTGCGTCTTGGATAGAAGAGGTGGGGATGGGTTTTTTAAATGGGCCTGGAGGATTAAGGTGGAGAGTTCAATGAGACACAGATCGAGCCAAGCTTGATTGGAGTGGAAGTGCAAGAGGTAAAAATACCTGGGCCTGATCTTCTGAGACCAGCCTTGTATTCAGAGGTTATAAGTTCATGTCTCAACACGAATCAGGTCTGACCATCCGATCGACTGAGTAGCCAGTCAATCAATCTCATTGCAAAGGGCTCAGGACTAGTGAGCACTTCCAGCTAGTGCTAATGCTGCAACCCAGGCAAGTGCACTCACACATGAGCATGCAGTCCATGAACATCCAGGTGGAATCACATAGTGCTTATGAACATGGGAACTTAATTATCAATAGCCGACTATTGCTCAGGAGAGGATGGGGTTCCCTTTTGAGTAGAGTTTCTCTCAAGGTTTCTTCCTTATATCATTTTTTCCTCACCACTGTTGCCTCTTAATTGCTTGTTAGGCATCGAGATATAGATTTACAGATTTCTACAAAGTGGTGTTCTTAATTATTTTTGATGGTGGTGCAGGGGGTAGTGTTGCCACCTCACAGCTCCAGGGTCTCTGGTTCAATCCTGAGCTCAGGTAACTGTCTGTGTAGAGTTTTGTATGTTCTCCCTGTGTCCTTGGATTGTTCTCCTGGTTCTCTGGTTTAATCCCACTTCCCAAAAACATGCTGGCTGTGCTAGGGTGTGAAGCTGTCTCCATGGTGCCCTGCGATGGACTGGCATCTCATCCAGGGTGTATTCCCGCCCAGTGTAACCACTATAACCCAGATCAAGATAAGGATAGGACTAGAAGCATTACTCAGGAATTTCCTATGTCCCATCCTAGATACTGTATGATTTAGATCACTGACTCTACTTTGCAGTGTAACTCTCAGAGTCCCTGCCCTGGTCCTGGAGAAGCCCTATCCTATACCTTTACAGGAATATACCTTTACATGAAATGTGCACACTTAATTTTGAATGCCTTTTACTGAAGGGAAACAAAAAGGGTATAGACTATCAGTTACTTGGTCTGTAAATTTTATTTATGTTCCATTTTTGTGATATATCATCATAGTATCATGGCAAGTAATCATGCCCAGTGATCTGCTTGTTCTTGAAAAAGTTTTTTCTTCGGAGGTCATCAGTAGGGTAGTACATTTTATCGGTTAAAGTACTGAGATTACAACGGTCATGGACACATACTAGTTAAGAAGACAAATTTCACATTTGGATGTAGATTTATGCATAGGTTTAAAAATGAGGTTCTGAGTGTATTTGTGGTTGTAACTGAGATTGTTGTGTACTTATCTCAATTTTACTAGCTGTCTCTGTATGGAGGCTATCTAAAGGAGAAGGATTTGGGAAACAATCAAAAACTCAGACGAGAGGAAACTTCATAAGTGACATAAACTTCATAACTACAGATGTTTTGCGTCCTCCAGTCTTCTGAATGACAAAAACATTCGAGAGAACCTTACTGAAGTCCAGCGGTGTAAAGATGCTCATTGAAATCACATCAGGGATCCTCATCTGTGGATAGAAGTTCTTGACAATGCAGCCATTTCATCACTGGAAACAAGGTTTTCTGTGCTGCTGTTTGGTCACTTGGTAGAATTTGGACATTGGAATATTTCTTTGAGTTGACTGAGTTGACTAGACTACACAGTTCTCGGTAAGCAACACACCAAAAACGATGTGTGTGTGTGTATATATATGTATATATATATATAAAATATGGCCAGTTCAGATGGGTACCACAAGGAGAAGCCCAGATCAAAAAGTACCTCCCAAAAAGCACCATTATGGGAGCCATTGTGTGACATCATCTACAACAGTGTTAGACCTTCAGTTTAGACTTTAACAAAAAAAAACCACCATTGATCTTTAATAAGAATGGACAAAATCGCAACAAAGAGCAAAACTGGTCCGATCTTCTGACTCATGACGAATAGCAAGCCAGTAGGGGTGGGACTTCAGCCATTCACATCATTGACGTTGTTTCGTTGATGTTCCACGACAATTTATAATAAAAATGGTGTGACTAGATGACGAAACTAATATTAACCTAACATTTTACTCACTTCCGACTGCTATGTGCCTTCCCTGTCTATTAATAATTTCACAAACTTATTATTAATTACTCATCTTTTTGATGTGGAGAATCGCAAAGCAAATTCGACGTGAACAAAACGTCGAGAACATTACGGCCTTCCCAAAGAAAATGTTAAAAATCCCCTTCAAATCCATCTAAACACCATCCTAAATGTGTGCTTCAACTTCAATAGAGAAATTGTCTCATTTCATTTGATTATTTTCGGATGGCAAAGATCAAAGCCTCGTCGCTGGCAGGGCTTCACTAACCTGCCCGAGCGAGCGCATTTGCAATGTATGATTTTAGCCCGTGATTATTTAACCGGGGCCGCATTGTTGATTTTATTATATAAGTCAATAATCTTCTCTATTCCCCAGATTTAGTTAATCTGCCTAATTACAAATTAGCATTCTCCGCATACCAGTCCTAGATTTCCAAATTAACACCCCCGCTTCCAGGGGACGGTGAATCAACCATGCTCGCTAATTCCTCCGCGGACCGCGTGATGCACGGCAGATCGCTCTCCTCCTCCTTCTCCTCCTCTGTTCATCCCTTTCTTTTCTGATTTTTTCCCCCCTCAATTGTTTGTTGCAGAGTGATGGAGGAATATATGAGGAGACTCCACTGTTGGCATCCTCGCTCTCTCTTTCCTCCACATACACACATGTTAATGCATGTGAGCGCTTCGATCAGGGGCATTAATAACAATTAGGAAGCTAAGTGTTGAGGTGGGGCCTGAACGCCGCTGCTCGACTCTCAGAGGTTTGAATATTGGCAATGACTGACGATCGTTTGGTGGCGTAGCCTCGGAAATGTCTTTAATTAGTGGGGAAGGAGGAGGATCTAGATAAAGCCTGTATAAATCCTGCGGTTCTTTTCAAAAAGGGAGAATATGAAGCTAAGTTCTATAAGGCTTCATTAATTTGAAATTAATATACGCATACGTGTGTATGTGGCAGCCTGCGAAAACCCATCAGATGCCACTGCAGCTGAATTCTGGCAAAAAAAAAANTGGACAAAGTTTAAATGTCAATGAACTAATAATAAGAAAGTTAGCCAACTGAACAGATCTCAGGATAAATAACCAGCGATTATTTCCCCAGCGATGTTTGCATGAACAGAGATCAGAGAGTGAAGAGAGTGATGACGAGGCTCGTGTTTAAACACTGCGAGTGACGTTTACCTCAGGTGGTGAGACAGAGACACTCAAAATCTCATGAAAACTCATTTTCCACTACAGAAACTTAAATTAAAATTCTTTCAAATTTGGCAGTAACGTTGCTTTTCTATAAGTGGATTAGCCTATAAATGTAGAGGTAAATGTGGTGGAATTTCAGTGGAATTTCAATGAAATCGTTAAATGTGATTTTTCTCACTTTGAGTGTAAAGATTCATCATAGAATCATTGATATCATTGATATAATCATCAGAGGGTATGGTGGCTCAGTGGTTAGCATGTTTGCCCCATGCCTATAGGGTTGGGGGTTTGAATCCCACCTCCACCCTGTGTGTATGTGTGGACTTCAGGGGTTTCCTTTGGCTACTCCAGTTTTCTCCCCCAGTCCAAAGACGTATGTTGTAGAATGATTGGCATCTCTAAACTGTCTGTAATGTGTGTGTCCTGTGATGGGCTGGACCCCTGTCCAGGGTGTGTCCTGAGTCCCCTGGGATAAGCTCCAGGCTCGCCACAATCCTGCGTAGAAAATGGATGGATTTGTGTAAGGAGAAGTTTATTTAACATTTATGGAAGGAGTCTCCAGTGTCAGTACTGGAAAGTAAGCTTTCCAGTTTCCAGATATAGAAGAGAGAAAAAAGAGAGGCTGGTGAAGGATTGACTTCTATAACGTAAGTGATATTTACTTCGGGACACTTCGGGACGTGCTTTTATGGGAAAATAATTCACTTTGACATAGTAACAATAACGTCACTTCATCACATCATGGCCTACATAACTTTACATGTGGTTGAGACACGTGAAAAAGAGAAACGTATTTAAACCCAGGCCACTACAAATACAAACGTTTCTATATTAGGTCATCATTTTCTTCTGACCTTCATCAGCTCAACACTGAAATAAATAAGGAAGTCAAAAAAAAATCTTGTACACCAGTGCAGTATATGCTGCCTCATATTATCAAACATCAAGCATTAGCTTGGCTGTGTTTACACTGTTAGCAACATCCCTCCTGCGGCCCAAGTGTTTGATTTGCTCCAGATCTGACGGTCAAAAGATTGAGCTCTTCCCGTTGCTCTCTGTGCAGCCGCAGAGCCTCCAAATCCCCACTTACAGCATGAAAGTAAGAGAGGGTAGAGGGGGAGAAGAAAAAAATCCCATCTCCGTAGTCCCACGTCAAATACAGAGTCGAGGGCAACGAGAGGAGAGATAAACAGATTTGAAAAAGCAATCAACATTTCCCTAAAGCTCGGGAGCTGATTTGCATCCGATTCCGAGATCATGTTTTATTTATCAGTAATCACGACCAATCAGGGGAGAAATTAATCAATGAAGGCGCGAGCAGCAGCGATATCCGGCCATCTGGGGGTCACACTTATCCACCGCTCGAGCCCCGGCACACTCTGCTCACTCCTCCTCGCTCCTGGGCGCCCACTCCTGCCTACACCACCCTCCTCCTTCCTTCTTTCCGCTACGTTTGTCATGGGCCCATATTTAGGTGACTGATTTTTTTTTTCTTTTCCCAATGAGCTCTAAGGAACTCCATATGGCCAGGATCAAAGGTGTTGCTGGGTGCATGGTTCTGCTTTATTGCCAGCCGCTGCTGTTAATTAGAAAACAAGATCAGAGGCAGTATTAAAATCCAATTAAATTGATATGAACAGATTGCCAAGTGATGTTCGCTAATGTATAATTGAGCACCATGCAAATTTCACTGGCTGCCTTTTGTTTTTTCGTGTCTCCCCGTCTATCTCTCTCGCGCAGAATGAGCAATGGAGCTTGAAAGTTTTTTTTTTTCTTCCTTTCTTTTTTTCTTCATCTTCTACTACTACTTCTTCTTCTTCTGTTAAAGATAAACAAGTTAATGCCGTGAGATGGGGGTGCTGCTTTCATCAGTCGGGTTATAAGTGATATCCTCCCTGATGGCGAGGCGATGTGGAGCACAGGGTGGCTCCGAGGCAGCATTAACCCAGCATTCCTCGGGATCCTGCTTGCAAAAACAGAGACTAAACACAGACGTGCATGGACATGCCTACAGGACGAGGCCAGAGAGCCCGAGGGACTGCACATGAACCGTGAAGTCAAACACACACACACACACACACACATATCAGCTGAAAGAGATCCGATATTAGACTGGGTGCTTTCATAATGAAGGGAAAGTGTACAAATAGTGTACTGTAAAAAAAATAAATAAAAAATGAGTGTACTATAAAAAATTAGTGTAAGCATATTAAGTGCTGTAATATCTTACGTAGTATAAAATAACACACAATCCAGTACCTTTGCTCATTCTTTTAAACAAAGTGACTCACAGTACAATTGAAGTACTTCGGCTGAAGGTTAAAGGTCGTGCTGAAGGACACAGCCGTGGCAATTTGGTAGTGTTGGGATTTGAACACACAACCTCCTGATGTGGAACTCAAAGCCTTAACCACTGAGCCTCCACAATTATCTCAACTATCTGACATTGCTTCACTGTTAAGTCAGTGGTAGAAGTGGTTGAATCGATGTAGGTTAGTTGTGCTAGTAATAGAGGCTGAGTTGTGGTTGTGTCCTTGAGCCAGACATGTAAATCTTACAGTAACACATATGTGTGTGTGTGTTTTAATTTAATTTGTCAATAAATACAAAAGGTGTTACCGACCACAATGGGTTCCCTAACAAAGAGATATGCTGTTGCGAAGCAGACGAGACGACAGGTTGCCTCTCACGTCGATTTACACCTTTCGATGGCAATTTCTTCTTGTGTGTGACTGAATTGTGTAACAGAAACCTAATCTGCAAGAGTGTATGTGAGTCTCTACTGGTGTAAAAGAGGAAAGAAAAAAACACACTGGGTGTGCTGTCATAGGAAAATAATCAGTGATGCTCTGATGTGATGAAGCAGAGTAACTACACGCTAAAGCAGTGTTTTATTCCGTACATACTGCAGAAATTTGATGAGTGCTTTTTACTTATTTATTAAAGAGCACCACATTGTACCCTTTATCCATTTATAGTTACATTTAAAGTTGCGGAAGCAAGTTGTAGCTGCTGTTTTCACTTACATTCTTCCCTCGACCAGTGTATCTTTTCCTCTCTCCTGACGTTAAGAAGACAATAACGCTACAGATTTTCATGTTAGCGAGAAAAGTACACACAGCTGACTGGTCCAAAGCTCTGACACTGGAGACTCCTTCCAAAAATATTAAATAAAGACCTCTTTAGAGAAAGCATCACTATATCAGCAATTCCGCACCTTCATAATCCATTTATGTAGAATGTCTGCTTACAATAGAAACAATCTCGTATTACAGCTACTGTCAGAGCCTCTGTAATAGAAAATAAATCAACACCTTCCGTGAGATGTGAGAATTCAACAGCGCCATGGCATAAATGTAGTCAATTTATACTTAGATGGGGAGATGGATCAGGGCCAAACATGAGTATGATGTTGCCAATGACAAAACAATTTCCAAAGCTTGTGCCTGATCAATAGATATTTGAAATCGTATTAAATGTACACTATGAGGAACGACTGGTGCTAATAAGGAGCATTGTTCAGGTGTGAATGCGGTTAGTGAAAGCCGTCATCCTAAATCTGTGTGTGTGTGTGCGTGTGTGTGTGTGTGTCCCTTCCCCAACACCCCCAGCTCTGCCCGGGCACTGCATGAAGCCAAAGTGCATGCAGCTGGAGGGCTTTGTCTCTCCGTCCCTCCTTCACGACTCCATCTGAAAGGTCCTCGCAGTCAAGTGAAAAGGAGGCGAAGAAAAAAAAAATCCTTCAAGTCACATAATAGCATGCTAATGTGATTGTCAGGAAATAAAACTTGAGTATCGGAAATTGCGCCAAAAGCGCCACCATAAATCGGCCCCAAAAAAGGAAAGATGCTCCTCATTTTATGAATAGCAATAAAAAACCTCGATAATTTGCAATAAAAGGGGATAGGGAGTATGTAAAGCGCATAAGGGTCGACACGACGTGAGCGGAGTCAGGTTTTTGGATTTACACAGAGACACGGATATCACAGAGAGAAATCAGCGCTATTCACACACTTCACACATCACTGTTCTGGAGCGAGCGGAGAAAATAAAAGCGCATGGCTCATTACGTAAACGAGGTGCATTTAACTCTCGAAACGTCTGACCACACTCTTTATTTCAGTCTGTTTCAATAAAGTGGTAAATAATGTGGTAAGTACGCTAAAAACCGTAGTCAAGCATTACATTTTTAGTCATAATAAAAAAACAAATTAATATTAATAATAATGTCACGTAGATAAAATAAATAAGTGCCAGTAAACATTGAGATATTGAGTGTATCATCTGATTTGGCAGTTTATTCAAATTATAAATGGTATAGTACAATGCCTTTTGAAGTGAAGTGCAAAAGGTTGCATGCCAGGACACGTTTATGGAATTTTGATGCATAAATTACAATGTAAATGTAAATCAAGGTATGAAATTATAGTGAATGTATAGTAAATGATGTA
>CM074954.1:24368879-24440432 GCA_037577455.1 Pangasius macronema
GTGAAGAAATTTCTGATTATTTTACATATTTCTTGTATACGCTGTGTATGCGAGATGACTTAAGAGGGCATTTTATAATTGAAATACACCTACGATGACAATAAATGGGCTATATTTATGCGGCTTTTAAAATAATTGCTTCTAATTAAAGAATGTCAAGCAGCTCCCGAGATGAAATTTCCCACCGGAGAGATGCACTTCAGAGGACGGAACACTTTTAATAATCTGTTTTGATCTGTTAATACTGTATTATCTACCTAAATGAAAAACAGTTGTTATATTTTTGAGTTGATTAAGCAAAAGCATTGGAATGGCCTATGCAATTTTTAAGTGTGTCAATAAAACCATATTATGGCACATTAGTGTGATAGTGTGCGCTGAACGCACACGTTTATTGCTCCTTTTATTCAGATCATTTGACTTCGAGACCCTGGAGCTAATAATGTGAAGCTAATATTCAATGGATGGAGCTTTTACAAATTAGGATTACAATGTAAAATGGTGATTGCATCAGATTTTTTTTTTTTTTTTCAATTTCTCATCTGTGCTATATTTTAAATTAGTTACTGACTTGACCTGCTTGACTGTGACCTTGACAGAGATGAAATGACAGCTGAATGTTTCCTTTAGCTTCTATTATTTATATTTACCACACGATACTGTATAATCACACACACACACACACATACACACACACACACACACATACTCACTCACTCACTCACTCAACAGACACACAAACTGTAGCTTATTTTCTGTTTGCACAAAGCATGAATGTGAGACACACACCTCCTAAATACAGCGAGCAGCAAACAGAGATGAGGAGAAAATGGAAATGTGAGTATAATGCGTGCTCAGGCAGATGATATGACACCTGATTGGCCCAGATATCACCCGATAAAATATTCATAAAGTGACATAAAAAAGGGAGAATTTGGTTTCGCTATAATGAGGTTGGAGTATTTTATCCTGCCATCACTGCCCCACTGACACACTTAACGAAAACCTCAGCGCCACGTCCCACTCAAAGTGTGTGTGCGTGTGTGTGTGTGTGTGTGTGCATGTGTTTGTGCATTTGTGAGTGTAAGTGAAATACCCTGCAGAGATATACATCTGATATAGCTACAGCATTTAACACGCACCATAACGGTCCTGCGAGCTACTTCTGATTTACACGATCGCAAATTGTTACAAATTTCAAGCTATCTCGTATTTTAAAAGAAGGTTAGGAAGAAGGTGTGGTTCGTAATCGTCCAATGAAATTGCTTTCTCACAAACTTTACTAAAGGAATTTCCTTAAAACTCGCAGTGGACTCTTCAAGGTGCTAGGTGGGAACTTTTTTGCTAAGCAGAGTTACTGTTGCCCCCAAGTTTGTGCGTTTTTTTGGTTATTTTTCCAATAGCAGAAGATCCTGAAGTGTTTTATTCCTCTTACACCACAGCAATTTGCATTATAGCAGCTACAAACTAAAGTCATTCCATCACCATAAGCCGAAGAAACACAGCTTGTCATGTTGTCAAGAAACCGCTAAAAGCTCAAACCCCTGGCCAGAAGACGGAGTGGAAATCTTCTTCTTCTTCTTCTTCTTCTTCTTCTTCTTTTGGCTTTTCCCTTCAGGGGTCTCCACAGCGAATCATCACTCNCTTAATCTGGCCTCCCTAACTTTGTCCCCCAAACGTCCAACATGAGCTGTCCCTCTGATGTACTCGTTCCTAATCCTAACGGAGTGGAAATCTTACTGTTACAAAATTTATTTATTTTTACCTTAATGCAAATTTGTACCATTTTGTCCCACCCTTTAAAACTGGTCCTCCATATAAAGTTCAATTTTGTGTGTTGTATGTGTAGCTCATTTTAAGTATTAGATTACTTGCTATTTGAAGCACGTAGGGACGTATTTAAATATTTTTCGGGGGGTGACGTAGCTACAATAGTCTCGTAGCTCCAAATATGTTTTGGTTGATTGACTAAATCTGATAGAAATGGAGAGCATTCCATAATATTTAAACTATGCCTATTAAGGCAAAAAATGTTGGCATCCCTTCCCCATTCCCCTTCTTACTGTCCACGCACTTTTATATTTGTCCCATGTTTAAGCTTGAAGCCTTCAGAAAGGAATGGAGCAAAGGGATAGCTACCAACTATATGTTTGGCGTGTTTGGCATGTTTGACTGTCCCCTTGTTTGCCAGTACTTACAAGCAAACAAGGCCACTTGGCCCCTCCATCTCCGGCGCCTCTGCCCAGGAATACAGTGCGTTCTTTTGGAAAGGTGTGCTGACTGAAATAACTGTGGGCATTTCTGCCACACCTCAGCTGGCACGGCTTAGCGCTGCTACTTCCACAGACAAAAACAAGAAAGAAATTCTCGAGGCTCGTTCTAGATCTGTCTTACACACAAACACACACACACACACTAACAGGCATCTCAGGAAGCCAATGATCCAGCGCCAGTGCCAGGGATCGGTGCGGATGCCAGACTGCCCCCTGCTGTAATAATCTGGAAGAATTACACCGAGAAGAGGGGGAAAGAGAGTGAGAGAGGAGAAGACGAAGGAGGAGGAGAGTGGAGGGAGGAAGATTTTTTAAAGGGATATAAAACTCTGGCTGGCAAGCGCATAAAGCTCAACATGAGTGTGTGGCTCTCTCTGGATTCTGCATCACAATGAATGACATCACGCACACACAAAAAAGACCTGGCGATGGCTGAATTAGACTCTTTTGTGAGGACAGACCTTGGCACATTTCACCTTAATGAGTGGCTTCCAGCTCTGCGTCACTCAATAACCCCCCCCCCCCCCCCTTCAATTTTCCTCCTTTTTTTCTTAATGGATTATTGCTTTTCTGATTTGCCTGAATCTGCTGGCTCTTGCCCAAAGCTCTCCGTGTTACCAGCTTGGCCTTGGTCAGCCGCAAAAAGCATGTGAGACCAAAATTTGCTCCAAATGTACCACAGGGGGGGAAAGGAGAATGCTGGAAAAAAAAAAACAGAGTGAAATAAAAACCACAATGGCTTTGCTGCTTTGTTGTATCAGAGTAATTAAATTCATTTTTTCCTCTCCACCATTTTTCTGTGAAACCAACAGTCATAAAATTTGGCCACATAATGTGTGCCTGGTGGACACAACTGCAGCCAAAATGCACCCAGAGGAAGCTTCACAGCCGACATCCAAACCGACTTGTAACAGAATGTTTCAGCATGAGCACTTGGCCTTGCTAACAGGGATACACGCGACATGCTATGCATATAGATAAAGCATGTCTTCGCACTTCATTTGAGAACCGTCATTTGATTCGCCTTTACATTAGACCGGTTGGGACTTGATACCTAATGCAGATCATGCCTCTTATAGTAATTCACCGGAATATTTTGACGTTAATTGTTATTTAATTTCAAGCATGAAGAATGTGAAGAACATGATGGTTTGAAACGTGATGCTTGATTCTGGTTCTCCGGCATATTACCAGGTGAGAGCCTGAGAACTGGCTTTTTTTTTTTCCACAGCAGTGAGCGTTTGGTCGGACACAAATCTTGGCACAGGAGCTTTATTTATAAGGGACATTAGAGGCTGCTGTGTGTGAGAGCAAGTGTGAGAGCGCGGCAGGGGCAGGTGCAGCGAAAACACACTCCCGCCCAGGCCATTTCCACCTGACACTGATTTCTTCATCTGACAGTAATTTCAGCCCTCCCAGTTAATGAACAATGGAATAAATGGGCTTAAATTTGGGAGGCAGAAGTCAGTTTAACATAACCACTGCCATCAACGCTGACATTAATTGCTCCCTAATTCTGGCAGTCGTGCCTCTGAGAGGCCAAGAGGAGAGAATAAGTGTGTGAGGAGAGAATGGATATGAGACCCTGACACACTGGGAGAGTGACAGCAAGGGCCAGGAACTTGCACAGAGAAGAGAAGGGCTATCCGCCATGCCAGCTATGTAAAAATGGGCAGAATTAGCATTGACCTCTCTGGCAAGGTGCCATGATTGAATAAAATGTTTTTTTTTATTATTTTTTTTTTTATGAGTACCATTTAGCAACCTAGCAGCATCAGGGGAGATCTCATCTGGTACGGGCAGTGACATTAAGTGATGTTAAGTGGATAAAGTAGGCCTCAAAGGTAACAGGACAGACTTTGAGAGCTAGAATTATAGCTGATGGCATTGCAGCCATGTTGCATTTTTTAAAAGGAAAACATTTCAAAAACTGCTTGGAACTTTCAAGTGTAGGTGTGTGTAGTGTATTATGGACGTTGATGGTTAATATCACTTTTTTTGTCCTTTTTAGCAAACATCTGACACCACAGCAACCAACGTTTTTTTTCTGCCATATATTTTATTATGGCTTCAAAATTATGACAAGAACATCACATTTTACAAAACGTGCTTAAAATGGTCGACAGCTCTCTCTTAGAAAAGAGGGTTCCTTGTTTGAGTAGTTAAGAGGTGCTGACTTCCTAAAGAGGTTGTATGTGCAAATCTTCTGTTGCAGGGCTCTACATAGAATATTTAAGGGCTTCCAGAGAGACGAATCAAAGAAGTGGTCTGGATTTAACCTTAAAAGCCTGAATGTGCATCTTTAAATCAACATAGTTGTGCAAAACCACTCCCTTGCGTCAGTTTGTGTCTTTGTAACCAAACAATTTTGTTCATTAGCTTAGCGATGAGTAAGTAAAACCAGATCTTTTGAGAAAAGCATTTTGAAACAAATGTGGTCTGATTCCCTGGTTCCCCAACCAAAGGGCTGGGGCCCAACTCATCCTCGCGTGCAGACACCGAATTCCTGCCTAATTAATGAAGTGGTCATGTCCGGCAGAAAGGGCAGCCATATGTCATTACACATGGCCCATTTTAAGGCCACTTCTCTCCTTCCTCCATGCTCATTCCCTGGGCACATCTCTGTCAAGTCCAGCCATTTGCAGCTCCTTTACTGAGCCATTAAATGCGGCCTCTACCCAGGCTGGTTCTCCAGAGATGAGCCTCAGATGAAGCCAAGACCTCTGACAAGAGGAAGATTCATCCCTACCCAAAGCCTTGGATAATATTGCTGCCCTTTAATGGTTGCTAAGGGGGCATGTTTGAGTCAAGGGCAATTTTGCAGATGAGACAGTGTTATGAATACTTTAACATAAAGTACAGTATATTTTAGTCTTTCTATCCCCCACCACATGCATTCTGAGTTCCATGTGGCAGGGCAATTATGCATAATTACACTGAGGGGTTGGTGCGCAAGGAAATACTGAGATGCTGAGCATGCCTCCTTCCATCCTTACCATTTTAAGCCCTTAGATCAGAGCAGTGGTCTGCTGGTAGGATGTAACATTCATTGTCATGACAGCAGGGTTGGAGAAGTTCAAGGTGCTCACAGAGCGAAGGGGTCACGTTGGCCCAGAAGCCTACAATCTGGTGATCCGGTGGCTCTTTGACCCGATCATCTGGTTTTGGCTGTCCAAGCGCGTTCACGCTCTGTTTCCTGATACGCTAAGACAAAGGGGCCAAGATACGGATCTGACTGCTAGTGCGTGCCGAGCAAACACAAGCAATACCCAGCCCCCTGAGCTCTGACAACTTCCGCCCATGAACCATGCGAAGGTGCCCTGTCAAGATTCACAAACATACCTACTGCAAAATCAAGATAGTCCATACTCTAAATCCTGCTCTGCTTTAAGATGAAAATGCAGTCAAATCTCCTTATTCTCCGCCTCACATACTCTGAAGTGCACCTCAGTCTTGCCTCAACCCAGTGGATGAAAAACATGTTGTTTGTGTCTGTGCATTTCATATGCAGATTGTGTAGTGCAGCAGGGCCATATTAAAGGGCTAAGCATTTGCTTTTTTGCATACTTTTTAGGACCCTAGCCTAGAGCCAAGCCTGGTGCTTAGTGCCCAGGCAGGACAAACAGTACAGCTTCAAGGTGGCACAGTGCAGTCTGAATCAGCGCTCACCTCACGCCCTGCCAGTCCCGAGGGCATCTGCGCCAAGTCCGCCTTTATTTCCACCGCTGCCACAGGAGCAAAAAAGAAAGAAAGAAAGGAAAAAAGGCACCGATGCCGATGCAGGGATTTGAATAATTCTGCATCATAGGCACACAACAACAGAGGCAGGGAGGAGGGGGCGAAAAAAAAAAAACTATGGGAGCTCAAATTTCGCAAGGCATCTCTTCTTTGCTATGCTGAGGCTTACCATGAAAGCGGCAGGCCACGTTTCAGGTGCAGCGGAGAAAAGCTGATAAAAGCAGGCGTGGGATTACACTCCATGACCAAAGACATTCATCTCTCCCATTTTCTTCATTTCTTCTTTTTTTTTTTCAAATGGCATCCTTTAGCTTTCTTCTGTCAGCTCATCAGGGCAGAGCCACTCAAGCAGAATGCCTCAGCTTTGCTTGTATAATTAGCTGGACAACTCTTTCACCTTGCTGCACAGATAGCAGAGTGTATGTCTCCTGTCCCCTGAGGCATGTTAACCCCCCTCCTCCCCCTCCTCCCCGTCTCTTCTCTTCCGCAACACAAAGAGCACAAACCTCGTCCAGATCCCTATACACTCAAACACTCAGACACCCCACCGCCCAGCCCCACCCCCAAACACAGCAATTCAGTAAGACATATCTCACACCTGTCTGACCAGCACATACCCCTGAAAAACAATGACACATTTTAACAACTCAATTAAGAAGTCTTAGCATGGCAGGTAGCATCACGTTGGTGCAGATGCAGTTCAGAGGAATTATGTTAATGCAGGGATGTTAATGCAGGATGGGCTGCACTCCTCAGCAGGTGCAGTGCTGAACTGACAAACCCCTGACCCTGCTGCCAGTCACGCTGTAATGGACCCAGGTTGCCCAGCTACTTGTTCCACTTGCTTCACAGGCAGAATAGCTGGGGCAAATACAAGTTTACTCACATCCATGCTAATGTTCTCTTACTTGTAACCTCATTATCCATTTGTATCTTATGCTTATCATTGGCCACAGTTGATGCAATGTTTCCTGAACCTTTGGACCTGCCAGTTTCATAGTTTGTCCTGTTGTGTAGGGCACTCAGTTTTCGTCCATCACTTATGGTTTCACTTATTCATTTGGTAGATATCTTGCTCAAGGGCAAAACAGGGGCAAATTGATGGTGCTGGGACTTGAACTCAATGGCACTCTTTCTTTGCAGAGAGGCTACAATCTACCCTGGAGATAAGCCTCCATCATTTTTTTACTCTACTGTCCCGATCATCCATGAAATTCTACACATAGCACCTGAGTGACTTTCCGACTTCAACTCATCAATACTGGGATAAAGAGTCAGAGTGAACATTCATTAATTCCAGAGTAACCTACTCCTCGGATTTGCTAATGCCCAGCTCTATTGATGTTTCTTTTCCCAGGGAGGAAGCCATGTTAACCCCTCAACCCCACCCTCAACTCTTCCAACAGCCCGAGAAAAGGCCTGCAATCCTTTGTCAAGCCCGCTTCAAACAAGAAACATGTACATGGGTGTTTTAATGGGGGCATCATCGTGGTCAGGGTGAGAGCAAGGGAATGCTGGGATGATTGTCTGGCTGGGCATTTGTGCCCAGGGAGACTCTCCTCTCTGAGCACAGCTTGAGGCCGAGCCACCGTGTATAGGCCCTGACCCCTGAGGTCATGCTCTGGGTGCAAATTCAAAAGCTTGACATCTGTTGCCTGGCTTTTTGATCGAGCATAGAAAGAAAGGCTTAGGCCGCTTGTCAGCTAAACATGGTTCTTGGGTGAAATAATACCCCAGCAAGCCACCTAGACCACAATTTAGCCTTTTTTTAGTTTTTGTGCCTCAGTCTACACGCTTATAAAGAATGATTAACTGAATAGGGAAAAGTAGGTTGGGTTTAGTTGTTTTGCGAATTTCATCCTCTTGTGGGAAAGAACCAGATGAGTGGAAGCTTTTTTTTTGTTATGCAAGATAATAGTCTTCATCAAGCCTATACAGAGTGGACCTCAGTCATTAGCACTGGTCTTATCACCAGAAGCTACATGGAAGTTGTTTGTACCTCTGAAGGCTAAGTTCTGCAGACAGTCTTGCCTTTTATTGAGGGGTAAAAAGCTGTTTTTAAGGTATACTCCGAGTCATATTTGATTGGCATAGACCTCAGAGGGTTAATAGCATGCGTTTCTGTTTTAAACAAAAGAGTCGCTTTGAATACGCTTTGCTTCAGACATTTTAATTTCAAACCTACAAAGCCAGTGGCCATGAAAATGAGGTTCAGATCAAAAATCCTCATAAAAAGAGTAAGTTTTGCAACTTTTCCTCCCAAAATGAGAGGCTTAGCCTGTTTTAGGGAGTGATAGAATTACATTTTGGCATTCAAAAGCTCCTGTTTTGAGATGCAGAGCCGTGTAATGGTTTCCTGACACAGTTGGCATGGTGACAAGCGAAGAAAAGCGCCGAGTTAAATCTGGTGACTGAATCTCCCCGAAACCTGCCGTAATCTTCGGCCGATCTACGTATTAACACCCAACTTCTGCTTTGCTCTGTCTTTATTCCCGAGCCTCGGTCCACTCCCCCTGCTGCCACACAAAGGGCTTTTCTAACAGGATAAAGGGTGTGAAAACATGCCCCTGGATTCACTCCGCACTATAGCTTTTATATTGCCCAACACTTGGCATTTGTCTTTTTAATTTAAAAAAGAAAATATCACGTAGTCCCCTTCGCCTGCTGGGGATGTGGTGTGTCGGGTCCGTGATGCCGGTGATGAAAATAGAGATGAGAGAGATTTAGAGAGGTAACCTGGCATGATTAAAAGACCATATTGAAATGACATGGGTGATAGGAACATGTTCCACCTCTCAGAGTCAAAGGGCCATGTTTTTAGTATCAGCTATTGAATGCGATACTCTTTTCATAAGAATTGACTGACGTTAATTTTCAGGTTTAATAGTGACATTCTGCATTTGCAGCCATGTAGTGCACAGCTTTTTTTGGTACAACCTGATTGAGCTTATGAATGTTATGGTAGTTTGGAAGATGCCAAACTTTACCATGCTTTAGCCTTCCAGGACTGCGTGGCATTTAGGTATGAATTAAATGGGTTTTTTTTTTAAGGTAACATGGGATGAGTCAGTTTCCACAAACCTGGATGGTCATATGTGTTTGATGTTCATTTGCAGTTTGAATATATAGATCATTATGGATTATTTCTTCTTTCATTTTTTTTTAGTAAGAGCTTCATCCTGCCCAGGGTCATGGTGGCTTTGGAAAATTCTGGCACCATGAACACCAGAAGAGTCTTAGTGCACCTCAGCATTCTACAAGGTTCTACAAGTGTCTTGAAGTGTATTACAGGGATGGAGAACCGTTCTTCCAAAAAAATATTTCCCTCAGCTTGTGGTTGAGATTTGGTGAGTGCAAAGTTCAGGAGAACTTTGGATTGATTTGCAGTGACTCTTCCCACTATGGGGGCAAGTGGAGGCAAATCATAAGGGCAAAAATAAATGCTCCAACAGCATAACAAAGCCACCAGTTTTTAAATTTTTCATTTAAAGTGTACATCTTCTTGTTCTTCTTTCGGCTTTTCCTTTCAGGGGTCACCACAGCGAATCATCACTCTCCACCTATCCCTATCTTCTGCATCCTCAACACTTGCACCCACTAGCNTCCTCTGAACATGTCCAAACCATCTTAATCTGGCCTCCCTAACTTTGTCCCCCAAACGTCCAACATGAGCTGTCCATTTAAAGTGTACATACTCATAATAATTAGCAAATTCAAACATTTTAGGCATAAAGGCTCAGCACTTAAACCAAAGGAAACATGGGCCAGTTCCTAAAATTGTTGCTGGTACCTGGAATAGGGGTACCAAAGTGCCACAATTTGCCCCTTGTATACACTCTCAATTGCTCACTTTGAAGTCATTTTTCTCTAGAAGTATCTACCAAACATAGAAATGCAACTGGCATTCCCATGAGACACTTCCTGAACAATTCATCCAGAAATGAAGTTGTTGATTTCCTAGAAAGCCGAACAGCAGGTCACATCGAAGGCATTCCTCAACACGACTCTGACACTTTGGGTCAGGAGTACAAGCAGTGCTCGGATCTCAAAACACAACCTCCAGTTTCAACCCCGGAGCTGTAGAACAGCAGGGAGCATCACAGGTAAACAGCAGTCCATATCTGAATAATATATTTATACATTCAGGTTGGAGGGAAAAACAGCTCTCCAGCACTCCTCAGTCTGTCCTGTGCTGCAGCTCTTTTCATTCAGTGACAGCTCACCGGGAGCCGGCGGAGTGCAAGGTGAGCAGCTTATCACCGGAGTCTGCCCATGTCTGCTTCACAGCAAAACACACACGGAGAACATCCTGCAAGAGACTGAAACAAGGTTGAGAAGATTGCTGCACTCGGGTAATAAAATATCCCAAACTTTAAACAACATCACCATTAAATCTATTATTAAAAAATGGAAAGAATAGAGTCAGCCTAGAGTCAGTGACCAGGTGAAAGGGGATTAAGAGGCCATGGGAAGTTTAAAGTCCATGATATCTTTATAATCAAACCCTGATTGATCATTTTCCAGATTTCCCATGGCAATCATTTGCACCAGAACTGATTGACACCTACGGAGGGGGAATACGTATCCAATCATTTTTATTTCTAAATAATTTCACAAACTCTACAACTGTTTCCCTCATGTCAATATCATGGGCTGTTTGTGTAGATTTATAATCCCAATTAAGTCCATTTCAGTTCCAGGTTATAACATAACAAAATGAGAACTTCGACGGGGGCGAATACTTATGCAAGACACATGAGAACAAGGTCGTGACAAAACGAGTCAATCTCCAGAACACTCGAGGTCACTCTTTTGCCTGTCATCTATGTAAATATAGCATTTTTATATAGTATTTTTTTTTCTTCTTGAGAAAAGGGCACTTCTCATCTCTGGCATCAATTTGAATGTCACCGGTTTCTCAGGATTGACAAAATAATATGCACTCATCTTTTCGCTGAGACAAAAAAAAACAGGGGACGTTGCACGTCGGGCACATCTTTTTTTTCCTCTTTTTTTTGCTTCTTTTTAATCAGTGGAGGACGAGTGACATGTCCAATCATAACAAAACATCAGCTGTTAAATGGGCCTTTGCAATCACTGTCAAAGCCAACCATTAGGAAGCCCAGCATCCACGGACATCAATCAGCTTTTATAAAGTTATTTATTCATCATTTAATTATATAACTCAGCGTTTTATCTATTTATTTATTCTAATCAGTCGAGTTCTGCACTTTGTGCGTGCCCTTGTCCAATCAAACAATGCCGACACAAGAAATTGCTTGTTTGCACATCTTTATGTTTATGAAGAGATTATTTTTTCTAGTTTGTAACACTGTTATTTGTGTTTCTGCCATATATGTGAGGTTCTATGCTTCTGCTAAATCAAGACCTTGCTCCCTTAATTGCATATAAGCAAACAGATGTTTTTCCAACAAGTAAGATATACTGGCGTATACTTAGCACCGAAATATCTCCTTTCTAATTTCTTGTTGCTGTGGAAAAGCCTCTTAATCAAGACTAGGAACGCCAACATGTGAATTATATGCAAAGAACAACTGTAGCTCGATTGAATTATTTCCTCAAATTAAGCGCATTAACTGTGAAATTATTTGCTTTCATTTAAGAAGCCGTGGAATCCGATTTTAATGTTGCATACCCCAAATCAAGATTTGTTGCTGATCCGCTGTAACAGAACATGCACAAAGAAAGCAGTGGGTCACATACACAAGTGCAAAAACGATAAACTCTGCATGAAATTCATCGTAAACAACCGGCTTCCCTGGAAATCTGTCAAAATTCAATCCTTTGGAGGAAAATGGAGGAAACATTTCGACTATTTCTAACCCAGATGCTAATAATAATAATAATAATAATAATAATAATAATAAAAGATTTCAATTTATTTGAATTCTCTAAAAGATTAGAAGTTCAAAACAAAGTATTTGGGATAAAGCATATTAAGGAAGGAATGTAAATGACAAATGAATTAATATGTAAATCTATGAGAATTACTTCAAATCATGAAAAGAAACGTATTTAAGAAAAAGTCTCAAGACTTAGAATAAGCCAAGTTTAGCAGGTATGTTTTAATCTGAGAAATTTTTTTAAAAAGTGCTCATGATGGGCTATACTGATTCAGGAAATCAGCAAGAAACTTCTGAACGAAACCATTCAGAACCTCGCGAGACTGGACGTTGTGGTCAGTGTGGAAGTTAAAAGGCAGCCATTGTGTCTTGGATAAGATTGGAGAAGCATGGAGTTGGTTTTTTTTTTAGTAAGGACGTGATTTCCTGCATTCTAGTTGAAGCGTCACTTAAAAGCAACAGGTAGAAATGTTAGATACATAGGAAGCAACGTGGGGTTACATTAAGGCTCTTAACTGTTGCTTTCAGTTTCCAAAAAAAAGTCAAAGCTGCTAAGCTTATGAAAGGGTCTGCGGTGGTAATCTACCATGAAAACCTTCTGCTTAAGGGTTCCCTCAGTTGGACAAATCGAAGAAGACTTCAGCATGCTAGATGGGACCTTTAATTCCAAGAGTGTGTGTGTTAAGGTAAATTAAGGTAAATTATTGATCAAAAAAACACTATAATCACCAGAAGAAAATGATGCATCCCCCAGTGAACGTTATTTGGTGAACTCGTTTTAGACTGGAACCAAATTTAGCTTATCCAAGCCCAGAGCTGTTAAAGGAGCTGACAGCAAAACCAGGGCTTCAAGCTTAAAGTTCCAGAAACTGTCCAGAAATGAGGGTTAGAAACCATTTCCGAGCTTTAAGATGCCTCATAATAGTAATACCAGAGTAAAAGACGGTAACCGTTAGCAATATGAGAACCTCAGATGGTAGTCATGTGTCAAAAACAACAACAACACCACAGAATGAGAGACGTAAAAGGTGTTTCTGCATCACCATTCAGATATTTCAGCATACGTCATGCAGAGATGAGGTCTAACTGGCTTTCTCAAACAATATGACGTATATTACAGAGCTGAAGGACACTGAGTGGAGGCTTCAGTTGTCATGGATGGATGACTTTGTGAAGCTAATTACTGTAGTGCATGGAATTTTAGTAGTGCCACCTTCAGTACTGGAGCACTCTCAGCAGAGAGCATGCAAGCTCAGGAAGATGGTTTCATCGTAATGCAATTCTTGCAGACATTGTCTCCGCATTAAGTGTGCTGAGGCCTTAAAGAAGACGCGAGTCTTGAGGGGTTTTGTGAAGGTTTTGTGAGAATTTCTCGAAAGAATCCTAAGAAATAACCTTAAAAACAGTTTTATTGTTTATTTAAGTGGTGGGGGAACCTTATTTTTTTATGAGTTTTGACAAATTGGGAATAAAGCAGTGGAACAGTAGTCTGGACGTGATCAGAACCAGAAAAAAGTCACCACTAGTTCATAATCCCTCCTGCACTAAGCTTATCAATTAGCATACTAAACATTATAATGCATTATACATTATGCCATATGCAATATGTCACCATTCAGTGTCATCACACATTAAATCCAGAGCCGATGGACTCATAGAGTGGTCAGGTTAGCGAGACCTAGCAGCTCTTGTACATTTGAATGATTATGAACTAGCTTCCTCTCATTCCTCCCCAGCAGACAGAATGTCAATTAATCATGGCGAGGTCACTGTCCCTCATCTTCACAAAGTGTCACATGACTCCTCAGTGCAACGCTCTTGCACAAAAGGAGCTATTAAGCAAATCATAGCCGGGCCTGTTAGCATCAGCGTCACTTCCAGCCTGTCCTCGTCTCACTCTGACCCCGGCTCACTACACTGCTAATTCCTTGATTAAATGCTTGTAGCCGCCCTGTCGCTGTGGATAACTGGCAAGCAACATAAAGGAAGACAGTGATATGACTTGGTGGAGAGACAGAAGGCACACCACGTGCCTGGCTGTAACAGTGCATTTAAAACAACAAATGCAGGTCAAAGTGTTGTAGATTAGCATATATATGACATACGCGTCTAAATACCATTCAGTCGTAGGTCATTCAGTAGTGACTGCAAAGGCATTTGAACCTTCACCCTCAGACTTCAGTCGGGATTGTGGACCACAGTAACTGACCTCAGGGACCTCAGGGACCCTGGGGACAAACTAAGGGCCCCGTTGGACGGAGTTGGCCCATTAAGAGCTCTGAAAACAAACAATAAGACGTTAAACTGGACCCTGTAATAGACAACCAGCCAGGGAAGAAGATAATACTGGGGTCATCTGGTTCCTTTACTTAGTTCCTTTACTTAGTCATCTGGTTCCTTTACTTAGTTACTACAGACTGTGAGAAGGTCTGTAGCTACATTTCATTCAAACTGTAAAAGAGCCCAAGAAGAAGAAGAAGAAGAAGAAGAAGAAGATGATGTTTGAAGTTTGTTTCTATTTCACCTTTTCATACATTTAAAGTGTAAACCTCAACGCTTTACAGTGATGAGTCCGAAATGAACCAGAAATAAGAAGCAGTCACAAAGAAAAGTAGATAAAATATAATTTTAGAAAATGCAAATATTAAAACCAAAATTAAGTAGATAAAACAGTTAATAATATTAAGAATAAGAATAAGAATAAGAAGTCAATTCAGTATTAAACATATTTATGACTAGAGTTCATTCATTGCTGTCATTGCTGTCTCTGGTGCTGCGATTTTCTTTTTATTATTTATTTTTATTGTTTAAAAAAAAATATGAGGAGAATTTTTTTTTTAATCTATATTATTTTTAAAAATTTTATTATGTTATTATATTTATTATTATTATTACCTTTTTTAAATTTTACTCTTTTTTTTTACTTATTTATAAGAATGTATTTTATTTTTATTTAATACTTTGGATCTACGTAAAATGTGCCAAATCTTTTTTTCCCCACATTTTTAAAAATTTGATTTATACATCTTAAATGCACAATTAACCCAAATCACTTCTTATTCATATCTATACATATCTTTTCTATATTCATTATATAAAGTTTATATTGACCAAATGCATCACTTTCATCATTCAGTGTTTAGAAAGGCATGAAATAACTTAAATAGTGACTTCATACAAAGTTATCGATTCAGAAATCCAGGACAATTTCTTATGTCTCTAAATTCCCGCAAGCTCCCCGTGATGTTTCGCAGCCTGACGCACCCTTGTCGGTGCTAATCATTACCCACCTAGGCCTACTCCTCCTTTTTTTTTAATAAACGAGATAATTGGCTATCATTGTCTGGCCGTCTCTGTTTGGTGAGTGGAAATGAGAATGGCAGTGACCAGATGCCTGGCTCTCGCTCTCAAAGCTCTTTAATTAGAGTGGGCCCAGCGAACCTGAGGACCACGGCACGACAAAAGCAGGGAAAAGGGCAATTAACGGCCAAGCGGTCTCCTCTCCGTCCATCTGTCGGAGCGCAGGTGAAAGGATGATGAAGGAGCTCCATCCACACGGTCCCATATGGAGACCCTTATGGACGAGAGACGCTCTCGCTCCTCTCCTCAATGCCGGCCCTTTAAGACCGCCTTTTATTTAGCTTCCGCTGACATCAATATCTGCCTGGGAATGCAAAGGGGCAGCTGCACAGATTGTCTGCCTACCTTGTTATGTAGTGAATGTGTAATTCAGGTCCTCCCTTGGCATGCTTTTCTTTTTTTTTTCCTCCTTTTAGGCTGGTTCTATAGAAAAGATAAATATGGGCAGCCCTGATGGTTAGTTACATTTATTTAAGCGCTCGAAGTCCTGATTTTCAGTCTTCTTTTTTTAATATTTGTTTAATCTTTTACGTTTGGACTAGAAAAATTATTCACATTAGTATTACTGTTGTTGAATTCACGAATCTGACTGGTCAGAAGATGTTGATTAATTTTCTAACAGCTAATTTAAGGTTAATACTAAACATATTTTTAAATGTGCTGCTATTTAATAAGGAAACATGTCTAATCGTTGGTATGGTTAAGGACACGTTTATTTAACATGCATGGAAGGAGTCTCCAGTGTCAGCACTTTGTAACAGTCAAATGTAAAGTTTCCAAATGTAAAGTCTTCAGGAAAGTCTTTAAAGCAAAATAATCACTGATGGAGTGGTGAGATGAAGTGGATCCTGAAATGTTTCCACCCTGAAGTTTGTTTTCCAAGAACATCACGCCCTGAAGAGTTTTATTCCTCTCCTTCCACAGTAATTTGCCAATGCTAACAATATTTTTAGTTATTAAAGAACGGCATGAATGTCAGTCTTTTTATCAGTTCATAGTTAAATTTAATACCAGACTTCCTAAACTCTGGATTAAAGGTGTAAATACTACAAATGGTTAAAAAGACACCAATTATTATAAGTGTGACGGTATAATTGTTACTGACGGTGTATTAAAGACTGAATTATTACCATTTTTTGCCAAGCAGCATACCTGTTTTTCCTTAAGCCATTGAAACGATTGGCCATATGCCACCAGGATGAACTATTGATATTCAGATGACCCATTTTTCATATTTCTCTGGCCCAACACCCATTCAAATGTCCACAACATTTACCTTTATTAAAGAGGACGGCGATGCAAATCCGTATCTGATATTCACGTGGAACCACAAAGTGCTGTCAGTTTACGGTTTACACGAAACGCTCCTGTGTGTTGTGGTGAATGCGTACATACCACACAGTTGCGGTTTGTCTTAAATTATAGCAGTCTCAGTAAAAAGTTCTTCAAATGTCCCAGTTGGACTGGTAGGATTTGTGTCCTGCAACATTCTGTTTCAAAATACTAGGATTCCTGAAAGGTTCCTTGGATAGTTAAGGGTTCTTAGCTTTCTAAAGAAGTTCTACTTGGTATCTTTTTTCGAAGGGAGTTCCCATACAAGAGTTCCTTCACAAAGGCTGAAGCCAGCTAGTAGTTGCAAAGTTATAACTATTTGCATGTCTCAATTCATTAAAAAAAGCTTAAGATTAGAGTTGGAATTAGGGGCAGCTATAGCATTAGTACTTTTCTTGTGGCATGGAACTGAATGAAGTCCAACTCCATGGGCTTTGCTTGTTCGAATTTGTACAAATTTTTCATGAGGTCAGTTTGAGGTTTAGGATTTGCCACTAAGTGCAAAATATTTAGTATTCGATGTATATTATGAGCTTCCATCCAACTCCATGATTATTTGTTTCCTCAGAAGGCCATTGTGTTTTTTTTTTTTTTGATGAAAGGGCGTGTGTGCAAAATGTACACCAAGATTTCTATTTTAAAAATGATCAGATTCTAATTATTATATAAAGACCCAGATTGAGCTAGAACGATTTTAAGACAAAGTTTTGAGCTTTCTGTATCAGTTGCTTTGAATGGTTTATAGTTGTCAACATCCTAAAAAGGGTCCATTTGGGGCCTTTAAGAGTTTCGCCAGAAGCACAAATCTAATAAACATTAACATTAATAAACCACAAATAATGATACCAAACTTTTTCATGTCACTAGAGTTTTACCTTTTACCTGGATAGGTACACAGGGTGGACCTTTAATTAGCTTTTAGAGTAAAGCTTTAGAGGTACATCAGTGGTCCTAAAGGTCCAATTATGTACCTTAAAATATGTTTTAAAAAATAACAGACACATACTAAAGGTCTAAAATTTTTAGGATCTTTTACTTGTGAGAGTGTAGGGCAGTCGGTCAGTGTAGTTACAGCCATGTTCCATCCTCTAGAAGACTGATCACTTTCCATTACAGTGGAGGATGAGTTGCAGGTACAGATAAAGGTACAGCCGTTAAGTCTGCGTAATCAAGCTGGTAGCAATCCAACATGCCCTCACCTGACACAAGCAGATTCCTGAATCAACTCCACTGTGCTCATGCTTGCTTTTCTGGCATCATACTTGCACAGATTATGAAAAAGAGGACAAGAAGAGCTCCGTGTCCGAATGGTGTAGCTCCAGTCTTAGCCATGATAATGACCTGGAGGAAGGTTTCACCCTTGAAGGAAACAGCCTGTGCCTATATATCACTCTAATTGCACTAGGCAGGTCTGGGGCCTACATGCACCGGGACAGTCTGACTAAGGGAAAATGCAAGCGAGGCGAATATTAATCGACCTGGAGCTTGCTGACATGGGATGCGTTTTATTATGAAGACTAATGGTCCACTCAAGTAAAACCTCATTCCAATATCCCAGCTTGTTTGACCCTAAACAGCTTGTTTTGAATATAATGCTGGAGCTGGGCTAGATTACGGTCATGGAAATTTCGATAGCATTGTTTAACTGCAGAGAGAAGTTTGTTTTCAGCAGAACAGATTGAAACAGGAGGTGATCCACAATGTACATAGTGCTTCCTTATCGGCAAACGTGTAGTTTTGTAGTGTGAGGTTCATGAAGGCAGGACACAAGTGCGTAAACTCCGAGTGGTATCTATTAAAGGCAATCCTCATCACAGTCTATAGCGATGTTGTAGGTGACGTCACAGAAAGATAATCTGTGTTCAGAAATGGTAATACAAGCAAGAGTCAGAAAAACAGAAATAATCGGCAATTGGCAAGACTTCGCAACAAGACAAAGGAACAGGAGAGTAGAAATAGATTATCTAGATTATCTATCCGAAAAACCAAACGGCTGAACTCAAAAGGGTAATAAACCAATGAGAAGACAATGAGAAGTGTATGTCTCTTTAAACATTTGTTTGAGTAATTGAATGGCAAACTTTTCATGCAAAAGGACAATTTCGCGCCAACATGGTTTCCCAGTTGCAAATTCTTAACGTTGCAGATGCTACATAAAAATTGTAATAAATACATAAATAATCCAATCTAAAACCCTTAATCATTCTTTAGTTTATCCCTCTAGGGGAAATCTTAAAGGTTTTATCAAGAACCCTACAACAGAGTGTTGTACCCTATCAGAGAGCTAGCTAGGAAGCTAAAACCTTTTACAGAAGGTGTGTTATTAAAGTATGACTGTATGACGTGCATATCTATTCTATAATTATGACAAGATGTAATTGCAACCTTAGGGGAACTAAGGTTAGGGGAGCGTGTTTTTGTTCTGCTTATTGTAAAAAAAACAATAAAAAAAAGGTACAAAACAAAAATTCCTGGGCTTGTTTGATGAAATGTTTTCTGCCTAAAGAAATATAAGAGCTGTGTTAAATCCCAGCACCGCTGTCTGGTCTTGTTCTCCTGGAATGCCATCGCAACTAGAGAAAATGGTATGCAGAGGACTGGGAGGGAGGGAAGGGTGCGGTGGGGTTGGTGCGGTTCGGGGGGGGTTGTGGCATGAACTTGCTCGAGGAACTCTCGCTTTAATAGCCTGTACTGTATGTACAAATACCACAAAGCATTCCCAAACTGGCCTTTTTTCTTTTTTAATCTCGCTACATGAGAATATTTCAATAACCGTTCCATCTGATGGCGATTCTGGAAAGGTCAACTTATCTCTCAGACACATATGCAAGCGATGGAGGGTGAGGAATAAGAAAAAAAAATTATGATAATTCAGTGTTCAAACAATGAAAAAAAAAAGATTTTATCATGTGACGCGGTGAGGAGAAATGCTACGACTTTATCAAAAGGGAATCGCAGAGATTGAAAGACACAGTTCGGTAAGCGCCCCTATACTGGTCCTGCCTATTTCCATTCCCGCTTTCAGGAAGTTTTCATTTGACGCCGAAAGAAAAGATGTCTAGATAGCTTCACACCTCTAGGTCAGATCATTTGTTTTTGCACACATAAAGAAGAACAGGGGTCCTCTTTTTGCCTACCGAAGGTGGGAGGAGGAGTTGGGTTGGATCTTGGGTTTCACTCCCTCTCTGGCCCCAGGGTGAGCTGGCTGATACTGAGATGAGGTATGTAAACCATCAGAACAGGTCAGAGCAGTTCGCACGCCGAGTGCTGGCCTTAACCCCTCACTGTCTGCCCTCACACGTTCACATCCTGTCACTCTGAGAGAACAAAAGGGCTGGCGGTCAAGTGCAGTCTGAGCTCCTGACATGTGAACCTGAGCAGGCTGGAGAGGAGAAGTGTGCAGGCGAAAGAATGCGCTGTCTCTGGGTGAAGAAGGCAGAAGGGGGAAATCAATATTCTCATCAGATTCCTAACGAAGAAGGGTCAAAAACTGAAAATTCCTCAGCACTTATAAAGAAAAAAACATTCAAGTTGATATATTAACTGGGTCTAGGGAGGGTCGCGTTTTTCATACACCAAAATAACACCAATTTTAGTGCTTGCAGAGGTGCCAAAATTTACGTTTTAGTAGCGTTTACAAAGTGTCAAGGACATTCTACAATGTTAAACGTAACTATAATGAATGAAAAGTGAACTTTAACAAATACAAAGAATAATAACTGGCAAATTGCTGTTGTATAAGAGGAATAAAACACTTCAGGTCATGCTGCTATAGGAAGACCTCAGGGTGGTAACAGTTGCCGTTGATTATCTATAATCTTCTAGTGCTAAGTGCTAAGATACTAGCATCTCTACTCCTCAGCCAAACTCTTCTAACATCCAGTTCGCTATGTTTCCATTTAAAAATTAACTTAAGACGGCAGAATCTATTTAATAAAGCTCTAAATGATAATGGATTTGAGTTTGAGAGGTTAATGTGGGGAAATTCCACAGAAAACAACTGGACCATCTCTGTATATGCCTCATGTGTGTGTGTGTGTGTGTGTGTGTGTGTGTGTGTGTGTGTGTGTGTGTGTGTTTTCCACAGAGGGAGCATTTATAATTACCCACAGTTTTGTGGGCCTTTTTATTGAGTCTCCAAACTGAGGTCCTGCTTTAAGGTTACACCACAGGTCACGATGGATCTGTTGCTGGGTTTGTGTCCAGAAAAAAAAAAAAAAAAAAAACCTGGTCATGCCATGCAAACAGGCGAAATGAAAATATTATGCTTTCTTTCTTTATCACCGCCAGATTAATGTGACTGTCGGACCCTGCAATCAGGCAGCGCCGGCTCCGAAGGGGGTCAATGCCCGAACCTATCAACTGCTGTGATGTGAAATGTGAAAGTGTGACGAGCGCCAGAGAAAGCACCGACTCTATCCATAGCGCGCGCTTGCCGATCCCTTTCAATGGACCACAGGAAGCTCCTTCATGGCTCCAGTAAACACAGTCATCCACATGTTTTCCGATGGGCTCTGAGTGACGCGAACTGACTTATGAGATACGAAGGAGGGAAGTTTCCCCTCAGAAAGCCGTGACAGAGGCTCAAACGGCGACGGGGTGCAGCGGGTTGACCTAAATGACAAGCCACAGTAAAACCAGAGCCCTGCTGAACCTGGTGTTCTTCAAGCCTGCGGCTCAGGATTCAAACTCCGAAGGCCTGTGGTGTGTGTGTGTGAGAGAGAGAGAGGGTGTGTGTGTGTGTGTGAGGGAGTTGATAGGGCCCGCTTGGCTCAGCACTCTGTATCGAGTTACCAAACATGCCTTTCATGGCCAAATTCTCCGACCAGTCTATGATCAAAAGGCCACCGAATGAGAGAGAACTGGCAGCTGAAGTTCAATAGCTGTGATAAGTCAGCGTTCATCCAAAACGCAGAGAAGAAGAGATTGAGTGAGCGAAGCTGAGAGCTGGGTGGCCAGGTCTGAGAGACAAAAAAACATTAAAACCTGCCAAAACTTGACTCCAATACCAGAACTCAATCCGTCTCACCTAACTCATACACACTTCTTTCAAAAAAAAATCCAGAATCATGACTATTATTGTTGTTGTTATCGATAAACTGCAATGAGTAAACTCCTCTGTCCTGAAGATGTCAGGAAAGTTGGGTTAAGTCACAGCTTCACCTCTGTGAGTGCTGACACTGGAGACTCCTTCCATAAGCGTTAAATAAATATCTCCTTACAGAAAACTTATCAACACTATATCAACAAACGCACACCTTTTTACCAATCGGATTATTATCCCGCGCGTCCATCGTACAAGTCCATCTGTAAGTTGTTACTATAGAAAAATATTAGTATTCAAATGAGCTCATTAATCAACACCTTCTGACCAATCGGAATCCAGAATTCAACATCGCTTTGGGACAAAACTGGATCATCCACAGACTAAGATTAATGAATTTGATATAAAATGGGATTTCCCTGGTTTTAAAATCATCACCACAGTAAACTGACTACTAACTAAATATATATATTTTTCTGAAATTATGGAAATTATTAAACGTTTTGGATTGACCATAAACAGTACAATTATCATACATCAGATCATACACACTGAAATAATTCCTCATTAACACTGAAATCAGGACACACTAGTGTTTCATGTGTTTCATGAGTGTGTGTGTGTGTGTGTGTGTGTGTGTGTGAGCAGAGAATGAATGGAAAAAGCAAAAGTCTTGGTCAGGGTGCCATCAGCCCACGGCTAAAGCTCTCCGGTGTAGAAGTGGGAATGACAGAAAATTAATAGATATGAACATTTTGTATGTATTTTCTGCAAGACAGGTTTACGCCTATCAAGGCCATCTGGTCTTAATAGAACATCAATTGATGTGAACAGGAACAGAGAACAATTTGTTTTCTCGCTGGGGGGCACACACACACACACACACACACACACACACACACATACACACATGGTTTGAGCAAAAGAAAAAAATATCAGTTGGCAGTGCAGCATGGTGGTTTGTCAGTGGGAAGACCAGAGGCTACCTGAATCCTGTGTGTGTGTGTGTGTGTGTGTGTGTGTGTGTGTGTGTGCGCGTGCTCGCTCAGGTTTCAAGTGAATGGAGCGGATGCATTCTGTTAAAACGGTAAGCTTACATACTCAACATAATTAGCTAAGCCAAACAGTTAGCTAAACACTGCTTTGCGCTAGCATTATCTAACAGTGAGTTAGCATAGCTAGCATTACCTCTCCAGCAGGAACTAGCTGATGTTAAGTAGTTAGCTAAGTTTTTTTTTTTTTAGCTAATTGTATGTTATATTACATTGTATAAGACTACTAGAAATGAAGATGAAAATCATGGCCCTCTTTTAAGAAATTAAAATAAATAAATAAATAAAAAGCTAGCAAGCTAACAAATGTTAGGCTAAAAGCTATATTGTATCATTAAAACCAGTAGCCATGTTTGCTAGCTAATGTCAGGTAAACTGTTAGGGCCACATAAGGGTATGCATTTACAGTTGGCACTTATTTGAAAGTAAGTGTGTGTGTGTGTGTGTGTGTGTGTGTGTGTGTGAGTGAGTGTTTGTGCATACTGTATGCAAATTTCTTTTTAAATCAGGATGTGAGTTTGTGTGTGAATTGCTGTTTAAGTTTGTTTACACAGTTGTGTGTGTGTGCTTCTGTCCATATGTGAATTTCTAATTAAATCTGTGTACAATGTTGATTTGTTTGTTTTTTTGTATGGATATATGATGTGTGTGAGTGTGTGTGTGTGTGGGGGGGGGGGGGATGCATATGTGTGCATGTGTGTCTGTTCCTATGTAAATATCTATTTATGTCAGTGTACACACTTGAGTTTTTGTTTTTGTATGTATATATGGTGTGTGTGTGTTAGTGCGCGCGCATCCAGGCGTCTGCTGAGGCGCTTGGCATTGTCTGTGTGTGTGTGTGTGTGTGTGTGTGTGTGTGTGTGTGTGTTGGGGGGGTGAAAACCCTCAGCCAGCTGGCATCCCGGACTCTTTATACAGCCCGGCTTTTCATATTGTCTGCTCAGTTTACAAATAAACATGGCGAGGGACAGGGCCTACAGCAAACACATCACCGTCCCCGCTGTCCCTGCCGTCTCCGCCATCAAATGCTAAAGCTTGCTTTTTACTTCTTACTGACGTCCAAAAAAAAAGGTCAACATCCTACAAGATGCAAGATGATGGTTAGAATTCAGGCTCATGTTTTATATTTAATTTCTACCACAGCACTCTTGAACTAACATGTAAAAAATGAAAAAAAGTATGATGTGTTGTTCATTAATAAATTGAAAACTGTAATCGTTAGGAGAAATGAAAAGCGTGCTGTTATAGTAAAATTATGAACTTCGGGACAGTAACAGTGACTCTCCTTCACCACACATTGATTAATTTCCTATTAGAGCACAACACAGAGTGTGTAATTCCTTACTTAGCCTCTGAGTCCTCAGCACTACAGTGAGACCATTAAAGCCCAGATAGGACATGACAAAAGACCTTTTGATTCAAACGCTCTCCTTTAACCTACTCCAAGCACACACATACACAACACACACAGCCTTTCTTAAAGTGAAATAATAGATAGCCGGGTGCATGCTAACCCAATGAGCTACTTTGCCTTAATTACCCCGGGATGAGTGAGTGGCCCCCGAAGCAATCATCTTTGTTTGTTAAAACAGCCGTTATCTGCTTCGGCACAGTCCATAAATAAAACATGGCCAAGATTACAATGTCATGTTACGGAGGACTCCAGACCCTGGGAACTGATCACACCAGAATGAACAAAAACATCCCAGAGCAATGAGAATGCGTGCATACACACACACAAACACACACACACACACACACACACACACACACAGGCAAGTCTGTGTGTTATCTGATGGAGGCGTGTGGCTCCTGTCAATGCTGATGCTGACTGAAGTTTCCGCACATGTAAATAACCTTTTTGCGATTATTCAAGTTCGCTCTATTGCCATTTGTTTATTACATCGGACTGAGGGATGGAGCAATGGATGGATGTAGGGACGGGTACGGCCTCCTGCTTCAGGCGGGGAAAAGCAATAAATAACGACCTTTCGTCTGGAATTAGAATCACCAAAGTGTTTCCATGGCTCGACTCTGCAGCACTTATTTATCACAGCAGGAGGGGGGAATCACGTCATATGCTGGACATATGGATCCCGGGATCTGCCCTGGACTGGGATGCAGGGAAAGTGTGCGATAATGCCAAAGAGAGGCTATAGCTCTTTGGTCTCGTTTTTTGTTGTCAACAAAGAGAAACATGTGACTTAAATATAAACATTTGGGAATCTGAGCTGAGTTTCGAGTAGTACACACAACCACACACAAATGTTTAGCTATTTTCGTTCTTTCGCTTGGGAAAACTAGCCAATGTTGATAACTGTGTCTCTTTTTGTAAAAAAAAATAGAATGATATTAATATGAATGGTTTATTTACTTACCATGAGTTAAAACGGTAAGCTTACATACTCAACATAATTAGCAATTAGCTAACCCAAACAGTTAGCTAAACACTGCTTTGTGCTAGCATTATCTAACAGTGAGTTAGCATAGCTAGCGTTACCTCTCCAGCAGGAACTAGCTGATGTTAAGTAGTTAGCTAAGTTTTTTAGCTAATTGTATGTTGTATTGCATTGTATAAGACTACTAGAAATGAAGATGAAAATCATGGCCCTCTTTTAAGACTTGTTTAGAATGGATTATATTTACTTGATTTATATTTATATGTAGATTTAAAATTTTAAGCTAAGTCGCAGGTCATTTTTAAACATTAAATATGTTTTTTGTTTTTACTTTTGTATTTTCATTATTCCAGTGAGAAGGTAGCGGTCGTGAGTCGCGCTGACGTCGTTGGGGGACATTGTTATTGGTAAGCACAGTTACCAAAATGTCAACAATCTCAAACACAAGTGATAAATTCAGGTTTCCTACGAGCTTCTTTTGTCTTTCACCATTCTCCAGTGATGTTCACCGTCATAATAATGAGAACTCGAATGTAGATGTAGTGGAGACGTTGGCACAAATGCTGGACTCAGAGTCCCAGAATCCAATGAACCAGTAAGCCACAACTGTGTACTACATACACTGATATATTAGTGTCTATGTGCGGTATATCGTGGCTGTTAGTGCTAATTACGGTGGTGAAGATAGAAGGCTATTCCATGTAGGTCACAATTCTGAGAATTTCCAATAAAATATAGTCACAAAATTTCTTATACCTTACATAGATCAGGTTCGAAGTTTAGTCAAATGCTAATTTGCACTTTCATTTTATATAATTTCATTTCATTTCCTATTGCATGTTAATAAATTGGAAAATATTTTCATACATTAAACCATTTACAAACTAAATATACAAAGTTATTGCTGGTAATGCTAATTTTCTTCATCCTCACGTGTATATGTTGCTAATTTAAATTATTACCAAGCATGCTCACACTGCTAGCTAAGCCTACAAAACTCCATAAAAGGACACACACTAACTCTTCCTCTTTTTATAGGGTGCCATTATTTTTGTCCTCATTCAATCGCCAGTCTTGTCCTAATTTATAGATTTGTTACGGATTAACACTTTATGACTTTCACAAGATTTTCGGGAAACTGGCGCGTGGGATTGAAATGAGTAAGCGTTTTAAGCGTGATGGCACAATCCGCATTTGCATCGACTACGGTCGCTTATCGTTTGAAGCCGCTCGATTTCGATGCGGTTGACATCGGTGAGTCACCTTACAAGTTAAATGTACACAAGCCTAGGAGTGAACGTCACGGGTGCTCCTGCGAACGATGTTACGAAGAAATTCCTTCGTATCCGGCGTGATAAATGAGGCCCCGTGGTTGTACATCAGACCGAATACAACCTAGCGCTGAAAACGTTTCTGCACCGTAATCAGCGTCTGAAAATCTGCATTGTGGATTTCAGTAACCTGATCAAAATGGCCATCAGTGGTCAGATTGCGGCTCCAATCTCCAGCCTGCGATGTGCTGTAAACCGATTCACAATCACAGCAGATGAATCCAATCAGCGAGGGGTGGTGAAACAATCTAGGTCACTTTTCAAAATGACTGCCACAGGCAATAAGATTAAGGAGCACAGCAATTCGGGGGGAAGACGCAGCACTAACCCCGGCCTGAAAGCACGGCTTTGCGTCTGCTCTCTCTCTCTCTCTCTCTCTCTCTCTCACACACACACACACATTTTTCCTGCTCATTTTTTTATGATGAGGACATGAAAACGAGCGCATTATATATCTTTGTATCAAAAGTAGATTGATTTCAAATAGAAAACTTTTTCTTTCATCCTTCCATACACACACACACACACACACACACACTTTCTTTTCCCATTTCCAAAGCTTAACTTCATTGTCTCAAAACCTTTTTTTTTTCTTTCATCTTAAGACAAAGATTTATGTAAATCTTCAGGCCCGGCGTTAATGCGTGGCGCACTGTGAGAAATAGCATCCCTAAATCGCCGTATTGTTGTTGAAAATGACAAGGCAGCCTCCTAATCCCACAATGCGATCATCCAAATGTGTCATAATGCTCTGTGTAGGCAGGCGAATCTGAATATCAAAAAGGCACCTCGCACCTCGCCGGTGCCTTCGGTTGCTCACAGATGTGTGTGTGTGTGTGTGTGTTTTAAAGAACAGAAAGCATTTTCACTTAAGGAGAGAAATAAGTGAATTTTGAATCACTGCTATGGTGTAATCTGAAGAAATTCTTTTCAATAACTTTGCAGTGACACTTTTATTTTAAAGAGTACGTATCAGGTAGGGTTCTGCACTTCGCCACTGTCTCTCTCTGTGTCCATACGGGTGTCCTGTAGTTCTCCGGGTTCCTCCCACCTTACCAAAAACATGCTCTTATTGGTTGATTGGTGGCACAAATTTTTTTCCTGACAGCTCCGATTTTTTATTTATTAAACAAAGACATGTCGACTTCTTATCTGTTTATAGTTCCACTTCATGTTCGGGAACTCCTCGAGACTCCTAGTTCCTGTTATCGCTTACGCTATAGCAGCTATGGACAGCTGTTTGCTCAGGAGCCCCTCTGTTTCCTCTGTCTTGACGTTACTAAGAAAAACGAATTGGAACGAAATCGTAAACTCCTCTTTCCTGAAGACATGTCAGACAAGTTACAGTTCTACAAAGTGCTGACACTGGAGACTCCTTCCACAAATGTTAAACAAACGTCTCCTTTTCTCCTGATAGAAAGCTACACCGTTCCAATGATTACACACCTTCTTTTGTTTATGTGAGTTATTCAGCATTCGAGTTTTAATTTCAACTATAAAAGCTGCTGTTGGAGAAAACTGATCAACACCTCCTGACCAATCACAGTGAAGAATTCGACAGAACTGCGGTATAATATAATAAAGGCACATTTTAATCGATTCTTTGTGTTGTTTACGATTTCGCCATTAAAAACACTGATTAGATTAGTTAGTGAAAGTCTGATTATTGAGGAAATGTAGCCACCCTGCTTCGTCTCACGTCTCGCAGAGTGAGTCTGTTACTGCTGTGAAGTATCTCATGTGGTCCTCCAAAACCTGTCGAAATCAGTCGAAGGAAGACACTCGTGGGTTTTTTTCTGTTTTTTTTTTTTTCCCTCCTCACATCAGCAGTGGTTTTTTTCGCAGCTCCGGCTGGAGACGGCGCGTTCGTCGAGGCCTCAAATTGATTTGAATGTCTTTGATTAGTTTTCTTGTCATTTGTCATGCTGTCAGACTGAAACGAAGGGAAAAAGAGCAGAAAGAGAGAGAGAGAGAGGGAGCTTTTTTGGAAACAGCCATGAAACAGCCATGCCAATCAATTGGACAAGGACAAGTTGGGTGAATAATAGTGGTAATAATTACAACCCAAGTCTGGGGATTCCCCTGATTCGCCATGACTCCCTCATTGAACCGTCCTCCACTGAGACTCTATTTCTGTCCCAGCGTAATTAGGTGAGTCGTCTCATCGTCGCACACACACACACACACACACACACACACACACCCCCAACAAGTTTTTTCCCTACTATTCACTTTGAGGTAGGTAGTGTTATTTACTCACACCCTCTTTGAAAAGACCTCCCTGCCTCCCACCCTTCTGTCCGACGGTAAATTCCTGCGCCGCCGCTTTTTTCAGGCCCGCCGGGGGATTCTGCGCAGGAGAATAGCCACGTTGATCTGGAAGTCTTAAGAAGTGTCGTACCTGTCAGCACACACACTAAAAAGGGGGCACTCGAAGTTTCCTTTTAATGAGAGAGGAGGTCTGGTACGCCGTCAGCGCTCAGCACGGAATAATTCCATAGCGTCTGCAAGCGTCGCGCGTGTGGCTTTTAATCCCGCCGCTGTTTATGTAATGAAAGTAAGCAAAAGCAGGCTAATGAGAAGCTGGGTTACATTTCACACACACACACACATACACACACATGCACATTTCAGTCATACTATAGATTATGTCTACACACACCAAATACCTCTGTTAGACACTCGCTCCTCTTGTTATCACGTGAACGGATAACAGAAAATACAGTGAAATAAATGAAACACTAACGGCGTCAGTTCACTTCTCCTCGCCAGTTCTGACAAACACCCCTTTTCCTTGCGTGGATACCGACCTTTCATTGCACCCGGCTGATTTTCATTCTTTTGTCATGCTTGAAAAACATTTTAATCACTGCATTTCACGCTCCTAATCCTAATCAGACATGTTTTTTTTATATTTTTTTTCCTTTTTTTCCTTTGGCCACATATGGCACGTCCATCATAATTTCGCAATCTCACACCTCTAAATGCGTAACAGTTTCCCTGACTCAACTCGTATGGAAATATACACAGGTTACGCTTTACGGTCAGATTTCTATTACGCTATAACGATGTGCTGTTAAAGCGGTCACTATTAGTTATTTATTTAAAAACGAAAAAACTGTACTGTTTGTCCATTTATAGTTACATCCAATGTTGTGGAATGTCCGTGAAACATTAGTTCCTTACGTTATAGCAGCTATGAAAGGCTCGTTCCCTCACTAGCCTCTCTGTTATTTCTCGCTCATGAGGTTCATAAAGCAAAAAAAAAACAAACAATGCAGCTCATCAGGAGAAACCGCAAAGCGTAAACTCCTGTCGCGAAGCTCTGACACTGGAGACTCCTTTCTAAAACGTTGAACACAGAACGTTTGTCTTTGTGAAATAACATAACATTTGTTTAAAAAATATCAGTTTATTATTAATCGTAGATTATTTTCCATACAAGTCCCTCTGAATGAGCTGTTGCTATAGAAACGATAAGTTTTCCCTCTCTTACAAAGCGCTGACACTGGAGACTCCTTCCATTAATGTGAAATCAATGTGTCCTCACAGAAAACTATATTTACTACATTTTTTTTTAAAAATCTGCCTATTATTAGTCTTCTGTAAGTTGTTACTATAGAAACGATAACATTATAGAGAGAATGTGAACCTACTGTCAGAACTGCTGAAAAGTTAATCAACATCTCCTGACCAATGAGAAGTGAGAGTTCAGTAGAAAAGCAGAGAAGGAGTAGAAAGGTAAAGGAGTGAGAGGTAAAGGAGTGGAGTGAACTGTGAACATGTCAGATGTTTAATCTGATGAGGAAAGTGGAACAGCGCGATGAGGACTCGGAGTTCCTCTGCTCACTTGGACTCGTCCTGATGCCTACTGGCTTACACATGACTCAAGTGGAATGTGAGGAGAGAGCCAGAGTCGCCTTCCCTCCCTCCTTCTCTCTCTCTCTCTCTCTCTCTCTCTCTCTCTCTCTCTCTCTCTCACTCACTTTACTGGGAATAATCCCCCCTATGGGGGACTTCAAAGTGCAGGCCAGTCAGGGATAGGCTTAATTACCCTTTTGCCTTGAAACTGATGCCAAATCAAGACTCGTCCTGATTCTCGGTTCTGTCTCAACATGCCTCGTTTTCAACCTGGCTTCCATTTTTTTCCATGTTTGTTTTTGGAGGTTGGGTGAACAAAAAAAAAAAGAAAAGAAACGAAAACTTGACCCCAAAATCCAGCGCGAAGGATTTCCACAGGTGTCTTCTCGTTTAATAGTGCCTTTTGTTTTCATTGAATTGTCGTTGACTGGTTTAAAGATTTGCGCCTCTCGTTCTGTTGATTTATGAGAAGCAATTTTTCAGCCAAAGATGAAGTTAGAGTCAATAACCAGAGGGGAAAACTATTAAAAAATAAAAACATAACTGTATAGGTGCGACAGTGTGATGTGATTTATGACCCACGGTGCTTTTGTTTAAGATGAAAAAAAAAGTCTACTTTGGTACGGCGAGTTCTTCTCTCTTTCTCTCCATTAGTGTGTGCTTCTGATGTCAGATGAGGACGTGGAGTCTTTCTCTCTCTCTCTCTCTCTCTCTCTCTCTCTCTCTCTCTCTCTGCTGAGTGAAGTGTGAAAGCCCCGTGGGCTAAGCTGGGAGGATGTTTGATGGCTGACCGAGGGGAACGGTGTATTTAACACCGCCGAGAGTTGAGCATGAGCAAGGGCTTAATGATGGGATGAGCGCTAATTCAGCGCCCAGCGCCTGCCAGCTCTCGGGCACCTGCGGAGACCAGCGTCACTCAGAGAGCATCCGTGTCCCTCCATCTCGCGCTCACACACACCGCTGAACGTCAGCTACTTTCCACAAAATGGCCTCAGACAGCTATCATGCTCTCTCACACACCTTTTCCCATGGAGCTTAGTGAGAACATTTGAAATGTTCGGTGGGTTTTGCTGTTTCCTCTCTATGGTGTGACCTCGGGGTTAAGTTTGTGTGTTTCCATAAAGCATCGCAACACACACACACACACACACACACACACACACACACACACACACAAGACTAATCCTAGATATGATCTGCCCACTTTCCTTTATTTATACATTATTGTCTCTTGAGCAACAACTTCAGCAGACACTCCATATATATGGCTTTAAAAAGAAATTGTGTAATTGTTGTTATAGTGGAGTTTTACGGAAGGAGTCTCCAGTGTCAGAGTCAGTAAATCTTCAGGACAGAAGAGTTTGCACTTTGCATTTCTCAGTAACATGACAAGCTGTTTTATTATTATTATTATTATTATTATTAGGAGAGCAAAAAAAGATACCGAGACTGTTTATAGCTGCTGTAGCATAAGTGAGAACAGGCACTAACCTGATTTGTGTACTTAAATGTAACTATAAATGCATAAAAATATGCCGCTGTGTTATAAGAGAGATCAAACAACTCAGGATGTGCTGTTGGAGGAAGATAATCTACTTCCGGGTGGTGCCAGTAACCGTGCCTTGCATTTGGTCGCGTCGCACCACCTCGTCTTTGATTATTTTCCTACATCAGCGTGCCTCATTGTGTTTTACTCCGTACTTAACGTGGCGCATCGCTCTCCGGACAGTACGATGAGCGCAGTGTTCATTATTTACACTCACTAATGACTACATGTAGCCAGTGTTTGGTGAAGATGTGTACTCTGCACTCTTTGCATTTGTAATTAGTTACATTCTTTGTTGATTTTTTTATTTTTTTTTTAATGTATTTGTCCCTTTGGGTCCAATTGAAAATATCCACGCCAACCTTTTGTAAAGGTAAACCTCTTATTCCTCATGTAATTAAAAAATAATCATAATAACAGGCTTGTATTGTGCACTTTGGACTTTGGATGCCGTTTATTTCTTCTCATGCTATTTTATTATGGCTGAATGTTCCATCTACAGGCATCGTGTTAAATATAATGCATCATATGTCACACACTCAGACATTAGAGGAAATATTGGGGTAAAAAATGGTTGCTTCTTTCCAAACATTTATTTATTTATTTAACATTTGTTTGTTTGTTTTTTCACCTTTTTTAAAAAAAAATATTTTAGTATATCTATAGTTATATTTTAATTTTTTTTATTATGCTTGTGTATATAAACTCTATACATTTCTACAGATCTTAAATTGGCTATATATATGTGTGTGTGTGTGTGTGTGTGTGTGTGTGTGTGTATTGGGAGACATTTGAAAGTATCCATGCCAAGGCAAAGACTTTGATCATATATGGAAGTGAAACTCATATACTGTTGTGTATGTATTGTAGATCAAATCTGTATCTATCTATCTATCTATCTATCTATCTATCTATCTATCTATCTATCTAGTGTTATACCATAGATAGATAGATGTAGATATCAGTCTGTCCAGACACCCACAAGTGCACACTGAGTGAGAGTTAGTTAGTGAGAGTAAAGTATGTTTTGTTGTTTTTTTATACTTGTTGTAAAGAAAATGATGACACAAAAGAGCAAAAATGAGTTAGACAAGTAAAACAGTTTGTATTTGTGCTCTATTCTTCTCATGCTAAGAGAGCTGCACGTTGCAGGCTCCGTACAGAACCGCGTTTTTACACTCAGAATCGAACACACAGGGCTGGGGGTGGAAGGGCGAACAGGTAAAAGACAGGCTGCTCCCGGGGCCCCAACTCCCAACACACACAAAGGAAACCGAAAAGCAAAAAGTCAGGGTAAGCATTTTAAAAAAAAAAAAATATTTACAACCAATATAATAGTGAGCAAAAACATTTACTGTCATATATGCAGCTACAGTAAAAGGCCGTCAAACAGCCTTCCAATCCCTTCTATACAGGTTTCATATTCAGAAATGCAAAAATGCTTCCCGTTTTTTATATCCTGCCCAAGATGAACAACGGATCTACCGTGGCAGCTCAGGGGGCGACGTATCGCATCGCATCGCATCGCAAGGTCCAAACATATCGAGCCCCGTTACAAAGACAACATATCGTCTTCAAGAGAATCCATTCCAGCTTAAATTAAAACATACAGATGACAAGGATTGTTGTTTCCTGCAAAGTATTAATGTTTGGGGGGGAAATCATCCAGACATCATCATCATCATCATCATCATCATCATCATCACAGGCCCTTCAGCCTACAAGCTCCATTCTGCAGTTCTCTTTTGAATTAATTTGTCTTTTATTTTCTCACACCCAAGGCAGAAAGCTACGAAAAACTCAAGACTTTTACAGTTACAGTGACAAAAAAAAAAAAAAAAAAGAAAAAAAAAATCGAGACCCACCATTTAAATTGGACTGCAAAAAATTAAACCAAAAAAAAAATCATTAAAAAAAATTTTTTTTTTCCTTTTTTTTTTGTAAAATGCCCAGGCATTCTCCAATATTACAAATACTGGTATACTTTTACAGTAAACAAGAAAAAAATGTAATATATATATTTATATTTATATATTTATATATATATATACTAAAACCCCGTCACCAAAAAAACCAATATACACATAGCCACTGTGGCATTCAGAGAAACTTTATAAGCAAAAATTATTTAAAAAAAAACAAAAAACAAACAAAACAACCAAAAATGAAAAAAAATACTTGTTTGTTTAAAACACACATACACAGAAATATCATTTTACCCTTGTACTTGTTTCAATACTGTAAACGTATTTTAAGACAGAGTGCACTAAAGTCTTTTTTTTTTAGTTTCTGTAGTTCCTGATGTTCGTCCAGTCTCTTCCTTGTCTATTTGTAGCAAAAAAAATTTAAAAAAATTAAAAAAAAAAAAAAAAAAAACTTCTGGAAAACAATGTACAGTTTTTACCAAGGGATTCCATCGTATCCTGAAGTGAAGAAATATACATATATAAGTCTATAATTAATGTGTGTGTGTGTGTGTGTGTGTTTGTGCTATATGTACATATGCATACATATCTACAAACACAGACACATCACTATTGTGCTGTTTTTACGCTTTATCAAGAATCCTTATTCAAGATTTATTTAGGATCGCTGATTCGTTCATTTTTTTAGAAGCAGATTAAATCTACGGACATTTTTTTTTTTTTTTTTGCACAAAAAAAAAACTGTTGCATTTTGTCTTTTGCGAGACAATAAATAGGAAGATCAGTATTCAGTATTCAAGGCACACTCATGTCAAATTGATGCGGCAGTACAGAAACCGTCCAAATAAATTAATTTCACTTTTATAGTGCCGGTGTTGTGAAAGCCAAGCCTTGCAACACGGGCACTTGAATCTCAGATGATCCCTTTCGCAAAACTAAAAATCCTTTCTTTTTTTTTTTTTTTCTCTCCGCGTAATTTCTTGCTCAGAAGCCGTTTTCTCCGTGAAGTCGTGAATGCACAAAACAAATCATAAAGTGCGGGGACGAACTGCAAAGAGATGCGGCTTGATTTCGCTCTTCTTTTTCTTCTTCTGTCTTTTTTTTTTTTTTAAATCACGATATCTCCTCGATTCTATAAACTGTTGGCCCTCGTGTGGTAAAATACGAATGGAGGTTGTGATTTAGGTGATGGGAGTGATCGTCGAGAGGAAAAAAAAAACAAAAAAGGGAGAGGGGGGGAGGAGGAGGAGGAAAGGAAAGGGGAGCTTTAAAAAAAATTCAGCTGCGCATTCTTTATGCGTGTTGCTACTTCAACTACACATCACAGGAAGTCCTGAATGAGAAGAGAGAAAGAAAAAGAAAGTCTTACTGTTTTCGCTTAAACAGATTAAAACATTTTTTTTTTCCGTGCATACGACTTGTGTACGTATTCACCTTTACAGTACATTAGAAATTTAATTCTCAAAATGATTGCAGATTGGTATATACATGAAAATGCACTTTGACATATGATTAATGAGTGTATGACTGAATCTTTCTGCTAATCTGGCTAAATCGCTTCAACATTTCGCCCCAAACGTTCATCAATGTACATCAAATCATTAGAATCAGAGGTGCTAGCTAAGATAATAAATAGTATTTCTCCTGCATAATCTTCGATATCAACCCATGTAAGACCGTATGGCTGTCTGTGGAATGTCAGCGTGGTTATAATTATCCACGTTAATGTAAAAACATGGCGCTAATCATAGCTAGGTAGGTAGTCGCATTGATAGTCGGAGTTTGCTCTAGCCATCCTGCTCAGGAGATGTTGGAGCAAACGGCTTGGAGAAACGAGCAACCAGAGTCAGCATTAGAAAAGAGGAAAGAAAAAGACCTGTTGTCGTTAATTACGGTCATATACTTTTTAGCATCTGAGCAAGAACTGAAGCAAAATTTTGCTTGATTGGTCTTGTCTGGATTGGTACTCAGTACCAGAACTACCTTCCTTCTCTGCGTCGAGTAGAACCCAAGTTCCCCAATCCTCCAGATTTACTGTCACATCCGACATTCAGTGCTACATTTCCAATTAGATTGACATGTCTGAAATCAGCTCACGCTACAAAGTCTAAGGATTGTTGTCCGCTTATATCCTAATATGACTAATCAATCAAACAAACAAACAAACAAACAAACAAAAGATAGCTTTCTCAGTTTCTTTAAAAATCGAAGATTGAACCCGGCTTCTCTTCAAGAAATTACATGTAGCTTAAATATACCATTTCATGAGCAGCGGCCTAAAGATCTCTCAAATTGTACTCTGTTGTGGATAAAAACTAAATCTCAGGTTTTTGTTTTGTCTGGGTTTAAAAACAACAGCAAAAAAAATCACAGCATTTGAATTTAAAAGTAAGACAATGAACAAAAAAAGAAAGAAAGGAAAAATGCACCTGCACATGCCAAAACATTACGAAATCCAATAAATACAGAAATTATTGCACAGTTAAAGGCTCCATTTAAACATCATCTAATTCGTCCATTATTAGACTGAAAGACTGAAAAAAAAATGCCAAATTAGGCAGTTTAGACCCGCTCCAATTTCCCTTAGCTTCTGTCTTTTTTTCTCAGATGGCAGTTTCTTAGGCAAATCTAATTCAAATCATCATTATTATTATTATTTGAAAAGGAACACAAACAGAGTATCCAGCTACCCCTTTTTATATTCAAGGAATTGTGAGGCAAAATGGGAAATCTGGCTTAGCTTCTCTCAGCTTGTTCAATTTTGACCTCGTTCGTCATCAAATGTTCGCCATGCCACTTTTTCATGTGTTTCTCTAGCGTGCTGTAGACGCTAAAGGGCATTTGGCAAATGTCACAGCGGTACACTTCCTTACCGAGCTGCCCGTGCGTCTTCATGTGGCGGGTGAGCTTGCTGCTCTGCGCGCAGGCATAGTTGCACAGCTCGCACTTGTAGGGCCTCTCACCCGTGTGGCTGCGCCGGTGCACCGTCAAGTTGCTGCAGTTCTTGAAAACCTTGCCACAGAACTCACACGTGTCACTGCGCCGGCTCTCTTTAGAGCTAGGACGTCCTGGTCCCGGGCCTCCAGACAGATGAGGCGTGCTGCCACCGCTGGCAGTGCCACTGCGTCCAGAAAGGCCCCCATCCAGCAGGTCCCCAGGAGGAGTGGAGAACCGCAGGCTGCCATTTTCTGACGAGTGCTCGGAGGAGGTGGCGAAAGGCGATTGTCTGGAATCAGTGAAGCCAAGGAAGGGGTCTTTGATGAAGTGCCGTGACGCTGCATAACCCACCAGCCATTGGGAGTAGACGTTCTCTGAGGGGATTAGAGATGCTGGGGGCATGTCCAAGTCTTTCTCTATTTTGATCCTTTTGGAGGAGTTGGAGAGGCTGGGACTGGTGATAGGGGTGGGCTTGCGGGGGAACAGGCCTGAGAAAGAATCACCCGAGCCACAGTTCCTGCCGTTCACGGTGGCCCGCTCCACATGATCCATTTCCTCCACCACCGAGTCCTCATCTCCTGTGTCTCTCTGTCCATCAGAGCCCCTCTTTGAGAAGGGAAGCCTTTTACGATTGTCAACGATCAAGTTATTGTACTGCTGAATAGAGCTCAGCCCCACATTGTCTACCATTTTACCCAAGGAGAGGCTCTTCTCATCATTTGGGGGTTTGGAGCCATTCTCCCTGTTACGGCTTAACTCCGAGTCCATACTGAAGTTTGACTCAGGCCTACTCTCATTCTCTAGTTCCTCCTCTTCTTCATCCTCTTCCTCTTCTTCATTCTCTGCCCCTATTCCCTCGCCTTGGAAGTCACCATCCCGGTTCTTCATGGGATCTCCTGTGACATCGCTAGTGCCTGGCTCAGGTGAACTGGTGGTAGAGAGGCCATCATCCGAGCGCCCTGTCACTGAGCCAGGTTTGTGCATGTGGGTCTTCATGTGGCGCTTCAGCTTGCTGGCTTGAGAACAGGCGTGATCACAAAGCTGGCACTTATAAGGCTTCTCACCTGTGTGGCTTCGCCGGTGCACTATCAGGTTGCTCTGGAACTTGAAGGTCTTCCCACAGAATTCGCAGGATTTGCTCTTGTCCTGTGTCTGAGGTGGCGTGGTGCTGTTTGGGGGTATTGGCGGCAGTGGAGGAGTGCTCAGGAAGGGTGACTTGCGGCTAGGCTGGAAGGGGTTGGGATTGAGCAGGCGGTGCATAGGGTTGGCACGACTGGGTGAGAGCGGAGGGGTGGAGTTGTTGTTGCCCGCCAGCTCTCGCAGACGACGCGAGAAATCCATGGACTGGGTCTCCATGGCCATGGGTGTCAAGCGCATCACTCTCTCAAAGGCACTGGGATGCTGGGAAATCAAACCCATTTCCTCGGCGCTAAGGCGTTCCAGGCGATGGGGATCTAGATGGTGGCGTGGAGGGGGGCTAACAAAGGGGGGCGTGTTTGGGAGACGGTTCTCAACAAAGCCCGGTGTGGGTTCTCGGAGCAGCGGCCCGGTCATCCGGAGCAGATGGAATGGGTTGTTGTCCCCTAAGAAGTTGGTCAGAGGGGACTGGGGTATGGACTCAGCACCAAGTGGAGGAGGAAGAGTGATCCGGGGAGTGAGCGAAGTGTTGGAGCCATTGGGTTCCAGGTAGATGCGGATCCCATGGGTGTTCTGGGCATGCTGAAGGAGGAACCAGGCGCTGGGGAAGGGTTGCTTGCATGTTGTGCATATGTAGCTGGAAGGTTCATCTCTACCTGCAAGCAAGAAGAAGACAAGAAAAAGAGGAGCTTTTAGTCATTTGTGTCTAAATGAAGAAACATTTAACAATGCTTTTAAAAACTGTGGGAAATTCTGTGTGTGCTAGCATGACTTTTAAATGAAGCGTGTAGTCTGAGAGCAAAGCGATAGGATGTTTCAAAGAACAAGCTTCGCTCTGGGGCATTTGACATGCTTCAAAATTTGCCTCACACCCTGGGCAATAGGCACGGTCTCACTCATCACGCTGCCCTGTGAAGAGCACTGCACACACTTGACAAGCTCGTGACAAGAGCATTTCCATACTCGGGCTCTGATGGGTTAGCACTGTGGGAACATGACATCTCCTATAGCAACTCGTCTTTAATCTTCCCCCTCGCAAATGACGGAATTATTAGTGCTGCACATTCTAAACTCGGAAACCCCTCGGAGCATCGAGGCCGTCCTAGGATGCCAAAGTAATATGGCACTAAATTGCAAAAGAACAACTTAAACTGTGATTTAAGGGACTTTTATCACTATCAAACAAATAAACTTGTCCCCTCCAGGAAACAAATAAAAAAGACCAAAAAAATGGGTCCATCAAGATAAATGGTTTCTAATAAAGAAGGGAAAATACTTGCTGAGATTTAAGAGGCTGTGAGGGGAAAAAAAATCTTGCTAAGTTTGTTATTCCGTGTCAAGGTCTTTGGCATTTAAAGTAGCTTAAGGGTATTATTTGCTCTTCCATTAAGAATTTCTCTGATGTTTTTTTTCTATTATTGCGTCCCCCGAAAAGCCGTCCACCCTTTTAATAACACCACATTAGCAGGACTTTTTAACCAAACACGCTGTTCTCTTGAATACAAAATATTGCTCGGAAACAATTCCTCGGCATGGTGTGGAATGGCAAATTAACCACCAAATTGACCTAACACTCTTCCTCCTAGCGTTTTAAAAGCAATTATTTGTTAAAATTAAAAACCCCAGTCACAGTGTTTTGATGTGTTTTTGCAAAACGGTTGCATTCCGGTAGGGGAGGAAACTCATGATCAGATCTTTAATATGTGTGTGTGTGTGTATGTGTGTGTATGTGTGTGTGTGTGCGTGTGTGTGCGTGCCATGTTAGCAGGGGTGCTACTAGCCCCTTCTGTACCTTTAACTACTCATGACTAATTGATGAAGGTGCAGGACGAGCGCACAGGTCCACCAATGCAAAGGGGACTCGTTACGGCGGCAGTACAAACAAGGCGTCTATAGCGAGCGTACAGTGAAAAAGGACGCTAAACAGTCAGGCTCGCTCATGAGGGACCTCTAACAGAAAAAAAAAAAAAAAAGATACACCGAGTGGTAGTAGTAATTGCGTGCCCGGAAACGAGTTCCATTTATTTACGAAATGAAAGCTTGGTGTTCTGACCTAATGCACCAATTTAATACATGCAGGAAAACATATGCTGCTGTAATTGTTCGGGTGTTTGATTCCACGTGCGTGTTTATGAGTGTTTTCCTTGAATACATCACTGCGTGCGTGTGTGTGTGTGTGTGTGTGTGAGTGAGTGTGTGCGTACGCGACCAGAACAATAGGACCACAGTGCACACTCAGCCGAGAGGAGTGAGGACAGGGCTGGTTGACTCGGATCCATTGTGCGGCATCAGAAAGAGCAGATCGGCTGAATGGCTGAGCTCTGGCCTTTTGCGTTCCTCTACACAGCGAGAGGAAACCTGGTGCGCCGCTACAATACGGGTTTACGACCCTGATACCGTGTTCATCAACTGAACAAGAAAAAAAATGAAATAACTGTACATTTTATGTAACAAAGCTTGTGAGGATAAACACATAATGATGTAAAAGTGTGAAAAATGCGAGTGTGACAAACAAGCAATATATCCCTTAAATTTTTTTTTTTTAAATAAAATATTTTTAAAAAATTATTTTTAAAAATAAGTGCCACATTTATACAGTTCATGAGAATGCAGAATTTTAGAGAAATATTTTTGTGTAATGTTTTAAAAAAATGCATGATTTTATATATATATATCAGGTATTTTTTTTAAAACATTACGCTGAAATATTTCTATAAAATTTAGCATTCTGTATTTAGCGAACTGTAATGTGTCATCATTATCTGCAATCTCACTCCGTTTCTATCCTTCACTGAGAAATGAAAATGAAGCACAAAAGTTTTCCCGCTCATTATGCGCCTGATTTGTGTTAAGGAGAGCGAAGAACACAGCTGTTCGCCTCTGCGGTGTGTCCTGTCCTCTACAGAGTTCGACTTAATTACAGTGGACGGAGCATACGCTTACACACAAAGGCCATCCTTTCTTTTTTCACACACACACACTTGAAAATTCACACACTATTCAGCTATTCCGCCTTCTTGTTGTTTTATGGCTGAGGCTTTGAAAAGATAATGCTCCATGTAAAGGAGGCCTGGACGTCTTGAAAACAAGCTGGCTTTGTATCTCGTGTGTGTGTGCGTGTGTGTGTGTGTGTGTGTGTTGTTTTCCACTAAAGTGCTTAGTTATAGACTACTAGTTCAACTTCTTTCAGACCAAGCAGAAGTCATCAGGGAGCCGAATGTTCATTTCTGCCCCACAATTAAGACGAATCAGTGGCCGCTGCCCGGGATGGTAGTTTTGTGGCCGTGAGTTTATTGAGGAGTGTTCAGCGTCTGCCCTCCCGGGGGGGGAATCGCAGTCCGACGCAGATGGCAAATAAAGTATGCAGCCTGAGGCGAGAGCACATTATGCTAATTCTAATGTCAGCTGTACTTTAATATACAGCTCTATTTAATCACCCCATTATTTCACATTTCCATATGAAAAAAAAAGAAAAGGGGAGAGAGGGAAAAACCTGCACCGCATCCCGAGCACCGCATCGTCTCCCCGCGGTCTTTGTGTCGGCGTGGGGCGCTCTAGCTTTTTTTTTTTTTTTTACCACCCGGCCTTGTACTAACACACACACACACACACACGTATGCATAAACATGCAGGAACAAATGCATCAACAAGCATATATATATATATTCACCTGCGTGTTATACGTTTATACAGGATGGACAGAAATCGCAAATACCCGGACAAGTCCAGTTTATTGATTCATAATCGCGACCTTCTTCAAGACCGAGCACCATGCTCTTCGTTAAAAAACAAAAAAAGCAAAAGTAAATCGCTACTTTCTACTCCTCGGCTCTTAAAAGCAAAAATCCGCAGAAAGAAAAGATTGACAAGATGGAGGCAAAGGCACTAATTCGCTCTCCTAGCATCACAAACGGATAATGATTGACAGGTACCGAGATGCCATTTCCATTTCTCTCAAATATTCCAAATTTTCCACAAATTTTTCCCTGCCTTGTATTTTTTTCTTTTTTTTTCTGTTTTTTTTTTTTTTATCAAAAGCAAATAGATCCGGATGAAAGAAAAAAGACACCTGAAGCCAGGATGTGCAGCTCGCTCCCTGATTGTTATTCATACGAGTCTTGATAATGAGATTTTTTTTTTATTTTTTTTTTAAAAACGAGATTAAAAGAATAAAACCCTGAAATTGTTCCTGTGTCCAAATTCGATGGCAGATACAGAGAGCAGAGAGCTCATGAGGAAGGTGTTCTCATTTTCATTTTCATTCATTTGGCAGATTGGTCTATATTGTAATAGTAAGCCAATAGTTTCAGAGAAAAAAAAAAAAAAAAGGAAGGGAATTGTAACGCGAGGACAAAAGAGGAGAGGAGAAATCTCCTGGAATTTCAGATTTCCACACAATGAAGCCTGCTCCGAAACGGAATAGAGGGGGGGAGGGAAAAGGGGATATAGCATCCTTTAATGAGGTGCTCATTGGCTGACATTGGTTTTTACTACGGGGACTTCATTTAGGCTGTCATTAAGCTATTATCTAGCGTAAAGAATTTCTCCGTGCTGTAAGTAGCGTGTTGGGTCTGGAAGCCTTTTCTCTCTCTATTAGTGGAAGCGTGCCGCGCTGGCCTGGACTGCTGCCTGTGTTTTGTTTGGCTGTGGTTCACACACGGCTTTGGCAAGAGCCTCGTTGGACGGCTTACAGAGGAAAGAGGGAAAAGCGAGCACAGGAGAGAAAGAGAGAGAGAAAGGCAGAGAGAGGAGGAGGAGGGAGAGACAGAGAGAGAGAGACAGAGAGAGGGAGAGAGAGAGGATCTCTCAGTAGCGCCTTGGACCTATAAGGGAGCCGAGCTTCCTGCTTTTGGCATTTACAGTTATGGCATCCAAATTTCCAACAGAAACGCCTGTACAGTAAAAACAGACCCATGCCTCGGAGAGAGCCGCTTCCAAAACGCAAGTGCTTCATCATGGTTCGCTCGCGTTTCCAACTGTTTAAACGTGTTTATTAAAAAAATAAGATACGCATCACAAAGTACAAAGCTTTAATGTCATTGTGATTAAAGATCATCTGTGGAAAAAATCATTACTATATATATATATATGTGTGTGTATATATATGTATACTATAATTGGAAAAAGTTTTTTAAAAAAAAGTATAAAAGTAAATCTTAGTATGATGTAAAAAATAATAATAATAATAATAAATATAGTGTTGCTTTTATCAAAGCAGTTATTAATAATTTACCATCGTGTTTACACTGTACATTCGATCATTAAATCAAAAAGTGTATCGTGCTCTATCAGGAATCCCAGAAATGACTCACAAAATATTTTCGGATTATTTCGTTGCCAAACTTGAGGAAAAAAAAAGAAAGGTTTGGGAAAGAGTTGTAGTCATAGTTGTAGTTTGGGAAAATTATTTCCTCCATCACTGCTCCGTAATATTGATGATGCTGAACACTAATAAATATAAATACCCAGATATTTAACCTGTTTTTTTTTTAATAATAGAAAAATCACATACATGCAACATGATTGAATATTTTTTGTTTTTGTTTTTTTATTGATCACGTGAAAAGAACGTGAAGGTGCATTTCACCATGTCATAAATCAAATAATAAAAAAGCGAACATTATGTGATCATGTGAAAAATCGTGTAAAGAATCACATGGAATAAATGAATCGTGTAAAATAAATCACGTAAAAAAAAAATTATAATAAATAAAGCACGCACGCCCTTCTTGTGGAACAATTAACGCATGAAATTAAATTAACTGTGTCAAAGAATCATATGGGAAAAAAATTCGAATTTGAAAGGTCCATGTGAAAAAAGTGAAGTGTTAAAATCACGTGTGAATCACGTGATTATTTATATGTGAAGCCTGTGTGACTTTTCTGTAAGACTATTATATATGTGATTCATTATTAGAGCTAATGTGTTGCACAATGAGGTGTGTTTTCTCTCTCTCTCTCTCTCTCTCTCTCACACACACACACACACACACACACACACACACACACACACACATCTCTCTCTCTCTCTCTCTCTCTCTGTTTCTCTCTCCCAGGCTGTTTTGTATTGATTAAGTGCAGTCTGGCCCTTAATGATCATTTACTGCGACTCCTCACCACGAGCCTCTGGATGACTATAGAGCAGAATGATTATTAGTGTGGACACTGTGCTTGGAAATTAAGTTAGATTCTCCTCGGACAGATGTGCAGAAAGACGCATGTCCTGTTAATTAGGCTCAAGCTGCTGTTTGGTGTGTGAAGCGCCACTGCGGCAGCCCAGATCTCTGAAACTTTCAAGAGTCTATTTTGAGACGAAACTCTCCAAACCAGGAAATCAAAAGCCTCGCCGTGCACGCGTATCTGTGCAGCAGATTGTCTTTGCCTTTACAGCACGCACCGTCGTTTATTCCTAGCCATCTCATTACGTTTCTAGATAAACAGTCGAAGACTTAATTGCCTTTCTTCCGAGAAGTAAAAAACGAGAACGCAGGTAATAACCCGAGTTCACGTTGCGACTGCAGGGTTCCCGCGCTCGGCACTTCACTCGTGCTGTAAGAGAAGAGGTGGGTGGTGCGCGTCGACACCGCACGGCATTGTGGGTGCTCCCCTGCTGTTCCTCCCCGGAGTACTGTGATGTGCACTCTTCAAAAGGGCTCATGTCACCGTCGCTGCCTCATTTAAAGTCAGACTCCCCTGAATTTGCATCTCACAGCGTCTTACAGGACATGCCATATGTCGTCCAAAAAAAAAGACAATGCTCACAAATAAATTGGCGGCACTACCCCCAACCACCCCCCCCCACACACACACACACACACATTCGTGCTTTAAAAAAAATAAATAAATAAAACAATACCCGTGTCTAGGAAGACAGAGCTGTTTAAAAACGGTGCAGTTCAACTCCAGGATACTCAGCATTCGTTTAGCGCGTTTCAGTCAGGCCCCGTGCAGGGACGTCACACCTCACAGCCCAGTCGCAAAGTGCAATAACGAATAAAAAATGCTCATTACCAAATGATTTTGGTTTTCTCTATGATTCAATTTGCGGTAATTACAGCAGCCCGTGCTAATAAAATTCCGCCACAGAACGCGAAGGTCAACTACCAGTTAGGCGTGTTCATTTTCATCTCGGTGTATTCATCCTCGGCGCCTAATGGCCCAATTTTCTCCCCTCGCTCTTCAATAAATATTGCTGGAATTACAGGTTAAATAGCTAAATTAAATCATGGCTATTATGGTAGGCTGTACGGCTCGGTGAGGGAAACAGGCTTAGCACTCCACGGACAATTACCGGGGAAGTGCCAATCGCCAGACAGTTACGATTAATGTCGGGGACATAAAATTCTAACGTTCATTTTCTCCACGGTTGTAGGAAAAGCAGGGAAATCTATTTAGAGCACTTTATTCCACATAAACTCAACCTAGAATAAAGTGAAATACAACATACATGCTGGTAAATTCTTGATTCTGATTGGTCACTGGTCAGCTCTGGCAGTACATCTAATACGTTATCATTTCTATAGTAACAGCTAATTCACCGAGACTTGTATGGCGTACTATCTACAACATCTGACCCTAATGATAAACAGATTAAGACATGTTGTCGTTTAACATTTAAGGAAGGAGTCTCCAGTGTCAGCGAGTGTTTTCCGAGGACTGACAGAGGAGTTTACGTGTTGTGGTTTCTTGGTAGCATGACAAGTCGCTTTTTTGTTTTTTTGTTTCATTACTTTCAAGCAAGACGGAAAAAAAAAACAGGTTGGTGAGCGAACGAATGATTCTAGCTGCTATAGCATAAGTGATAACAGTGTTTCAGAACATCAGATGGACGAAAAGTGCATGTTGTTTCGATAATACATTCCAGGACACTCCAGGAACAGGAAGTCTTGATTGTTTCCCTGTAAAAGTACACCCTGGAGTGTTTTATTCCTAACTTAACTAGAAGCTTAACTTCTGTAAGGAGGTCCAACATATTTAGAGACATGTTCAAATACCACGTAGCGGCCTATTTTAATTGCCCGGGATGAATTTTCTTCCGTGTGCTCTAATGACCAGGGCTACTTATGACAGTTGTAAAAGGTGCAGGCTGCTAGCAGGGCTGGAAGGTAATTCCTGTAATGACTGGCGAGACCAGCAGCCGATAGACTACTGATTTGGTGTGTTCATTCATCCCCACTCTCCGAGTGGAGCACCAGCCAGTCTGTTTGTGGAGAGCGCCTCTCATTATCCTCCTCCTCAGCCCTCGCCGCTTAATTAATATCTTAACCTTTTGAGTTATTTTTGGGGACTAGTGGCCTTTCATGCCAGCGAAACCAGGAAAAAGGGAAGGAAAAAAAAAAGAATTGGGCACATGGGACGGCAAACTCGCACTTCAAAACTGGACATCCTGTTAACCAGGACTTATTCAGATAACCTTGGAATTTTCCTGAGCGTTAGAAGCTCTCGTCTTTAAGGCACCGCTGTTTTTTTCTTTGAACCGCCTGCCGTTTGCACACTAAGGGTCTTAAATTATTAAGGTCGAGATTGTATTCATTATATTTCACAGTCTGGGAACATTAAGAAGGCTTCAAACACTCTCACACTCTCACTTCCACTCATGCCGAATTGTTGGAGAGCTGAAAAATAAAACGGAAGTGTGGAAAAAGCTGATCAATAATGCGAAAAAGATTAAATATAAAATAATCATCATGATAATAATGGACTGACAAATGACTCCTGCGTCTCCTGTGTGATTGAGAAGACCTGGAGGAGAAAGGAAAGGACTGGCCACTCTCCCATCACGCCTCCAATGCTCCATATTTGATGGAGTCAATGTCACGACAAACTGATTTGCATTTAGAACAAAGATGACACGAGCCCTAGGCCTGCGGTGCCTCCCTGGCGTCCGCCCGGCTGGTGGAAAGTTTCCTGACATTTCTTGCATTATTAAGCCAGGGGCTTCATTACCATGTGTGTGATCTGGAAGTCTCTCAGGCCTCTAATTCCTCACCTTGAATTGCTAATGTCTTGTTTATGACTATCATAGCAAATCCGAGGCAACAATTACATGCAAATCAGTTTCGAGCCACATTGTGCCACCGTGAACAAAGCAAGGCGATTCGTACACATGCCCGGTCTAATATCCACACAACATCGACAGCTTTTAGCGACGGCGTAAAAAAGCAGATTTGGTCGGTATCGATTAAAAATGACAGATATGAAAAATTCTGAAGGTTGAAGTTGAGGTTAGTGATCAGACATTTTCTTACAACTTCATTCAGATGAAATACAAAAACGCAAATGGTTACAAATTTTCCAATAAATCAGTGGTCATATATATAAAATACATAAAAACATAAGGGTAATAGCTAAAGGTAGCTGCTAGCTGGCCGGTTCGCAAAATATATAAACGCTGAAATAATTGTTTACGCCTGAAATTCACAATATTTGTATTTTTACTGTATTATAAATAAATACATCAGCCCATCACCATCGATCGATGTAGTGATGTCATCGATGAATTCCCACCCACTAGCTAAACAATCCGGTTTTATTTCAATAGAAGTACAGAAATCCAGATGTATATTCAGATCCGTACAAGCCAGAGGGGAAAGATCAGCGAGGAAAATCTTACAGTTCTCCATGTCAGATTACGCAACGAAGACTCACTAACGGTAGACCCGCGATTCAAGAAAATTACAACGTTCTGTTTACGTAATCGTTCACAACGCAGGGTTGCATACACACAATCATTCTTCAGAGTGAGCTTGAGGTGGGGAGGCTAGTTTTTTTTTGTTTCGTTTACGTTTCAGCATCGACACTACCGTATTCGTAGCTATACGGTTTTACGTAATCCTACGCAGTCCTCCGGCTGATGGATTTTAACCGTTTGTTTTAGCAGCACAAATTTTGTGACGCTAACAGAACTGCTACATCGTCTGTTCTCTCTGGTCGCAGTGAGACTAAATCCGCCGCCCGTGAGCACATCCTGAGAACACCGATCTTAACTCGTTATCAAAGAATTATTTTACAACATGCGATTTTTGTTTGCGACAAATCGTACATTGCGAAGCCGGCTTGAGGTCAACCGTCCCTTCCACTACACCCAGATTCAAACTTACGATTTCCTGTTGATCAGGCGAAAGCATTTCTCAGGCATTTCTCCGTAAATAGATTCGAGGAAAAAAGGAAAAAACTTCTAGCTAGGGATTTTAAGCTAACTCAGAAGTGTCTAATACGCACGCCTTTCCCTTTTTCCCCGCTACGTGAACAGGGTCAGGGCCACGCGTGGCAGTCTGCGACAGAGACACTCAATAGTCGGTAGGTGGATCCGAAGGGGCTCTCGGCAGTGGAGCAGAGAATCATGGGTGATTTACTAAGTGTAAATGAGGCGACAGAATCTGGAAGCAGCTGTTTTTACAGCCTGTTAGACACACTAGCGCAAACTTGGAGTGGACAGCACGCAGCTATTTCCCACACACAACATCTGTTTTACATTCTCCTCCCTCCAACTGGCCAAATCCCTCGACTAGATCCCCGACTGGACACATTCACTCTGGGAAGAGCAACACACACACACACACACACACACACACACACACACGTCTGCTGCCTAGACAGTGTCCTGACCTCCATAACCACACGCACATAGACACACACGTACAAACAAAAACACACCAACAGCCAGATATCTACACTGACAGTTGTGATTTGCTGTCTGTTTTCTTCTTTTTCTTCTTTTTCTTCTTCTTCTTCTTTTCACCACAAGATTCGCTTTTCAGCTATAATGTTTTTATGACCTCATTTTGTAAGATCAGACCATTTAAATTTACAGCAGTATATAATTTTTATACAATACACAATAACATAATGATGCCGTTTGTTACAATTTATTGGTGTGTTGAGCTTACTCGAGTCACCACACAACCTCACCACGTCTGCTTTCTCTCTCTTTCTTTCTTTCTTTCTTTCTTTCTTTTTCTTTTTCTTCCTTTCATTTCTGACAGCCAAAGTGCCGGACCACGAGTGCCGACGTTCACGATCGTCTAGGTTCAAGCTGACAAAGACGATTTCCGTATCTTCTGTTTTCCCTCTTTTTTTTTTTTGTTTCTTTCTTTCGAGCTTGCCTGGTCTCCTCACGTGAGATTAGAAGAGGCAGGGATTAAGCGGGAGGTGGAAGAGGTGGTGTGCGGGGATGAGGGGTGTTATTTTTCAAACTAACACTGAGCAGCTTAGTGAAATCAGAATGAATTAAATTCATTACACTCGCGCCTGGTGACAGGAAAGTGGCAGAGCCGAGACAGGAATTAAGCACCTAGGCAGACATGTCAGAACGCCATCGTCTTCTTGGTCACTGGGGGAAAGAAACTCAGATTTCTGACCTATACCTGTAAGTGTAGTAATAAAATTCTCAAATCTCAACAGAAAAATGTTCATTTCAATGTTTTCCCACTCGCCAAGAAGCCTTTAAGCTCCGCACACTTGGCACAATCACGCCGTGTCATATATATATATCCCCGAAAAGCTTGTTTCCTGATATATATATATAAGAGAAATTTCCACAAACTTCTTAGATTTATATTTTATACTGAAAAAAATGAAAACAAAACAGCCATTTTTATAACAGCTCGTGATATTTAAGAAATAATTTTCCAACAAACTGCGCTGTGAAAATCTTCCTCTTGAGAGTGTCTTCACTGTGAAATAAACCTTTTCATTCTAAAACCAGCCAAACATTTTATATATATCAAATTAAACACAGCCTCATTTGAATAAATAAATGTAATTATTATAAAAAAATCACTTGTAAGTATATTAGCAATCAACTGGCTAAGCTTAATGTATTGTTTGTGTTTAAAACTGGCCCTATTCACCTGTAGTGTCTCACCTTAAATTGCTCATAAGTATATATGTGTGTGTGTGCAGGCGTGTGTGTGTGCAGGCGTGTGCGTGTGTGTTTGGGTAAAAGGTGACGCCTTTCAACAGACTTTATGGACGTTTTAAGGGTCAGCGGTTTGTAATGGAGGCCAATGTCAGCGCTTGGTGTAAAGAAAAGGCCTGTTTCATGTTAACAAATTAAACAGATTAGATGTGAAAGTGCCAGACAAGACTCTGAGTCTGAGTTTGGTCCGAAAAGTGGGAGGGAGACAGGAAATGGACAGACGGAGGGATATGGGTAGCCTTTTTTCCTCACTAATCTTGCCCACACACACATACACACAGACCCTATGAATATGAGCAAAAAAGCATCACTGAAATTTCCTAACTAAGTCATAGTTAAGAAGTTTGGACGAAGTACACTAACTAGCTAGCTGTGCAATGTACAGTTAGATAGATAACATAGTGTCTAAGTCAGGGTCCGGACTATGTCAGGGACTATGGTCCGGATGCAGACCCAAAAAAGCATTTCGGAACTGAGTACTTGAACAAATACGGCACAAGAGCCGTGTAAAAACGCAAGTAAAAAAAAAAAACTGACCGTTGTTCAGCAACTCTAGTATTGTAAATAGGAACCAGCTTGGCCTCTGTCGGTAGATCTTCAGTTGGAGTTTATGCAATCACATTAATTTATGTAAATGATTTAGCTGAAGGAAGCTAATCAGACCAGAGACTAGCTACAGGGCTAAAGACATTAGCTCTGGCAGGGGAGAGTTTTTCATTTTGGTCTTATTAGCGAATTTACCACATGGCTTGTTTAAAAAGAAATAATCATAATGTCAGCTATGGAAACAGAATGTTTAAAGATGAACAGGCAAAGAAGTATGCATTTCAGAATAGATGTATCTCATCTGTTCAGAGGATGTGACACTGTTAAAAGGTGGTAACGCGAAACACCACGAGGAAACGACGCTGTTTAGAATTGTCTTATTTACAGCTACATGCAAACGTAATCGTTAATGGCTAAGAGTTCAAAGGTAACTCTTGTCGCCATTCAGTCATGTTAGCGGCTTATCCAGAAGTTTTTTAAGCAAGGAACCTTCACAAATTTTAGTTGAATGCCCCTGGCCTAGAGTCCGTACCCCTGGTCTAGAATTGCTGACTACTAAAAGTGAGTTGTGTTTGTAAATCGGGTATTAAAATTGTTCCCACTTTTTTCTGATAGTCACAATCTGCGTGATCTGTTGACTTTCACTGCTATTCAGCGCTAAGTTTTTAGCCGACAACATCATCTTTGCACCATCATATGCTAAAATGTCTAATTAGCCAATGGTGTCGTTTGTTTTGCTGCCATACGATGCCATGATGTCATGTTGTGATCTAAATAAGAAATCTCTATAATCTGGTGAACGGTTTAAGCATGGCATGAACAGGAATGAACAGATTTTTGGACAGCCCACCACACCACACTACACTACACCACACCCCCCAACATCCTTTAGCAAGACAGTCCAAAGTAGACTGGGCCAAGTGGGAGCATCGGCACAGAATATATACGCCTGGAGTCTCTCCTCCCCTTCCTGGCTCGGCTCTCTCGCTCTGATGTAACAAAGCTGCGCTCTGTTGGCCAAACAGAACTGGCAACATGGGGGCTCGTGATAAAAACCTGTAGCATCCAGCAATGAAAACAAGGGGCTATTTTTCATTTCATTTCAAAATAACATGAATTTTGCATTTACGTTCCTGAGTAGACTCTTTGGTCTGAAATTGTCATATGCTGGAGCTAGCTGTCAGAGCGAGCTCTTCCTGAAATCAGCCACCTCTCTTTGCACTCTGATTGCTTTGCGGATTCCTCTGTGCAGTCACGGTAAAGCGGCTCCTGCGTCAGGGTAAAAAAAAAAAAAAAAAAAATGAGGTTCTCAGTCAAGGCTGGGCAACCTTATTTACCCAGCAGTCAGCTGAAAGTGTAGCCGGTTTGCAGGAGATATAAAAGAGAGCGAGAGCACGAGTGAGATACGGGTTTATATACAGGATGGAATAAAGAAAAGAGTCCAGTCATCCTATAAAATCTGCAGACTTCTCATTCAGTCTCCGGGTGGTATTATTACCACTGAAGCACTCTTCATTACTATCAAACAGAGAGCAGGAGAAAAAAATAAAACTGGTCTGGAGAAAGCACGGCACAGTACAAAAGCCAGCTCCACCAGCAGGCCTCGATATTTGTCATCTTATTGGCGCCTGTCCCTCTGAATTGATCCCAAGGACTTAAGGGAGGGGAAAGTGTCAACGTGTGTGTGTGTGTATGTGTGTGTGAGTGTATGTGTGTGTGGCTTGTGTAATTGTGTATGGGACAAGGCTAGGTCCGTGCATTCTGGCCCTGGTTTGTGTGTTTATACTGTGGAGACAGAGCGAGCCGTGCGGGCTGTGGCCTGGAAGAGCAGATCCAGACCAGATGAGGGTTAAAGCGAGGAACCAGAGACTCGAGGGTGGGGAAGGGGGGCACCTCTGCTCCAAACGGCCCTTATAAGGCTCTGATTGCACGCAAGCTGCGTCTGAGACGAGGGACAGCTGAGGCTGCTGGACCATGAGCTTCATGATGTACACACACTTCACCCAAAAAAAAAAAAAAGTGTGAGGTGCTTCCCATCATCAAACATGTCAGAGAGTGAAAGGCCCTTATTTAACAGGCACCTGTAAAATGAAATCAGGCATACAAAACACCAATAACGGTGCCAGCCACTGTGCCCGGGCCGGAAATATAACGCTAATTTCCAAAATCACTTTATTTCCTTTGAATTCTGGTGCTAAACACGTATTTAAGACCAAAACAAAAGTGCTCTGCCTGTGAGCTTTAAAAAAAAAAAAGATCCAGCAAGCCAGACGAAACTTCATGGGGGGTAATGTAGCTGTAATTAGCAAACAAAACATGGAAGATTCTTGCACAGACATATTTTCAGAAAAAAGGCGCAGGGGTCAGGCCTACCTGATGGAATTATCTCAGCCTGGTTACTATTCTGCTGTACAGAATAATAACTGCAATCGCAGCTCTATAAACAAAGCCCTCTATTTGTCAGGATAAAGAAAACATTTCTTCACTCGGTGATTATGACAGAAGGCTTAAGCTAACCTTCGGTGGCATCAGTGTTAGCGTGATGGGGCGATGATCAAACAATGCTCGCGAAAATGATCTCTGCACAGTATATGACTTCGGCCATTTTCTCTTAGGCAATCAAACGGAATGATTTCAAAGGCGATAAAGAAGATTACGAGAGCATGCCGCTCTACTTCTATTTAATTCTCAGGCAAAGAGGGAAAAAATGGGCTGGGAAAAAAGGGAAGCTTGAACACAAAAAAAAAGAAAGAGTGCAGCAGAAAGCAGCGCTGGAAAAAGCATGTCAGAAGCTGTAAACGGAGGAGAGGGTGGTGGTGGTAGTGGGGGGTATGGCATTCACACAGTACGCCTGTCTCCAGTCTAACTGAAACCAGGCTCTCTTCTATAACCAGTCCAATCTGTTTTCATTTGCAAGAAACAGAGCTCTTCTACCAGCACCCCTCCTCCTCCTCCTCGTTCTCCTCCTTCTTGTTCTCCACTCCAAACCCCTATATTCAAGGACCTAAAAACTCCACTTCACTTGCTTTGTCTGCTACAGGGAGGCCAGGGTAGCAGCATGACTTTTACACTCGATGTGAATGGTTATAGAGAGCTATATAATAAAATACGTAAAAATGATGGAACAATATGCATACGAATTGACTACGGTCACTCGGAAAGTTTAGTAGTGCAGCTAAAAGGTACGTCCCCCCCATTCTGTTGCTTCAAGGTGCACTCTTTTGCTTATTCGATGCACAGGTCAAAAAGTGTTAAACGCCATGTGGCATTAGCAAATTAAAGGGTTTAAATGGAGTGTGTGTGCGCTCACAAGCCATTGGGCAGGAAGACAATGCAAAAGAACTGGAAAAACCTCACTGTCAAGAGACAGAAGCATTTCCTGGCATTGCCTCACTGCAGAACGGACTTCGCAAAATTGCATAAGCTATTCATCTCATTCGAGTGGGTTTACATCAGCGAGTGGACGCAGTCATGCGCCAGGGAGTTAAAAAGGCCTCTCTCCGTCTGATAGTCCTGCCGCTAATCTATGGCAGTCTGCTCGAGCTTGGCAGAGTACACCGAGCATCCAAGAAGAACATGACACACAAAGGACATTGTTTAACATGATTCACTCAGTTTTAAAACCGAATCGACCGGAAATTAAACAGAGATCCAGACTGGTACAGACTGCTTGCCACCCATCTTAAGGGTACGCTTGCATAAGTGCTGTCCATCACCCCCCAAGGTGGGTTATCGCTCCAAGCCAAGGCCCGTTCAAGCTTCATACGAGTTCCTCCGAAGACTGTACAGAAAGCAAGCAGACTGGAGGTCCTGGATGGAAGGAAGGAGGGAGCAGTGAGGGTCTGGGTGAGCGAATTAATTACACGTGCATTTTTGGATGGAGTATACCATAATGAGCCCCAGCTGTGCCAGGCATCCAACTCCCTTTAAATGTAACTATAAAAAGCTGGGCATTCAACATCCCCTTTACAAAGAGAAGTGGGCACCATAAAAGGTCCCTGTGATGTGTGCTCAGAAACATGGCACAGGAGAAATGCCAGCCAAGAGGGCAAGGGAAATTTTTTTTTTAGGCAGGAAGAGGTTGCATTGTGACTTTCCACTATCATTACGTTCAAAAGAGTCAATGTGAACAACAACTTGTGGTACTCAAAAGTCAAAGGTTTCTGAGAGAACCAAGCTCACAATATCTCAGTATGGCATAACGCACAGGTTACCGATCTGGCCCTGGAGAACCTTGCTCTAACAAACCTACGTCAACTCAGGAAGAGTCGTTAATTAGCTGAGTAGGCTAATCAGATGTCTGAAGCAGAAAAAGCTCTAAAATGTGCAGGACAGGGGGTAGTCTGGGAACCTGTGGCATCGCCCACTGAATCTATAGCTTCTCAGTATTTTATGGTGTAACCCATAAAAGATGTGTTTTCTTTGCTAAGGGTAATTGCATCATAATTTTAGTCATTCAGTCTTTTATCAAAGAAATTTTGCAACAAGTCTGATGGAAAAGCTGGTATTCCCAACAGTTCTCTTTTGTTTGTGTTGCCACTATGCCTTTACATTGGCCATAAAAGACTTGCTAGCTAGCTAAACCTTTAATCTAAGTGATTAGCTAGCTTAGGCTTGACATCTATAAGTCCCAGTGGCTTAGCAAAGTGTTCTCACAACCTTAACCACTAGAGCCACTTCAGTTTGGATTCACCAAAACCTGCTCAAACGCGATGAACCAAGTCCACTTTTTGAGATCAATGCAAGCATTGGTCTTGCACCATGCTAGCATCTTAGCACTGGAAAGCAGTATATGAGCAGCTATGTTGTTATAATAAGAGCTGATTCCATTATGATATTATAGAAAGTAGTGCAGAAAGTAATATCCCTGCTCAACCACTAACTCTTGATTTCGCGGATAGGCATCGTATTCATTTCACACCTCTGGCACTAACAAGGTTGATTGGTATCACTATCATCTGATGACGTAGCTCGCACTGCTCCTCTCCATTGCTGTGCCACTGATTAGCTTTAATGACGCTCATTTGGCCCTGGGAATCTTACCTGATTTCTGGGCTCGTGAGAGGGATGCCATGTTCAGATACCTGGCTGAATTAGAAAGAGACAAAAAGAGAGAGATGGAGGGAGAATGAGAGATGGCTCTGAAGCTCCAATTAGACTTGGTTGATGCGTTGGCCTCCATTTCTCATGCTAGCTCTCACTTTCAGATTAGGCAGATGGCCAAAACTATGCCAGCAGCAACAGTCCGAATGGTGTCCTTTTTAGAAATTGGGCACCACAGACTGTAGACGGAGCACAAGCCCTAGCCAGAACCCTGCAGACTTTTGCAATAGAGAGAGAAAAATCACACATTAAACAGCTGTAAATGATGGAAAAACAAATACAGTGGATTAAGAGCACACATGGCCTAATCCAGCACTCACTGTTCTAATGCCATTGTGGCTTGAAATGAAAATGAATTAAAGGTTAGATAGAAACCAGGGGAACCAAAGAATTGGTGCCAGCTACATTAATACCTCAGACACCCAGTCAGTCCTCTCTGTTCAGCGAGCGTCAGCCAATTTTGTTGGATTAAGCGACAGGTTTCTATGGTGGCTTTGAGAGAGCCAAATAGTGATTTATTGTTCTAGTTTCTGATCAGAGGGATGTCTGTTGAGGCACAGTGGCTCCTTTTGGCTGAAATCCAGCATTGTTTACAGCTAAAAAGCCCTCTAGCTATCAAACAAATTAGCTTGCCAGTGGTCCTTCCAACAGGTTGCTACAAAAGACCATTTTTGTTGTGATGTGCAACTGATTTCTTATGTAATAGCAGAAATCTAATTTGATTGATTTTTAGACACTAAAATCCTCAAGTGTTTTTCTGCACAGCCTCATCGCACAGATCAATAGCTCCAGTGAACTACAGTCATTGTGTTTGTTTGAATAATTTGAAGTGTTTGGTGAGTTCGGGCGATGTTTTGAGTAAGCGCACTAAAGACCCAAACCCATGAGGAGAAACTCAATCTGCTTTTACTGCTTTTCTGCAATTTACTTCACTACCACCCAGACTGCTCTGCATACCCGGTAAATAGAAAAAAACATCTCTGCAGTCACTGACATGTTGCCCCATGATGGTAGGAACATTAAACGCTGCGTGTACAGAACCAAAATGAGGCCTCGGAGGACGGCAAGATGGGGAAATGGCTTGGAAACAATCTCAGTCTCTCGTAGATAAAAAAGCAAACTAGAGACAGAGGGCAAAAAAACAGTGTTAAACTATAGAAGTCTCGAGGAATGATCAAGCAGTCCCAGCTAGTGATCCTGCTCTTCAGCGTGAGCTTTGATAAAACGTGTACTCCAAACTGCACTGGCATGAGCAATTAGTGCCAGGGAAGCATGATTACAGGGCTGCTATACACACACACACACACACACAAGGTCTGGAGTTCTCCACATTTTCAAAATGAAGTGACAGACCAAGAGACGGCAAGAGAGAGAGAAAAAGAGGGAGGCAGTGACCACAGAGGACAAATATCAATATTGCCGGCAGAGTCTGGGGTTTGTGCAGAAGCCGTTAGCATGTGAAATTGGGAAGCCTTAAGCCCCCCTAAACAAGAGGATCAACCCACATTTCGTCAGGCTGCGTCACCCTCCAGCACCCTCCAAAAATCCTCCCCGCTCTCTTGCCACATTTTCCACCTTCCTCAATGACAAACAAACCCTCTATTGCTTGTAATTGGGCTTTAATTCTTCAGCCCACCTCTCCTGAATCATTCCAACACTGCATCCTAATCCTCAGAGCTAACATAGTGAAAAACTAGTTCGAGCTAATAGTGGCGATGCTTCCTACTTAACTGTCGGCAACACTCCTTTGCAAGAAAACGCTTTGGGCTTTAGAGGCTCCATTAGCCGGTTAAGGTTTAAATCTGGGAGCTGGACTAATTCCTTGAGCCACGCTGTGTCAAAATCCCAGGGGGATCCAGGAGAGCATGTTAGCGGTGAGGAGGAACCTGCACTAACCTGCTAATCCCATCCTGTCCACTGCTTTCTACACGCATGTCATTGTCCGCAGCCGTGATCCGCTCTCACCAAAGAGGCTTTAGAACGAGGTATCGAAGGGCTGGCGTCTAGGCCCTGCTGGAAAGGGCTTACAAGTCCTCCTCCAGCCTTTTCTCCCACGCTTTACAAATTCAAATCTCCATGCTTCCTAGAGTAGCTCACTAAACAAATAGTGTCATGGTGACAGAGCTACTGACTGTATCAACATGCAAAGGAAGGTGCTGCGGCTCAGCCTTCAAACCAGTTATGCAAAGATGCCTTTTTGGCAGGATGGTAGAGAAGAAAAAAAGTGAACCTATGTCTGAATTCCTCAACCTTAAGAGGATTTAATAGCAGCGAATTAGCCACCTTGGATAATTTTGTGAAAGTGCAGAAGCGTTGTCAGCGAGTGTCTGCTCTGCACTAAATGTCTGCTGACAATAAAAAAAAGAAAGCGTGTAGAAGAACGTGATGAGCACAAGGGCAGAAGCCACCAGCGCATGCAGGGAGCTTTGCTTGTGTTCACAACCCAAATCGGCGACAAGTTTATTCCCTGCTTTGTGGTGGAGAGAGCCTGAAACGCCGTCATGCCGGTACCGCAGAGTGGCACTGCGGCTGTTTGATGTCTTCATGTGGGACGCGTTAATGCCTCGCTGCCGCTGAAAAGTCAGCAATGTTTAATATGTTAGATTTACAGCAAGGCAACTTGCTAGTACTTTGAACTTGTTCGTTGGTGTACAGTGAGTCAGTGATTCAGAGTGCTACTGAATTCTCAAGTCTGCCAATCAACAGTAGTGAAGCTGCAGATCACAGCTCTATATTGATGCACTCGTTCTAATGTTATCAGTCCACACCACTTAATTCACAGATTTAAAAAAATGTAGTTTGGTAGGATGTTCAGTAAGGAGAGGTTTAATATTTTTGGAAGGAGTCCCCAGTGTCACTTTGTAACGGTCAGATTTAAAATTTTCCACGACGCAGAAGTCTTCTTAAAGTCATAGTAAGCTCGAGAGAGAGAGAAAGAGGCCGGTGAGGGAATGACGTGCTGTTGAAGGCTTCCAAGGGGAAGCTGTTACTGTGTATCATCCTTAATTCCTTAATTCCTTAAGACCTGACGTTAGCTGCAAGTGTGAATTGTTGATATTGATACACAGATCATGAGCAGTTGATTGATTCTCTTGGCGCTGTCCGTCCCCTGCCATGAGCCCCTCCCCTTTTTGCTATAATAATATAAATCATCGTTTTTTTTCACTGTGCTACGTGTGTTTGTGTTTCTTATTTTCAACACAGTAGACAATCGTATATATCGTCTAGAATAGTACTGAAATGTGTGATGAGACACAGCCACAGATCCACACACTGTAAATATATCACAGTAAGATACCGTGGTCAAAGTCTCTAGAGAGCGGGACACATGAGTAGGACGTAGTGAATAAAATGAGCGACAGCAAAGGAGCACTTTTTATAAACACTGAGTGCGCAGTGCATTAATCCAAAGGGCACACAGCTGAAACCTTTCTCTCACAGGAAAACGGCAAGAAAAGAAAAAAACCAGGCGAGGGGCACGTGCTTGGCCTCCGCTCGTCCCCTCTTCAAAGATATGATGCGAATTGGCTGATAGATCAGACGTTTTAAAGGTTTAAAGGTGGCGTGCGTTTTTCTCTGCAATTATCACAACACTGATGACACACGTGTCAGCGTTTAAAACATTTATTTATTTTTTTTTAAAAAAGCTGAACAGAGTGCCAGAGCTGTCGCGCACGCGCTCGAGCACTCATGTGCTGCGCGTCTGTGTGAGGGGGGAAAAAAAAAAAAGAAAAAGAAAGATGGCTTTGTTTTGGACGCGGCCCCAGACTCTTCACGCTGCTCTAAAGTTCTGGGTTTAATTCTTAGACGAAATGAGGAGGAGACCACTGGTTTGGGGGAAGAAAAGAAAAGGGGAAAAAAAAAGGGAAAGAAGAAGCGAGACACACCACACACCACACACCATACACCAAACACACACCTATTTAGCTTGTGCTAGTGTGGGCACATAATCAGATTGTGTGTGTGTGTGTGTGTGTGTGTGTGTGTGAGTGCCGTGTGATGCTTTTGCCAAACCACAAGTGAGGGGCCAAAATTCCATAGACGAACACTTGAACTCAGCAGGGTCTCGACAAAGGAGGAGAAAAAAAAAAAAAGGCAGTGGAAAGCCAGCGTCACTTAGGTGTACAAAATTGACGCCGAGTTAAAGCAATCCCCTCTGTACTCGACATAAGTGTGTGTCTGTACCCTGAACATAAGTGTGTGTCGTGTGTAGAGATATATAGGGAACGTTTTGTGTTCATAAGGAGTGAAAGTTGAGAAAAGTGGCACAGAAGAAGAAGAAGAAGAAGAAGAAGAAGGACGAGCCGTTCTGTAAAAATCCTCCGTTCGAATCCTGTCGTCCTATTTTCAGATCAACAGCGTACACTATTGATTCGCCTGCCTTTCTGCCTTTCTGCCTCTCTGCCTTTCTGCCTCTCTGCCTCTCTGCCTTTCTGCCTTTCTGCCTTTCTGAAACTGAGCACGCATTTTTATCTTTCTTTTTTATTTTTGGGCGCCGTTTTTTTTTTTCGTGAGGTTTTATTACATGCGATTCCTTTTCGAATATCACTCCTTCATTCCCTCACTCTTTTTTTTTCACACACCAATTACAGGAGCTGCTTTGAGCTGTGTAAGAGAGAAAGAGAGAGAGAGGGAGAGAGAGAGAGAGAGGGAGAGAGAGAGCAGGCACAATAAAGCGACTCGCACAAACACGCAAAATGTGCCATCTTCTCTTTCTCTGAGCTACATCTGACGCCATCGCTTCTCCTCCCTACCCCTCCTCTGTCGCTCCTCATAACCCCCACCACCACCACCACCACCACCCTGCTCACACACACACACACACACACACACACGCACACACACACAACCTCCACAACCAGCACCGCCACCGCCACCAATCACAGCCCTGACGCCAGGACATCAATTCTCGCAAGTCTCCGAAAATTACCATGCATGAATGCAAAAAAGCCTGATCAGGAGTAATTAACACGGCTTCATATGCAAATTTTATTAATGCAGAACTACAAAGTCATTATGCAAATGCAACTTTCGTCAAGCCTCTTGACAAATATTCAGAGCTCCAGCCAGAGAACAGGTTTTTCTCTCTCCTTCTCTCCCTCTCCCTCTCTCCCTCTCTCTCTCTCTCTCCATATCTCTCCCTCACGCTCTCATTCTGTTTTCTCTACAGCGATGGAAATGTACAACACGAATGCTAAGTTATTTTAAAACTTGAGCCTTTCTTTTTTTTTTTGCGTTTCATTTTCCTCCTCCAACTTTAAATCTGAGCGTTACGCCGATGACGGCCAGGCATCAGCAATTAAAAAGCTGGCTCTTGGTAATGACTGTTTGGCTTTGGAGCGAGGTAATGAACCTGTAATTCTGGGGAAAAGTGTAGAGAGAGAGGGGGTGGGGAGGGGAGGGGGGGGGGGGTCTTGAAGATATGAATATGCATGAGGCTCCCTGCCTTTGATGATTAAAGAAAATTTTAATATTTAAATGAGCGCATGGAAAGTGATTAACCGAGGCAAGCGACGAGGCAAAAATCTGAGGGGGGAAAATGGATTTGAAGATGCTAAGAAGTACACGGATGCAGCCTTCGCCTTTTTACGCTCCATTAGTGACTAAAAGTATTTTGCCAATGTCGCTCTCTCACTCTCTCTCTCTCTCACACACACACACGCACACACACACATTTCTCTCTCTTTCTGCTGCTGGACAGAGCTCAGGAGGGAGGCGTGTGAAGTAGCCTGGAGTAAAAAAGTGGCACGTTGCTGGATTTCAGAGCTTAAGCACGCAGGAGGGAGAAATGAAAGCATGTTGCACGGAAGGTAACTTCTGTAGGCCATCGGATCTCAGCAGGACAACGTCTCGGAGCATGAGAGAGACCCGAGGCTGGGCACCGATTAGCAAGAACCACGCTTAAAACAGCCGCTGTGCTGTGTTTACATCGACATCTGCAGTAACACATATGTGTTTTATATATTACACACACACAGTGTAGCTGAAGTCGTAATAGTAGTAAGTCAAGGCGGTAAACTTAATAATAAAGTCGACTAGCCTTTCCTTTTGCGTTAGTTGGAGGTAATACTTAAGTTAAGCTACGCTTAAGTTTAGCGAGAGTCTAGCCTTAGTCGCTTGAGTCTATTACCGTGTATTTATTTACACAGTCAAGCTCCTTACTCCAGTGTTTCTCCTCCTTTATCCCTTTTTTTTTTAGTCCAGCTGTTTTGTCCAACATTTTCACAACTCTCAAAACAGATTCACAAAAAAGCAACCTCCATGCCGCCATTGTCTCCTGTACTCACGTGGCGCTTCGTCAATCGACGCATTAGGCGATGCGATGCAATGCAATGCAATGCAATGCAAACGTTGCTACCTCAAGTGCCACTCTGAGCATGTCCGTAACTTTATCTTCATGCACACGACAGCTTAATCATATCAAACACACAGAAGAACACAGCACTGATGAGCACAGCTAAACCAAGGATGTAGCTCTTTCTGGCTAAGCAGCACTGCGCAGTTGCCACCTTTCCGCAGATTCGCTCTGTCTTTCAGATCACAACAACAACAACAACAACAGCAACAACAACAGCAGCAACAACAACGTGATAAATACTGACAGTGTAAGAAATTTTTTTTGTAATGTCATTCTCAAAAAACACCTTTCCCCAAAAAATCTTTCCCTTTTCACCACCGGCTTGTGTGTGTGTGTGTGTGTGTGTGTGTGTGTGTGTTTTAAATGGTTAATTAATTCTTTGATAATGTGAAACTGTAGTATGTCCAGACTAGATTATCATACTGTGATAATCAACCATTAACACTCCTAATGACGTTTATCGAAACGTGTGTGTGTGTGTGTGTGTGTGTGTGTGTCAGGGGGAGGATTCAAAGTTTTGATGAACATTTACCTGGGTGTTATGGTTTGAACCCGTCACAGAGCAGGTGGTGAAAATTAAAAGAAAATTTTATTACATTGTACAAAAGTCTCTTTGGATATCCTTTACACAAAAAATAAATAAATAAAAAGGAGAGAGAGAGAGAGAGAGAGAGAGAGAGGAAAGCAGCTAACTAGACAAAAGTGGGCAATTACCACTTCAAAACGCCTGCTTGGTCCCAGCTTTCCTGGCTTTATTGAAACAACAAAAAAACAAGACGACCAGCAGGAAGAACGGCTCTAAAAGAGCACGTTAAATCAAACGCACATTCACCTCGCCACACAATCTGCAGGCATTGATTCTGTCACGGCCTCGGCACCCGAGCCGTTTCCCCCCACCAAGCCTTTGTGATTTTTAATTGGGAAAAAAAGGCATGTGTGTCATATTACGGAAACATGTTTTCAATATCTCTCTCTCTCCGTGTTGCATCATTATTTATTGAAGAGCTCTCTCGGTGACCGCGTCGAGCTCAGAGACAGACGGAGAGGTAGACGGGCAGAAATGTCCCCTCGATTGAGACGTCCCCTCGATTCTCCAGCAAAGCCAAATACCCGTGTATGTGTATGGACGCATTTTCCTTTTAATTACATCCAACTCTGCTTTACAGCAGCATTAAAATGTCGTAATGGTGCATTTCCTAGCCGGTGTGTACGCCCTGCACGGCGTGGTGCGCCTTCAAATATTAATTAAGGAGATGAGGAATGATGTAACCGAATATGGACACGTTGTTGTGTTTTTGTTGTGTTGTATCGTCGCATCGTTACTGTATGGTCCGTTGTTTCTTCCTTTCTAAGTAATTGGACAGAAGTGGGAAGTAACACAGTAAATTCTAGCTAGCTGAAATGTGAGAGATTAGATATAAATCTCTCGCTGCTTAGCCTTAGCTAGCTTGTTTTTTTTTTAAGAATCAGTACTTGAGTATTTCCTTCACCTAATACTTTTGACTCTTACATCCTAAAAAAATCTTTTCTACTACTACTAGTTAGATCTAATATTGCATCACTGTAATCTAGCTGCTGCTACGTACACTTTGTATTTATCATGCTAACTGTTAGCATTGGGCAAGCGTGTATCATCAGCGCTAGTGCTGTGCTAGCTAACATTTCAGAGATTAGCAATAAAGCCCAACGATGAATCGGCATCGGTCACACAAATGAACGAATTTGGCTTAATTGATAGTCACTAATTTTACAAAAAGGAAGATTTGTTTTCCGGATCTTTCTTCTACTTGTACGTTCAAGCGTCAGAGTTTTCGAGTCGATGCTTTTCTCCTTTAACCTGAGTGAAAAATGTCGACGTCAGCATTTACCAGAGGATTCATTTACACGACACGCTTGAGTAAAAAAAAAAAGTTTCCGCACTTCTACCACAACTACTTATGGATGCTGCCGATAGATGTAGAAAGGGTTTAAAACAAAACAGGAAGTCCAGAATGATCTGCACAGTCTCACTTTCACTGAACTCGACTCATTTCTCGCAAAGGTTTTACTAACCACAGCTTTAAGCAGAGCTCGAACACATCATCAAACCAGAAGTGATTGATCTGAAACCGACTTTATTATTAAAAAAAAAAACAACGACGAGAGAGAGAGAATGTATCTTTCTGACTCAGCGGTCGGATTATTTGCTCCAGGGGTTTATTAGAGCTAATTAATGATATTAAAGGCCGGAGACGCAGCTGAGGCTTGAGCCGTAAAGCAGAAAGGGATCTTTCTATGGTAGTGAAATATCTCATGAAATATTCCTCTGCAGGGAAAAGGGAGAACGTGTGAAAGTGAGAAACTGCAGGAGCGACAGGAACAGGGCCTCGTCTCGCTAAAACTACAGCACGGCTGTGGTCACCACATGACACCATACTGCTCTTACACTCGCTGTGTGCGTGTGTGTGTGTGTGTGTGTGTGTGTGTGTGTGTGTGTGGAGAGTGGAGAGAGGCGTTATTTCATTGCTAAAGTGTTTTTTTTAAACCGTGTTTCAGTGTTTTCAGTAAAAAGACAGAATCTAGGCACTAAACTAAAAAGGAAACGATCTGAGATTTAATTACGAAATTGAATCATGTAACAATTTCAGTCCTTTAGCGGTGGGAAATACGGCAAAAACAGATTCATGATCATTAAAAAAAAGATGAAAACTATGCAAATATGTATATATTTTTCAAATTACAGTCTGCAGTGTCAGTAACAGACACCTTCCAGAAGCCCTATCTTCTCCAAAATTATCTTAAAATATAAATATAAACTTACAAATGCTACATACTTATCAACACGTTTTTTTTGTTTTAAAAAAAAAATGACATTTTGACAGTATTTAATGCTATATTTAGCGATTTTGGTGCAAGTTAGCTAAAGATTTCAAACGCAAAATCCAAACAAATACATCACTAGCCTCTCTGATTGGTTCCTCCCAAAAGCCACGCCCACAAAACACCTGAGGCGGACCTTTAACAACGTAACATGATTGACAGACACTGTCGAACCGCTAGGTGTAGTACGAATATAAATATAAATTAAAAATTTACAGATAGATCTATTTATCTATTTTTATTATCTAATAGATATTTTACATTTTTATTTGAAGCGTCTGCAGTATGAGGAGAACTTCACCACGATATTGTCGCCTTAAAAAAAATCACTGACCGCCCCTTTAATGTCCTTTAATCAGCTGCTTGTTACAGTGAGCATCATTAGAAATGTACAGATTATCTGCGTAGCTTATTGCTACATAATTTATCACGATATCATTATTATATTGTGATATTACTCTAATTAGTGACCCTATCTGTCATCCAGCTGAGCGTTCCAGAGCCTGAAACATCCAGACTCCGTTTTTTAATAAATATTCACTGATGTATCAAGCTGAGATAGAATCAGTGCTGAGTGTGTGTCACTAATCAACGCCTACTACCATAAGATCTACATCCAGCAGCAACATGATGCCACTTTTCCCTCACTTCTCCATCAGTATCACCATTTCACCAAAGCTCACGGTGTATTTTCATCACGTCACATTGTTTATCCATTCATAATCATAATCTACACCAAATTAAAGTGGCAATTTGTCATTTAATATCGGGAAAGTTATTTGTGTACCTGCCTGAAAGGTCGAAAAGGGCGATGGCTGAGATGAAGATGACAGCTTTGTAAGACACATGCCTAGCCAGTTGCCTTTTACGGGAAAAAAAAAAGCACACAGCTGAGCTGCTGGATTATATTTCTGGGCCAGAAAAATGTCAAACAGAAGTGTAAAAAAACAAAGCAGCAAATCAGTCTACTGCATGGCTGTTGCGAATCTCAGATTTCCTGAGGTGGCGTAGAAATGATGCGATTTGTATATCTTTAGAAACAAGTTCAAAAAGCACCAACTGCACCTTTAATGCTCCGATAAAATTCGCATTTAGTTAGCGTTTAGTCAGTGTGTTTTTTTTTGTTTTGTTTTTTTTAACCTCATTAGGCGTTGGTGATACTGCAAAGATGTCATATCACGATACTTTTCCACAATGTTCATGGTACACCGATGTGTTTTGAGGTTTGCTAACAAAGTGTGAGCTATGCTAATTAGCTCAAGTACGAAAGTAGTAGCAGGGGTTCAATGGGTCTAAAAAAAAATTTTAAAAAAAAGGAAATGATTGGAATAAAACTGGATTTTAAACCTCCAGACATGCGAATCCTGACACACACACACGTGTGTTGGAAAGTACAGTAGGGGTCGTCGTTGAGAACATCGGAGACCGATACGTTTTACAGTATAAAATACATTAAAGCGCTATTAGTTACGATTACATTCTGCAGCAACGTGGCTATACGTTGTTCCTGTTGGAGTGAAGGCGTGAGGAAGTGTGTGTCCTGCTGATATTCAGACCCGATGTTGATTATTACATCCATCTGATTACATCCCAAAGTGTTTTATTCCTCTTACACCACAGCCATTTGTCAACAGTTCCCATGTTTCATGTATTAAAAAAAAAGTCAAACTTCTTAACCATTTATATTTACATTTTATGCTACGGGAAACAAATTAGTTCCTGTTATCGCTTACATCACAGCAGCTGTAAAGCGCTGACACTGAAGACTCCTTCCATGAATGTTACGTCACCATATCAATTAGACGGTAAGATGATTTAGTCTTTGATTACGAGGCGCGTCAGTTACGCAAGTCTCCTTCTGCAATAACGTAGAACACGTGCATTTATATAACACTGATTTGAATCAGGGCTGCTGTTACGGAAAACTAATACGGCACTGCTCTATCTGTCCAGAGCGGTCCTTCATGTGTGTGTGTGTGTGTGTGTGTGTGTGTGTGTGTGCGCGCAGACGATATGATGTGATGCAGGTTGACGTGTGCGAATGAATCGGCGGAGTTTAAGGCCTGTCAAAACAGCAGTCGTGTGTCGGGGGCCAGACGGAGGGAGAAAAAGATCAAACTGCAGCTCTGGGGATGATGATAATGTTGTTCTGCTCAGAATTAGCTTTTTTGATTCTGAGACACACTCTCTCTCTCTCACACACACACACACACACACACACACACACATACACGCACACACACACACATACATTCGTCCTCCTTGGATTCTCTCTCTGTGTCTGTCTCTCTCTCTCTCTCATTTTTCCATTTGAACCTGACAGATGGATATATTAAAGAAAAAAAAAGCAAATTCATGAAAAATGATCTGCGCTTTGAGAGTACGAGCACCGCTGCTATGTTGTGTTTTTTTTTTTCCGAAACGGAGCCCGAGTGTTTTTCTGCGTGTCATTTTCTATTTCACGTGGAGAACAAATGGGAAGCGGAAAAGGTTTAGCATAAAAGAATACTTTAACCTGCTGGGAGGCAATTATGAACACAAGGCAGCGTGCACATGTTTAGCTGCACGCCCAGCTGACATTCAAGCTTCTTAATCATTTTCCGAGGACATTTCATCTCTGCCTTTCTTCTCAGCCAGCTCGAGAATTCTCGCTCCTTCTCTTCCGACGCCGAGCTAATGAAAGGGCTAAAATTTACTCGTAGTCACCGCAATATGATTTACGGAGCCAAATGTTCATCTTTCATTCCAATAACCCATTATTCAAATGGTGAAGTTTAAACAAGATTAAAAATTATCCCTCATTCCCCCCCACCCCCCCCCCTTTTCCTTTCCTTTTCTTTCTCCTCCCTTCTTCTTCAAACCGGAGCTTATTAAGAAAGCGGTTTAAAATAGAATTTGGCTTATTACGAGTCATTTAAAAGTAATTTTAAAAAATCCGAAAAGATTGAATGACTTGCCGTGATAGGTGGATATTGTATTAAATGCATATTCATATTTCTAGTCACACACACACACACACACACACACACACACACACACAAAGGAAGGTATACTGATTTGGAGTCAGTGATTTAAATAATAGAGCTCATCTATCTATATATATATAGATATATATATATATGTGTGTGTGTGTGTGTGTGTGTGTGTGTTTAGAGGAAGTCATGTGATCTTCACGTGAATAGTCACATGATGAACACGTGAAATTTATAGCACTGCGTGTGAAAAAAAGTGGGATGTAAAGGCCATGGACAGTGCGCTAAGTGAAAAAAGGAGGTGTGTGTGTGTGTGTGTGTGTGTGACGCGATTTTTCATGACTCAGTTATTTCCAAACGAATCATTTTCTTCACCTGTGATTTGTCTTCTCACGATTCGTTTATTTCCACATGACTTTGCTGTTTTTTTTTTTAATGCTATTCTTCACATTATTCGTAGATTTTTCATGTGATTCGTTCTTCACGTGTGATTTTTTTTTTTTTTTTTTTTGCAGGAGATTCATTTCTTTTTCTCAACGTGATTCATTTCTCACACGTGATCCAGCACAGGGTTCAGTTCTCAGATGTGATTATGCCACGTGATTTCTTCTCTTTCACACTATACGTGACGCTGTCGCACATGTTCAAGATCTTAGGTGGAGCTTAGCACGTTTACGTGAAGTCTATAGAAAGTCACGTGAACTTGAGGTTATTTATCGTCATGTGATTTTTGCCACTGCAGCTCGCGCTTTGATGAGCTTCGGCGTCACTACCGTGCACGCGCGATGCATCGTATCTCCGAAACTTTACACTTTGGCAGACGTTACTTTAGAGGGCATCATCTTCCGTAATTAACGCCGACGGACGCTGTAAGGCGGCTCCGCGCCATGTGGGGTTCGGACTAAATTAGGTTCTTCCTGGTTATTAAGGGTGTATTTAAATGTGCGCCATGGCATGGTGGCAGCAAGTAAATTGTCTTTGATGCCGCAGGAAACCTTCGCAAACAAGAAAGCTTTACAAAATAAAAAAAAGGAAAAAAAAAAGACGTTATTAAAACCGGAGCCAGTGTCATAAGCCGCTCCAACCGCTTTTCCCCCGCCAACTTTGTCCAACCCTGAGTATTATTTTATGAGACCCATTTCCCATGATCCCTCTGGCTGCATCTTTGTGGAGGACTTGACTGCACTGTTTTGTAAGATAACTAAGTGGGAGAGAGAGAGAGAGAGAGAAACAGAGAAAGAAACAGAGAGACAGAGAGACACAGCAAGAGAGAGACAGAGACAGAAACAGAGAGGCAGCGAGATCCAGAGAAAGGGAAAGGCAGAGAGAGAAATCGAGTGAGAGACAGAGAGAGAGAAAAAGAAAGAGAGAGAGAGCGAAAGAGAGAGAGAGAGCTCTCACCCTGCAGCTGGACCAAACTAAACTGCCTCTTTACCCCAATTCAATAGCAAACTGGTTCTTTTAATCCTTCTCTCCCTCTCTCTCTCTCTCTCTCTCTCTCTCTCTCTCTCTCTCTCTCTCTCATTTTGAGTATTTGAATTTTAATGAGTTTTTCACCTTTTTAAGCAGATGGCTCAGGCTGGATTTCTCCATGAAAGTGAGCGCCGAGTTCTCTGTCACGTTTTGCACAATTTGTTTCAACTACCAGAGTCCTTCAGGGGGTTTAGAAAAGGGGTGGTGGGGTTGTTGGTGTGTGTGTGTGTGTGTGTGTGTGTGTGTGTGTGTGTGTGTGTGTGTGTGTGTGTGTGGGGTGAGGATGGGGGGGGTTTCGAGTCTGTAATGTGATGTTTCACTCGGCGCAGCACAGGCTCCCCTAATGAAATCAGCTGAAGGAAAAACAATCTCTCTCGAGGCCTCGGAGATGAGCGGTATCACAATCACGACAGGATCCTGCAGAGGGAAATGAGTGTGCTTCCCTTTGTCTGAAAATGCTGTGTGTGTGTGTGTGTGTGTGTGTGTGTGTGTGTGTGTGTGTGTGTGTGTGTGTGTGTGTGTGTGTGTGTGATTCATACTGTGATCAAGGCCTAACCATTTTAATCCCTTTAAACTCTCATAACTACACTACACAACTTTCCTATTCACTTCACTGTCGTTCCTGAATTCTGGATTCTGATTGGTCAGAAGGTTGATTCATTTTCTATAACAGCAGCTCTGACACTAGATACCTTATCGTTTCTATAGTAACAGCTAATCCATAAAGGAATTGTACGGAGGACACTCGACATAAACCGAGCTGTTGATATGGTGAAGTCTGTGGTAAGGAGGTGTTTATTTAACATTTAGGGAAGGAGTCTCCAGTGTCAGCGCTTTGTAACAGTCAGTGGTAAAGCTGTACCTGTTCAGGACAGAAGCTTTCATTCAAAGCTGTCTTATTAGGTTCAAGAAGAGAGGCGGGTAAGGGGACTAACTTGTTTCTTGAACACTTGATGTAACTATAAACAGATAAAAAGTATAATGTGTCGTTCTTTAATAAAAAAAATTGTTAGTGCTGACAAACTGCTGCAGTGTAAGAGGATTCAACACTTTTGTTATTTTGTTTATTTTCCTATATGCCCAATTTTTCATATTTCAGACGCCGCTAACTCACAGCGCAGCCACTTATTTATAGTTTAGGGAGTAATACAGCACATTATAGAGTTTACAGAGTAACAGATCTCATTAGCTGAGGTGCCATTAGATCTCTCACACACTGGTATGCGAAAGCAGAAAGGCCTTATTGTAGGTGTGAAAGGTTTGAAGTTAGATTGTACTAAGACACCGACACTCACCTGCCAGGCCGCTCTCTTGCTTAGGGCAAATTCCTTTCAGAGGCGTGAGCAGCCTCTCATCCTCGTCCTCGGGTGTCACCTGGATTCCGATTTCGACCGGTTCCTCCACCTTTCTCAGCTCAGTGCGCGGCGGCGAGGGGCTGCTGCGGTCCGCCATCTTATCATAGCAGCCGTGAGTGCCGGCGGGGCCATGGCACTGCTTCTTCTTGTGCTCAATGAAGAGCAGGATGTGGCCCAGTGGGAAGGTCTCCTGGCACTGGCCACACGTCAGGAGGTCGTGGTCTCCAAGGCCCGGGGGCAGAGGGGCCACCATGTTGGGGTCCAGCAGCATGGAGGTGTGGTGGCCGGCGAGCTCGGCCAGCGATAGGTCTGCATCCACATGCTCAGCTTCAGCTGTGGGCACACACAGCACACCGTTACATTATACATATAGCAAAATAAATAAGAAGTGCACTACATAGTAAATAGGGTGTGTGACAGTTATCGTGTTGTTACATAATTTTTTTATGTTCTAGTCTGCAAGGCTTTCATGGGTTTGTTAGCTGATTTCGTGTTAACCCTTGATTATTTCGTCTGTGTCTGTACACCCTGCTGTTTCTGTGCTTTATTATGAAGTTCTATCGTGTCTTACTGTAGCCTTATTTTCCTAGTCCTGTGTTTATGCACTTTCTGCTTTTGACCTTTGCCTGTGCGCCACGTTTATGATTACACTTTTACGCTTGTTTAACTTTGCCTGACTGTATTCTGACCTGCTGGATACGATTGTTGGATTCGTCCTAATAAAGTATACACACTTGCGTCCTGCCTCTCCAGTGAAGAATCTCCGTGTAAATATGTAAAGAAGCAGCTGAGTCATTTCAGACTAGCAGGAATTAGCATCTCACAGCTTCTCACCCTGATTTTTAAAAATCTATATATACAGTTAGGTCTGGAAGTATTTGGACAATGACGGAGTTTTTGTGATTTTGCCTTGAAGTGTAGACCTTTAGCTTTATTTTAAGAGGTTCCACAAAAATATGGCATTTACCATTTGGGAATTACAGCCATTTTCAGCAAAGGGGCTCCATTTTCAGGGGCTCAAAGGTATTTGGACAAAGTGGCATAATTGTAAATATAAGCATATTTAATACTTGGATGAAAATCCTTTGCACTCAATGACTGCCTGAAGTCTGGAGCCCATGGACATCACCAAGTTTCCACTGAGTTTCCTCCCTGGAGATGCTTTGCC
>CM074954.1:24440532-24443032 GCA_037577455.1 Pangasius macronema
GTAATTCCTAAATGGTAAATGCCATATTTTTGTGGAACCTCTTAAAATAAAGCTGAAGGTCTACACTTCCATCACATGTTGATTGTTTTATTTCAAATCCATAGTGGTGGTGTATAAAGAAAAATAAAATCACAAAAACCCTGTCACTGTCCAGATACTTCCAGACCTATATATATATATAGTGCAGTGCGGCAATAAAGCCGACATTATGTGAAACCCGAGACATAATCGCACTCTTTTTTTCTGGGTTCAGGGATCCGGGCAGCTTTTACTCATTCATCAGCTTGTTAAAAAAAACGAAGGAAACGAAAGCCAAAGCCCGTTTTACAGTTCCGTCCCATGACAGTGGCTCTAAAGTCGAAGAGAATAAAAGAGACTCTCCACTTAATCATCACACCGGCCACACACAAGGCAGCGCTCTGCGGCATGTTCCATCCTGCTCCGGGCCAACTCCTGATAAACATCCATATGTGGGGCCGAGACCTGAGCACACAGCACTGTTATTAATACACAATGCGACACTTGTGAGGCTGAGCGCGAGGAAAAGCAGGACGCTAGATGAGAGAGAAGAGACCGAGTGGGTGCGGGGTGGGTTTAAACATGAAGCTACGCAGATCTCAGAGCTCAGATAAACCACAGCCACACCGGACACCCTCGGCTCCCTCGACGCCTCCATTTTGAAATATCGGCCCACGCTCTTCAAAGCGTGGCCGCAATCACGCCTTTGTGGTGGAGAGTTCTGGAGGAACTCGACGGAGGCCCTCTCAGCTCTGTTGATGTTATATATGACAGCTTCTGCTTGTGCTATGCTAATCATTAAGATCTAGACAAACACCTTTCTGGCTGCCACTTCGCACTGTTCGGCTTCCTGTCACCGCTTTTGAGCTTAACGCTCGAATCTGCCACGCTGCACCACACGTTTTTGGGCTAAAGTGAAAAAAAAAACAAACAAAAAAAAAACGCTACTATATTAACACCATGAGTTACGCAAGAGGATCTGAGCTGGAAGCTGAGAAATTAGCGAACTGTCACAGTGACGGCGGTCAGCGCACATACACCACACACACGTTTTGTGTAAAATATCAACATTTATATTTCCCTGCGTTTATATTTCCCTCTTTTTTTTTCTTTTCTACAGCAGACAACCTTATCTAGAGCAGAAACATATCCTCATGCTAGCACATTAGGTCAAGGTCGAAGAATCCCAGTAAGAAAATCACACCTCGAACGCAAGTTTTTCTCTTCACACGTCACCTAGCACACGTGAAAAACAGAAACGGAAGACGGAGACGGAGGCTGCCGCGACTCGTTGCGAGTCACACAGGTAGCCATGTTTACACCTCCCAAAGGACTCGCTAATTTTAGATGATAAATTACAAGCAGGCTGCGCATCCATCTGCAATTTATCAGCGCAGCCAATTATGAGCGCGGACGGATTTGTAACGTGTGATAATGTTTGTGTGGGCGACGATCGGGGGTTTAGACCGTAAATATGAATGAAATAACGTTATGCATTAAGTATAAATTATTCACCGCTAATTCTCCCAAGGTACTGCAGATATACTTGTGCTACATATGCTCTTATAGCATAACGTTAGCTATAATTATTAATAATGTTTACAGTATTACACATAGCTAATGGAACGTGAGTCTTGAAACATATAAAGAGAGTTTTTTTGTCGATTTCTACTACTAGAACTGCTACATGACTACAACTATTATTAGCGGTTGATCTATGAAAAAAATGAAAAGCACTCTTTCCATACGTGATTGTTATCAGCGGAAATTTGTCAAATGTTGCAGTAAATATATGCGCGAACACGTGGAGGTGTTTAATTCAACATGATGAGGAAGCAAACACAACACTAAACTTGCATAAACATGAGGATCTAAGCAAGTGTCATATTCGCTAAGAATGCACCTGTGTGTGTGTGTGTGTGTGTGTGTGTGTGTGTGTGTGTGTGTGTGTGTGTGTGTGCATTCACGTGTATGCCTCCTCGAGCGTAGCCGTTAGCTTATACGCGTGTGTGTGTGTGCGCATTCACGTGTATGCCTCCTATAGCGTAGCCGTTAGCGTGTGTGTGTGTGTGTGTGTGTGTGTGTGTGTGTGTGTGTGTGTGTGCATATCACGGGAACTTGCAGCACCAGCAAACTAGAAGATAAGGCAGGGGAAGCTAAGCTGTATGTCATCATCACAGATAAATCTCCTGATTTTACAAAGCTCAGGAAAGTTTTGAAAGTTTTTGCCCCCCTCCTCCCCCGTAACCTGTAAAGCAGTTTCATCCTGTGAGATTGTGGATGAACGAGCGGCGCGGAGCGGAAAAGTGTTAGTTTGATGTGTCACAAGTCCGAAGTGGGAAAAGAGAGAGAGAATCTCTCTCTCTCTCTCTCTCTCTCTCTCTCTCTCTCTCGCTCATTCTGTCTCCCCAGGAGGAGAGAAGAAAGTAAGAAAAAATGTGTGCAGCTCAAATTCTCTCTCTCTCTCTCTCTCTCTCTCTCT
>CM074954.1:24445532-24448032 GCA_037577455.1 Pangasius macronema
GAGAGGCCTCTGTAATTCCTGACACCAAGGCGGAAAAATGGAGAGAAATTGCTACAGGTATTTTTATTTTATAGGAATCTGATCATAAAAAAAATTAAAAAACTGAGTTTCTGGTGTAAAGACTTCACACACACACACACACACACACACACACACGCCACCGTTACTCCTCATAACTCTTCAGTTATCAACAATCTGATAACATTTAAACGTCTTTATGATGCTCCTCACTGGTGAGACTCTCACAGGCTAATTAGACGACACGCAACATTTTACAGATTTCAGGTTTTTTTTCTTTTCTTTTTTTTTTACAGCCACCATAAATTTCCCTTTTTAAATCTTGAAAGCTTTTATAATGCCGTCCAGATATAAACATTTACCCTGCGCCAATTAGATCCGTTCAGAGCGCTGGCTGTGTTGCGCCGAGGGGGAAAAAAAACGTCTGCGGAGAATGAAAGCCGTAGAAAAACTTTAATCAAACAATAAAAGCTGGAGTTTACTGTTTGTGCACGGCTTTCCTCGCCGTCTCCTTCCCGATAGCAGCCAAGGAACGTGGAAAAGACGGAAAGAGGGAAGAGGGAGGGAGGAGGGGGGGATGTGGGAAGCCGGGAATGAGACGTGAGGCGGCATCAAAAACAGAAGGACAAGCGAAGAGGACGGCGGGGCGATAACGAGGCTAACTCGCTCCCTTTTCCACGTGTACGTCGTGTGTGTGTGTGTGGTGTGTGTGTGTGTGTGCACGGAATCAAACACGGAATCTCGCTGGAATCTATCAGGAATTAATTAGGCCGTCATTAATCCGTAACCTACATTAGAGCCGGAGTCTCCGAGTCAGAGCAACTGAGACACTCCAGGCTCTTCCTGAGCTCCCGCTCCTGTCTCTCACGTGTTTGTGACGTGAATCTGAGCACACATATTCCTAAAACAGGGACGTTCGTGATTGATATCTTTTTTTAAAAAAAAATAAACAAATAAACAGACAGCACAAAAGGAAAAAAAAAAGGGTACTAAACTGTACGTGTGCTCGTCATTCAGGCGGAACCATCACACGTGCACGTTTGGTACTTTTAGTATCCACGTTCTGGAGTTACGTTAAAGGTCAAATTAAATCTCTGAAGGCGTCTTTAAAAATATTGAAAAATTAAGAACATGTCTGTGCATGAAGGCGGGTACGCTCTCCGAAAGGGGTCTAAACTCTACCTGTACCTGTCGCTCAGTCGGTACTCTTGCATCTTGGTACTTTTTTCGAGTCGAAACACTTTAGAGGTCAGATTAAAGTTTTAAAGATTTGTTTCAAATAAAATTAAATAAATAACAAGCCACGAAGACCAGCACATGCCTGAGAAAAGCAGGTACGCTCTCAGAAAGGGTACTAAACCGTATTTGTCCCTGTGGCTCAAGTGGTACCAAGAAGCGTTCGGTACTTTCGGTGTCCACATTTTAAGGTGAAAGATTTAAGCTTAACATTAAAGCTCTGGAGGCATCTTTAAAATCAAAAAACAACAACAAACGTGTCACGAAGACGAACGTGCACGAAAGCAGGTACACTTTCAGAAATAAGGGTCCTAAACAGGTGGTACCATAAAGTGTACACATTCGGTACCTTTAGTATCTACATCTCAATGTGAAAAATACATTAAAGGTTAAATTTAAAAAAAAAAAATTTTTTAAAAAGCCATGAAGACTAACACATGCATGCCAAAAAGAAAAGGAAAGGGTACTAAACTGGACCTGTGCATGTTGCTCAGGTGATCCCATCACAGGTGCACGTTTGGTACCTTTAGTACCCATGTCTCGAGGTGAAAGATACATTAAAGGTTCAAAAGGTGCAATGCGAAATGTCCAAGCCAGTGAACGCACCACAGGGAGCCTGCTGCGGAGTGAAAGGAAAAAGGGTACTCGAAGAGGACCTTTAATACGTATCTTTCACCCGGTGGGTATAGAGTACCTTTTTAAAAAATAATTAAAGGTTATATCTTATAAAAGATATTAAAGGTACAAAGGTTGTGTGCTGAAGAGTACCACCTCAGTGACATACACCCCAGAAAGGTACCGTACTGTACTGTTTAGTACCCTTTCTTTCACCTGGAGATGGAACCAACAGCTTTGTTTTACAAAATGAAAAAATACGGAAGGGAATCGTGCAGGTGAAACGAGATTAACACGCCGACGTCCGCCGGGAACGCGGCTACGCTTTGCTAACTCCTGAGCAGGAGATCTCATAACGTCAGGGAGACGTTCGCTAATATTTTCACTTCATATCAGGAACCAGAGCGAGTGCGTAAACGTTAAAAAAACGTGTGCAGGCGGCCATGTTGTTTTCTTTTGTTTTGTTTTTTCCTGACAGGAACGTGTAAAGGAGAGGAGGTGATGCTGAGATGTAGAGAGGAGGATGTGTATATGAAATCAGACATAATAATCGAGCATTTCTTCATTTTAATCCTCACACACACACACACACACACACACACACGGAGTGTTTCCATGCTCAGGGCCACTC
>CM074954.1:24453032-24455532 GCA_037577455.1 Pangasius macronema
ATTAAAGCTCAAATGATATCATGTACGATAAAGGCACTTGTGACATCCACACACACACACACACACACACACATAGACACACAGACACACATACCACAGATATCATCCACACACTTTCACACATTCACTCTCTCTCTCTCACACACACACACACACACACACAGCAGAGTAAACTCTCAGGAAGAGCTAAGCTCTGATGAGTATCTGTCAGCACCTGGCCAGTGTAACGGCACATCTCAGAAACACACTGTTTACTCGCTCTCTGGTTGTGCACTAAAGGTACTAAAGGTACTAAAGGTACTANGCACTAACAAAACATGTGGAGTGTATGAGTGTCTGAGGTCTGCTCTCCCAACCCCCCTCTCAGTCAAAAAAAAAAAAGAAAAAGAAGGAAAGACTGATGGTTGGTTTGGTTTGGTGAGTACCGCTGCATGTGTGTGCGTGTGTGTGTGTGTGTGTGCGTGTGTGTGTGTGTGTGTGTGTGCTACCTAGAGCAGCGCTTGTACGCCGTATAATGCAATAACAGACGGAACACGTTACTGTAACATCGAAAAACACACGCACACACGCTCGTAGGAATCTGTGCACACAATTTTTATAGGCATTTGTTCATAATTCAGCGCCAAAAAAACACAAGGACACGTGTGTGTTCAATATTCCAATACAAACAATACACAAACTGTTATATCACGCTCCTATGTTGTGTTGCGCACTGTAAAAGTTGCTGATCGGATCAGAACATGCAGCAGGTTCGTGTGTCTGCGAACGAAATCTGATTTATTTAAAAAAAAACAGATTCCAAAAAGACTTTTGATGCAAAGAAGAAGAAAAAGTGAAGCACTAGGTGGTCCTGCTCTGCTGCACATACATGCTGTGTACATCCCAGAGACAAAAAAAAGTGCAACAGTGCAATCATTCACATCTGGCTACAGCTGGATCATACTCCTTTCTTAAACCTGCCTCAGATCGTTTAAGATATCGTTCCCTGAGTCCTGAGTCCTGAGTCCTGAGTCTGACCCACGTCTTTAAATCCTCGACGTGGGGTTTAAGGTCACCGGAGTCACTGAAGACGAGCTCGTGGAGCGCTCTGTGACGTCCGGCTGCTTTGCGGAAATGTGAACGTTTCAGAAAACGCTGTAATCTGCTACACTTACACATTATACGTGACATTGCGCCCGCCAAATAAAGAACGGAAGATAAACAGCGTCGAAATTGTACTGAATTGTATTAAGCAGGTACATTTATTTATTTTTGCTTCATATTGCAAAAAAAAAAAACAAACCCATCTTCACTAAAGGACATGACTGATACACTGATACACTGCTACACTGATACACTGAACACATGGACTCCAGCTGTACGGCTTTGTATAATTAATCTGTTTGGAATCTGAATCATGGGGCGAAAAAAAAACGAAAGAAAAGAAATCACACTGAATGCGAGATGTAAAATGCAGCAGTAGCTGCACGAAGCGTTCACTGTGTTCACTGCTTCTGTGAAAGATGGAGGGAAAAGAAAAGAAAAAAAAGACTTGTGGTTTTTTTAAAAAATGGCTTCGAAATCAAACCACGTCTGAGATAAAACACTAGACAGATAAAACCAAAAAATGCACCTCATCTTATTAGTGTAAGACGTCGTTTTAGAGCAGCAGGACGTGCGTCGTGCGACGTGAAACACACTTTTTCTTTAGTTCATCAAACCTCTATTTTGCAACATAATCTACTTCGAAAGTATTAGCACCTCCTTAACATGCAAAGTGTGTTTTCAACATTTTTAATAATAAAAGCTCCTGCAGAAAGGCAGAAAGGAGGGAAAAGACATCACGTGTATTATTATTATTATTATTAGTTTTCGAGACAAACCAGATTCTAGTTTTGTAGAAATATCGACTCACTTCGTGTGGAAACTGTCTACAGGCCAGGATTGAAATCTCATGCTCATTATCGTGGTTCTGTTTGGTTCTGTTTGGGAATAAAGCGACATTTCACGTGGAGCGTTGCGTCTCCATTGGAGTGATTAAAAAAATAAATGCATAAATAATAATCCGAATGATAATAACTATCAGGCTGTGCTCACTGCTTTCCCTTTTGTCCTTGTTAAAATGGTGTTTCTTCGCATGCAAGTCTGTCATGTTCTCCTTCTCTGTTTTTGTGTGTTTTCTTTTCTTTTGCTCTCCCTCTCTCCCTTCTTTTCTCAACTTCATCATCTCGACTCGGAATGGTCGTGAGGATCAGTTTAAACCTGTGTATTCTCTGGACAGCTAGAAATACATCAGAATCAGATGGAGTTCCTCCTCAGAGCCCCTGTGTGTTAGACAGTGCATGCGCTCTTACACTGAGTGTGTGTGTGTAATTTATTGCGTGTGTTATATAGCTGTAGTTATAGGTGTGGATGATAGATGATGGATTACACAGAGACAGTGATATTGTAGAATTAAAGGCATGAGATGTGTGAACACAGGCGCTGTTCATGCTCGTGTGTCAGTGTTTAGAAAGCGTTC
>CM074954.1:24458032-24487016 GCA_037577455.1 Pangasius macronema
AATACGTCTGAGGTGAAAAAAAAAGCCGTTATAAAAATGTGTGTGTGGATCAGACAGGATAAAATGCATGACGCGGTTTTTTTTTTTTTAACTCAGATATAGCTGCGGATTGCAGTTGCAGGCGTGCATGCTTTTTTTTTTTCCTTCCTGCATCAGTGATTAAAAATCATTTAGGAGCTGCACGAGAGCTGGTGCAGGCAAGTGCCGTTCATAATCCTGTGCACTGAGATCAACAGATAAGGCAGGAATTCCACCAGACAGAAAGTGTGTGTGAAGAGTGTGTGAGTGTCTAAGCAGCAATCAGCAGGAACACTTAAGATTAAAAAAAAAAAAAAAATCATAACAATTTTTTTTTAAAATTTAGGTCTAACACTCCTAGGCGAACACGTATTACTTCGACACTAGTTCGAGTTCGTAGTCTACCCTCTCCTTGAGGAAGAGGAAAAGGAAAAGGAAAAGGAAGAGGAAAAGCGGAATGATGAGAAGGAGGTGGAGAAGAATATATATTTGAGAAGATGCAGCGGCAGATTTCTTTCAGGACCTTTTTACACTCCATTTACACTGAAGAACACTAAGAGAGGTGTGTGTGTCTGTGTGTGTGTGTGTGTGTGTATGTGCGTGTGTGTGTGTGTGTGTGTGTGTGAGGTCAGTAAAATCTGTTGTACATACTGTAGACTATGTATCTGCAAAAAAGAGAAAACATCTTGTTAGAATGCATGTCTACACACACACACACACACACACACACACACACACACTTCTCCACCTCCTCTATATTAACACTAATACATTTAGGAGTTTGTGCTTTCACGCACTTTCTATTTTCAGCTCAATGGATGATTTCAATAGGGAGAGGTTTTGCAAGATGTACACAGATGATGATGATGATGATGATGTGTGTGTGTGTGTGTGTGTGTGTGTGTGTGTGTATGCACTCATTTCCTATACACAGTTGGACTGGTTGTATGCATCCATGGAGTGTCTTTTCATCTTCTTTCCTCGTTCAAGAAGGGCTTTTTAAATTAGTCGACAAAACTGGAGTGGTAACTTTTCCTCTCCTGTAGACTACGTTCTCATTTCACAGCTCTGTGCTGGTATCAGAGACCGCGGCATGACTGGATTCCGAATATACAGCCAGTGGAACCTCTCTTAAATGCATTACAGCATACCTGTGACCAGCAAATCTGCTAAAATGTGAAAGCAAATGTCTTACAGCTGTGAATTGTATTACACAGAGAGAGAGAGAGAGAGAGAGAGAGAGAGAGAGAGAGACAGAGAGAGAGAGAGAGAGAGAGAGGGAGAGAGAGAGANTCTTGGTTACTTTTCTCAATTGTCTATTTTATGCGTCAGTATAAACCATTTCCACCTTCTATACAATTACAATACAACTGAAAATAAATGTGAATATGAAAATAAGAAATATTCAGAATTCTAAAATGTCCTTCATGTACACACACAAGTGCACACACACGCACAGATACACACACACACACACACACACACCAAACCTCTTTGTTTGCTAGTGAGTTGACTGAATTCATCTTTGCTGTATGATTTAAAAGAGATTAAAGATCAGTGTATGGTCTGAAACTGTGACTCTTAAGTATTAAGTATTAAGTATTCAGAAAACCAACTAAACAGAGTTCGACATTATGTACTGGCTACTTTTCTGACAAAGGCTTTAACAAGTGAAATGATCATGTGTAAAAGCGGGGAAAAGAAGAAGAAGAAGAAGAAGAAGTGAACTTGTTGAAAGGAATAAAAACAGACGTGAAATGGTTGCACGCAGATTATTGCTGGTTGAGATCTTCGCTGCTTTGGCCTTTCAGGTGTACTTGACTTGTAATGCAACAGTACCCTCTGTTGGCTAGCTGCATGTCAGATGTGAACCACAAGACTGGCTTGAATTACACACACACACACACACACACACACACACACACACACACACACGCACACTGCTCTTCCTCCCCCCACCTATACCTAACAAATCTAGAATGGTGTGTTGTATAGTGATCTATTGTGCATAATATTATTTCATTTTACTGAAAAAAAATAATAATAATTTAAAGCTAGATCAGGATCATCCATTGATTACTCCATTGTTGTATATTACACATATACTATGATAGAACCTGAGCTGTTTAATTAAACAACACTATTAAGATGTGTCTAATATTAATACATAAGATCATCTGCATTTCCAAAGCCAAAGGTGTATAATATAAGTTCAGGATTTGAACGCATCACTATAAACGTGTTCCCTCCCTGAACATAAAGAGTGTTACGTTTACATATATGTAAATAAATTATTACTGATTTTTGATGAGGATTTTTTTTTAAAACAAATATGCTAATAATCACTCTGCTGTTAATACGTTTAACTGATTGAAGGAATGACGATAGTCATTTATAATTTTAGATTTCATTTGTTTTTTGAGTGTGATGAAAAATCACATAGTCTACACATGATGTGATGATGCTTTTCACGTGATCATGTGAGCAACAGGAGATGTGAAAAAAAGAAAATGAATCAGAAGAGATCATGAAAAGTTGACCGTGAAACCATGTAAAATCGAGTTTTACACATGTAAAGATAAATGAATCGTCTGGAAAATAAGAATCATGCCGAAGAAAAGGAATCAGGTGAAAAAGTCACGTGTGAGAAAATGAATCATTTGAATTATTCACTTACTCACACTACTTTGCCCCAGTGACAATGGTGGGACTTCAACTAATAAAAGGGCATTGTGGTACAAGGAGAGTGGTTTATGCCTCTTAGAACACAGCAATTTATGAACTTGTTAATTTGTTGATTATAGAATGCCATGTCATACTCTTTATCCGTTTATAGTTACATTTAATGTTGTGGAAGGTCCGTGAAACGAGGTGGTTCCCTCACCAGTGTCTCTATTTTCTGTATCTCAAAGTTAATAAGACAAAAGACGTTATAGATAAAGCACAAAGGGTAAACTCCTCTGTCTTGAAGACTTTCCATTGGTGGAAAGCTTACACCTTTATCTCTGACACTGGAGACTCATTCCAAAAATGTTATGTCTCCTCTCAGAAAACTTCACCATATCAATAATTACGTTTTTTTTATATGTTTATGTGAAGTGAATGTGCGCGTTAATATAAACCTGTGAATTGCAGCTGCACTACCATCAGAGCTGCTTAATCATCACCTTCTGACCAATCAGAATCAAGAATTCAACAGCACTGTAGTATAAAATGTTATAATATTAGAAGAAAGATGTGTGGGAGAAGGAAACCTGTTGGACTATACTGGCCTCTTAGCTCCGCTCATCCCCTGTCTGGCGGCCATTTTGAACTGGAAGTCCCTCTCGGCGATCGCTTTCGAGACAGAGGTGCCATTTTTTCAAGCACTCAGTCTGTACATGTGATTGTTTGAAAAGAAAAATGGCAGCGGAGTGTGACTAAATCAGTTTGCTTGGCAGTCAGAATGCAGTTACGATTTCGTCGATCCCAAGAGAAAGAGACAGAGAGAGAGAGAGAGAGAGAGAGAGAGAGCGAGCGAGAGAGAGAGAACGCTGCTCTCAAAACCTGGCACCAGATTGAGAAGTCGAACGCTGCCAAAGACACGCGTTTACGACGATTAGCTACCTTTTCAGTCCTGGCCTTTTTTTCTCTTATCCGTCCCATAGGTGGTTATCTAATCGGCTGTTTTTGTTTAGACGAACAGCGCTGTTTGGAAAAGGTGCCAGGCCTGACATCACTTGAAGCTAGCAGCTTGGTGAGGAAAAAAGAAAAAGAGAGAGAGAGAGAGAAATCTAGAAAATATAGAGAGAGAAACGAGTATGGGTGAGGGGCGTCCTATCAGAGAGACTAATCAGATAAGCTGGGATACACTCACTCGCAGAACTTCATAAGCTTTTAATACTTCTAGCTCCATCTACAAGCAGAACCTCCAACGTGAAAGCGCGATCTGTGGAGTTCACGTTCAGCACTCACACCGAGGCTCGACGAGAACTACACGCCAAGAGCTGGAGATGACAACTCGCACGGATTAAAGGACGGAGACGAGATGTGCACTAGAGGTCGTCTTTGCGGTCGCAGAACACACTATCTCAAAGTAGGGTCAAACCCAAAACAACTTAGAGATTGTAGGGTATAAGGGAAGGGGGGGTCTAAGGGGTTGGGGTTTGAATCGAATCACGCACTGAGAAAATATTGTATATTCAAAATACATCGCTTGATGTTCTGCAGTAGAAATTAAAATAAATTGAAATCTCAGATATAAAGGTTACAGCATAAAAAGTGAGAGAGTAAAGTTGCAAGTAACACAACACTAGGCCTAATGTGTTCAAAATAAATGAAATTAGGGAGTCATACAGGATGGTTAAGGGCAGGATGGTTCATCTATAATAGGTATATATTATATTATATATACATTAGATTATATTTCTGATGTGCTGCCATAAAGCAATTATAAACGATGCTTAAAATTAGGGGCGGGGCTACCACAATGGTAGCGCTGACGTCACTCTGGTGCGTCTTGCTTACTTCCGCATTTTAGAAATAGTCAATAAACGCTAAATAAATCAAAATTTTTTAAATTATTATACGTAATTCATTACAACATTATATTCAATTTAGGCTTCTTCCTCATAAACTATTGCATTGTTTTCAATAATCCACAATTTTCCCGATGTTTTTAGAGATACGTGAGGTCGCTTGCTATCCAATAGGATGAGTGTAATTTGGTCACGTGATTTTAGCGTCGCTAATGGTGGCTAATTATGTTCGTTTGCTTAATTGGAGTTTGTTTCTAACAGAAAAGCAGATATTTGGCAAAATATGGAAATATATTTTTGTAATGAACATAAAAATGGAGCCCACAAGCGAAGAGAAAGAGGAAGGAGAAAGAAATGGACGGCGCAAAGCAAACGAGGAGATAATGTTTGTTTTGTTTTGTTTTTTTCCTCCTGGTCTTTCCTTGACAACGAACTCTGGCTGGTAAGTGGAATAATTTACCGCAGCTAGCTTACTAAAAACCTGCTCATTACTTAGTTAACAGCTTTAATGTATTATATATGTTTGTGTTTTGTCGTTTAAATGTAAATATTTGCTGAAACGAAAGTCAAACACGCAGCAAACGGGGAGAGTCACGTGACTGGCTGTGCTCCTGTCATGGCCGCCGCGCCAGTGCTTCATACTGTGCTGTGATCTGTAAAGTGTTGGAGCTGTGGGTGCCAATATTTTTGTGTGTCACTGACTTGTTGCTTGCTGTGACGTGTTGGAGCTTAAAACACTACCTGCCATAACAAGACTAATGTATTAAAGGAAAACTCTTCAACAAACAAATTCAATATGTTTATATTTTTATTAATTTTATTTTTCATGTGTTTAGTGATTCTGGTGCTGATTTAGTGTTTGGTGTTATATTTCTGTTATTCCAGAGAAAGGTTTGCGGTTGTGTACCTCTCTGACATCACACTAACTCTGACAGAAGTTAAAGACGTTGAAGCAGGGACAGCGGCCAGGAGAAAAACAGATGTAACCGACAACACGTGAAGTTTAGGTGAGTTCATTTCACCGTTTTTTAATTAGAATTATATTAACGCTCAATAACGACACTATTCCTTCAATGAATTCGGGGCAATTTGGTCAAAGATGCTTACAATTTAAACCGTTTTCTGCTCTTAATGAGACCAGAGACTCAAAGTGATCACACACTTTCAGTTCAATTCAATTTTATTTGTATAGCACTTTTAACAACAGCCATTGTCACAAAGCAGCTTTGCAGAAAAATATATATTCAGGATATAAATTTTAAATGTATACATTTACAAATGTATCCGTAATGAGCGAGCCAGAGGCGAGGGTGGCAAGGAAAAACCTCCCTGAGACGATATGAGGAAGAAACCTTGAGAGGAACCAGAATCAAAAGGGAACCCTAAGGGATTCATTATGAATTTCTGATATTTTATAAGTGCTTACTTAATCACAGAAACATCCAGAATGTTGGAACAGAATTTGAATTAGGCTCCACCGTGTCTTTGAATGCTTGGCACAAACTTTGAGATGAGCTTATCTTCTAACGCATAAAGCAATTCTTCTCTTGTGATTTTTAAATTCTGTTTTCTTAGCTAACAAAGTCTACCAAATACTCCGTTCCACTGTAGCATTAGAGTTGTTGCTTAGGGACTTTGATTTCCACGCCTACGGTCTGAACCCAGCTTTAGTTCCAGTTGTTGTACCAGTTGTTTTTAAGCTAAAACTCAGACTTTCATCACAAAATAAATCTTGGCTGCCGTTATAGATAATATGTTAATTATACGTATAAATGGATTTTTCCCTTTAATGCAGGTGCTAATACTTTATTTGGAGAGGCAACATGAGTAGGGCCTGTTGTAACAACCTCCACTGCCCTCCTACTGTTTTTTTTATTTTTTATTTTCCTTTTTTTTAGAAATACAGAATTAGTGGTTTGGTTTATAATGTGTGAAAATAGTTCTCCACCACTGCTGATTTACATTTTAATGATGCTTTGCTGTATTTTCGTTATAACGGGACCGACTAAAGAAATAAAGCCGAAGTACAATGTAAAAAGACCGGGACTTTATTCGGGACAGGGCGGAGACAAATCAGAGCTGCTTAGTTACACAAATGTCTCTTCAAGGCAACTCATGAGGTGTACATATTTTAGAGACGGAGTACAAGAGAATTACTTGGGTGAAGGAAAAGTTTGTTAATGCTTTCGTTGCAATTTTCTTGCAATTCATCTCACAGGCAGCAGAGGGCTCTAAAAAAATACAGACTGCTCCTTTAAACAGTTCAGCACTCACTGTATGTAGAGATTAGTGCTTTTGGGGATACATAATACATAAAGAAACACATGTTCGCACACATGTAGATGCGCACGCACACACACCCGCGCGCGGCTTTTATCCAGACACGCTCGCCGATGTTGAATAATGGTGTCCTCTTTGGGAAGCGGCAGTTCCGGCCTTATTGCTTCCCATCCAGCTCCATCAGCACTTTAGAAGATTAAGTTCTAGCTTCCCTTATCGCCGCCGGCTCTGTGCTCCCGGCTGTGCGTCGGCTCTCGCAGACCAGGCCACGTCCCCCTTTCTCCACATCTGCCTCACCCCGCTGTCTCCACAGGACCTTAATTCGGCCTCGTCTTTCGCTCCTATCTGCTTGTTTCACATTTTTTCCTCTCCGGCTGCTCGATTCATCATCGCAGGATCAGAGGAGAAGGGCCTCGCCTTTACTGAACGCTATCAGCCATCTCAATGTCGTCCCCGGTGCAGGACACAGAGAGACAGGAGGTTTATAGAGAGATGTACGGATCCATCAGTTGACCTTTTCAGTTTAAAATCATGCAGCATGCAGTGGAAAGGTACTGCTTCCCATGCGGGTGAACGCTAATCCGTTATCAATAGCACGCCTGCCCTTAATTATGCAGAGGTGACCTGATAAATTAGCATAGGCGGAATTGCGATTATCTCTTCAATCCGTTCTATCTGGAATTGAAATCAATGGCTCATCAGCAGATTACATGATGCACCGAGCGCAAGTCCAGAAGGGTGCGAACACACACATACAGCACGCACGCACATCATAGCTCGCAGCATATCCATCATATCTCCTCCCAAAACAAGATTACGGCGTGATTAAATTCAGCGCATTGACACGGCACAGCTGCGTGCAGCTGGAATCGCATTTTGAGACGTTCTGTGTAATGACCAGGTCCTGCTCCGAGCTCCCTGTCCCTGCTGCTGTGGATCACAGGTCAGTCACGTCTCATTAATTATGCTCTCACACATTAACTGCCAACCACTGCCCTCTTCTGGCTGAACGATCACCTCATCTGGGGGGGAATAAAACTGAAAATGAGCAGAAGGTTGAGTTTAAATCTCAAATCTGCCAAAAATCCATTGGCAAGCACTTGAGCCAGAACTTTAACCTTTTAACTCGAGTCCATAATCAAATCAAAACTTTCGTCGACTATTTACTTACGTATATTTACCTGTCCCCCGTAGTCTGGTCGTAAATAATAATAATAATAATAATAATAATAATAATATTGCACCTTGACGTAAGAGTAAAAATTAGCGAAATGTTTTCTCTCCCAAATCATTCCTTTAGTACAAAGGTGCTCTCTGAGATGTCTTGTATGTGGAATATTTAGTGAATTAATAGAAAAAAAAGGCACAATAAATAGTGGGAGTATATTAATAAGTTTTAAATAAGGACACACACACGTGTGTGTTCCAGTCTTGCCATGACTGTGTGTCTTTAGCTGGCACCATCTTGTTCCACCCCTTCAGAATATTCTCATCTGGAAATTCAGTTAACCCTCTCGCGCAAAAATCATGTAAATGATTACATTAAAGTGTTTTATTTTTACTTTATGTCTGAGAACGTAAGGCTCAGTTCTTGGATGAAGAATAATTTCCCCAGCAAAGCGCACTTTCCGCAGTCAGCCTACACCAGGAGATCCTCCGGTGTCGGAGCGCATCTTCATCACGCACTCACCCATTCCCTCCAGGCACTGGATTTTTGTTTCAACACGCGGCAAGTCCGACTGGCCACCTCCTCACTGTCCTCGCGTCCTCGACCTGCGACAGGTGGACACACCACAGAGACGAGCGGAGCACGAGACGTGATGGGTTGTGGCACGCCGGATCTCCAGCCGGCCAACTAGCCTCGCTGTCGGGACGATTGTCTGAAGATCGGAGGTGGGAAATGTGAGAAGAGAGAGGGGAAGCAGAGGAGGCTCATCTATAAAACCCCTCTCATACATGCAGCAGACATTGTTCCAGCAATTTGTGGAACATGACGAGCCAGAGTCAGAATAGGAGCAAAGTTTCTTGTACAATTCCCAGCAATGTTCCGCCTGAGTTCATAGCAAATAACCAGAACATTTCCCGGTAAAGATGTAGCGGCGTGTATAACAAAGCGATCTAGCTTTTTATCTTCCGAGTCTTTTCTGCTTCTGTGCAGTTTATCATGCAGAGTTTTTCGAAACCCCTCTCGTCTGACTAAATCTGCGGTGACTAAATGATAATAAGTCAACACCACATGCAGCCTTTTCAATATGGCGACGCAGAGCTGCACAATACATTAGCAAAACATCCAAACCCCAAACCCCTTAGCAAAAAGCGTTGAGCTTGCAATTCCAGAAACAAAGTTTTGCACAAATCCTGCATGTTTCTCACAACAGAAGTGTGCCAGACCACTAGGGGCAGTAATTAGCTACAGAGCTAGCTATTATGCTTAGATCCTGACATGACAAACTTATTCGCTTCAAAGCGAATTCACGTATCTCTTGTTCCTCATGTACAGGGTGCATATGTTTGTGGTTTCTCTTGTTCAATTGTTGCTAATTTTTTCCCTCCAAATTTAATTCAGAGTTTAGTGTTTATGTATTTAATGCTAATTATCGATTTATTTATTTATTTTTTTGGGGAAGAGGTGCAAGTATTCCTTCTGTTTGCTACATCACATGCTACGATAAAAGTCAGCGAACAAGAAAGAGAAAATAAAAGCTGGATGCAGCAAAGCAAACCTTTAAAACTAGTTATTTATCTATAATTATGTAATAATTTTTTTTTCCGAGAGCCCTCTGGGTATTCAGGTGCTCAGGTGATTTATTTATTTTTATTATTTATTTATTTTTTTTTTTTTTATTTCGACTCGCATTTAGCAATAGCAATTCTATTATGAAATCTCCAGCCATTTTTGATTCGTGTAATTATGTGCAATGTGCAAAACAACACAAGACTCAAGAAGCAGACTAACAGGTGTGAACGTGTCCTAAGCGTGTCCGCAGATCTGAGTGTGTGACTGGAGCGGGTCAGCAAGAGGTCAAGGACACGCACACACCGCTGCACTGTATAAATATTCAGATTTTAAACTTGACCTTCTGAACGTATACCAGTTGCCCAGTATAATGTAGTGTTCTATTACCTAATACAATTTACATATAAATGGAGTTCTGTATACTAAAAAAAAAATAAAGTGCAGCGGGTAGCGTCGCCGCCTCACAGCTCACCAGTTCAGGGTCGGCGATTCAATCATGAGCTCGGGCTGCTGTCTGTATGTCGTGGGTTTCCTCCGGGTTCTCCGGTTTCCTCCCACCTCCCAAAAACATGCAGGTATGTGGAATGGTGACTGTGTGTGAACGATCCAGGAATCGGGATGTCACAACACAATATGAACGATGGATATCGGACAAAAAGTTCAAATGATTTGGTTAATGATGAAGCAGGAACAGGAAGTAGGGAACAGCTGGCAGGGCTTGAAGTGCACTCTGTAAAGAACGAGCGTCTCCGCACCCCCTCTGTGAGTTCTTTTGTTCATGTGCGAGTCAGAAAAATCCAGCTCACGAGATGTCAAAAAAACCCAGACACACACTTCCAAATATTGTCTCTCACTGCTCCGGCGTGCCATTTTCTGTTTCTTCCTCGTATATATATATTGATCTCAAGATAGACACAAATTCATTTTCCCCCCCTCTGTCTGTGTACAAGTGAAGAGATTGTAATACTCTTTGGTTATTAGAAAAACACACAGTGCAGGAACAACGACCGCGCCAGCTCCGAACACCAGCCCGAATTCTATTACAGGAAGCCCGCATCAGATACAATGAAGTATTTTCAAGGGATCTCGAGACAACAAAGTATATAAAAACGCCATAAATAAAAAATAGCAGACAATCTTAAGAGCATTAGAAGTTTGATCCGCTTCAAGGCGAGGCCACCAGGGACGTTCACGCCACTAATTATTCATAAAAATGAAATGCTGTATTAGTTTGTCTCGAGCTAATTTAATTTTGACTTTGATGAGTTATTTTTTCCCCTTATGAGGCAGTTTGGCAGGACAAATGTGATGGATATTTTTTTATAACTTGGCCCTAAATAATGAGGCAGATAGTTGGATGGATGGATAGTAGATTTCTGTATAATGCACCTAGTTGCCTTTATTGAACCTGCCTGAGTCAACTTCAAATCATTGGCACTCTTCATAAAAAAGAGTGAATACTGTGTGTGTGTGTGTGTGTGTGTGTGTAGCTCTTGCTTGCTGCAAATCCATTGCTGCTTATAAACCCTAACTCACGAGACTTGAACAACAAACTTATCCAGACTGAATCACACCCCTTGGACTTTTGGTTGGTCTACACCCAGGGCGAAGGAGTTGAATCAGGTCTGACTCCACCACATGGACTCGTGGTTCTGCCCCAAGGGATACTAGAAAATATGGAAGCATTGTGTATTATTATTATTTTTTTAAAATTAATTAATTAATTTTTTAAATTGCTTGTTTCTAGTGCATTAGTTATTCTAGTGCATCGTCTGTGTAATGATGAACGAGATTGTAGAACGTAACAGACCTTGCTTAATGCTCATTTCACGCCCTTTTACGTTTTCAGTGTATTTACGTCCATACGCGCGCCTTAAATTTAACACGCAGGCATTTAATTGGGAGCAAATGTGGACGCTGGAACTGTTTATAATTCTGCATCCTGGAACTTTTTCTGTATTGATTTGGATGAATGTTTGGGAACGTTGTTGTTGGTGAAGGATCCATCTATGGGCAAGTTTTAACCTCCTGGCAGATGCAGGCGTGTTTTGGGCTGGAACTTGGCGAAATATACGAAGCCATCAGTCTTCAAATGAGCCTTAAAGTATCAGTGAGCCATCTTCTTGTATATGGCTTCCAAACATGTGGTTGGTGTTAATATTAATAATAATAATAATAACAACATTTGTGTTTTATTGCTCTTATACCACAGCAATTCGTCAATAATTAATTGTTTTAAATGTATCACACAATGAGATATTATCCGTACATAGTTACATTTAATGTTGCAGAATGCCCACAAAGCAAGTCAGTTCCTGTTCGTACAGTACAGTAAAAACTAGCATGACCTCCCAAGCCTCCCCCCTCTTAATAGCTCAGACCAAGAAAATCAGCTTGCCGTTTTACTGAGAAACAGGAAGGACTTCCTCGTGTCGGAAAACTCAGCTACAGCTTTGCCTATGACTGTTTAAAAAGCGCAGGCACTGGAGACTCCTTCCATAAATGCTGAATAAACATATCCTCCCAGAAAATGTCAACATATCAAAACGCTTTTAAATACAAGTCCCTGTGTAAGTTGTTGCTACAGAAACAATATTAGAACAAGCGTATTGATATAAACCTGCAATTTGTTTTGTAGCTGAACCTACTGTCATTGTTGCTATTACAGAAAATTAATCCACACCTTCTGACCAATCAGATTACGTAATCACGATCATGTTGTTAACAACCAGCGACTGTTCTTACGCATTTCATGGGAAGAAGGGAAAACGGCTCAGCTCGTGCAGAACTCCGCGCTCGCAGGCTTTGACAGGGAGGGAGAGGGGACTACGAGCTGCAGGAGACGTCCTCCGAGTCACAGACACACACCTTGTTAAGACTGATATGCCGTGATTGATCTACATGTCAGATCCTTAAGTGAAGCTCCAGTCTACAGCTCATTTTACAGCCCGAGGTCAATTAAGAGCTGCAGAGGTGAAGGAGGAAGCCGGGCTGGTGGTGCCTTTGTCTCGTGCTTGGACTCTCTCCGAGAGTGGGTTTCAGCCCTACCACCCACCTTTACGCGTCCGTGCTGCCTCATTTGCCTGTCCTTCTTCCCTCACCGTGGGGGAGGGTTTGGCCTTCAAGGACAGTATTATATATCTTATGTATCTTGCATGCACGTGAAGCCGGAGTCAGGGCAGACATACATGCATACAAATGAGGGACAAGGACACTTGTTTTTGAACATGTTTTTAAAAAGTTAAACAGGAACAAACAGATTGTCCTGCATTAGCCTATTTAAGGCCACTCCATCGCTGACGGACAGAAAAGAACGTCTTTAGGTCTTCACGCCTTCCTGGCATTAAATATAGATGCTGTCGGATTAACATATCACAAGAGAGAGTGATTAATGGGAGGTTTGACTCACTAGCGCTGCTCCTTATTCCATCACTAGCAGGCTAATGGGCTTTGATTTCATTCAGATCATCCTTTACCCATCAACCTAACTATCCGCTCTTAGCAGGAAGAGAGGTTTTCCCACCGCTCCATCCACGACTACAGCCTCGGAGTACAAATGAGACAGGTTTGAAGCATCTTTACACCACCACAGGCTTTGAAACTCGATACAAGGCTCAATGATCTCTTGACCAATTTTCTCGTAAGCCGTTTATTTTATTCACGTATTGGTCTTGAATCTGCATACCCAATAAATGTCGTATCGATACCCTCAATCCTCCTTCTTTCCCTTTGAAAGACATGCCCAGAAAGGGTTAAAGCCCCTTCCCCCTGACTTTGCCTCCCTCTCTGTCTAGCCCTCTCCCTTTTTTCTGTCTCCCTGCATCCATTTGCAAATGATCTCGCTTGTCTGCATATTGTCACTTGCAGCCTGCCCACACATTCATCAACTGTCGGCCGGCGCTCGGCGGCGCCCCCCGCGCCCTCCACACTTAATTGTTCCTACTCTGACCTGGGAGAATAGAGAATGATGTCCCCCTCTCTCACGCTGGTGCAGGGCGGCAAGAATTAACAACTCTGTGGGGATGGACGAAGCCCGTCGCGGTCACGTAGCCTCTTGTTTCACAACCCCCCCCCCACCCCCGACCATGTTTCTGGGGCATGGTCCTCCACCCCCTGTTACTACATAACTCAGAAGGCACACAAAAAGACCACGCTAGAGTTGAGACAGCCTTGCAACATCTTGGGTCTGCATGTTACTTCCCCCCTATGAAATGGCTCGAGAGTCGTGATTTGATTCTGTATATTGACGTATTTCCTTTTTACTGCAGGAAGTCAGAATGATCTCATGTTGACAGGCGATAGCGTTTGAGATGCACCAGACCCCTGCTGAATTTAAACATAATTGATAGTAGCTTAGTGAACAAGCAAACTATTGAGCGCAGGGAATAGTTTAGCAAGAGCCTTTGTTCAACTGCGGAGGCTTTCACACTGGTGGCTTCACCCACACCTGTCCACCGTAACCAGAACAATATTCTAGACAAAGAGAGCCCATGTGTTTTGTGGAGTTGTGCCATACATTTTCGTTATCTTCAGCGGCGCCTATGGTGACTAAGAGCCTCGAGAAGCCCCGACATTATATAAAGAAGGAATCGCATTCTCAATCAGACTAAGGTCGCGATATTCCGGCAACGAACAGCCCCAGTTGGTACTGTTGAGTAAGATCTACCCCCGAGGTGAGACATGTATGTTCAAGAGAGCATTTCATTGGACAAAAAAGAGTAGTACAGGATGAGTGATCAAAGAAATTCTTCCCAGTGAGAATCTCTCCCAGACTATTTTTTTTTCTAGATATATTGTTGTCTACAATGGTATATTAGTTATATACTAGTAATATTAGTTATTTACTAGTTATTTTGGCGTCTACAATGGATGTAAGGTGAGCATAAGGCATGAGCATGCCATTTGCATGTATGTAGAGCTGCATGGCTCGGGCTTGTTTGTCTCCAGGTCGAGGCTTGCTTTTCTCCACGCATCACATCGACTTCTAAACAACGCCGCCACATTAGCTACAACCAGGCATCAATTATAAATGGTTTCACTGTTGCAAAATACTATTTCCAGTCGCCTTAAATGGGATTAAAAATTAAATGCTACTGAAAAGGAATAGGAAAGCAGCTTGAACTCCTGCTACTTTCAAGCAGAACTGTTTGGGCCAGTGGGGAGCAGAACAGGGGCTGCTTTTAGGCGAGAGATGTTCATGCGAGGCCACGCGATGCCAAAAATCAGAACCTTTGATGGCTGGTCTCTGAGCAGATATCTGGCAAATATTTACCCAAGTTAAGCCTGCAGTGCATAAACAAGCACAGCTTAAAGAGTGCTACTTCAAAAAAAACCCAAAGTGGTAAATTGAGCAGGGGAGTAGTTCATAATTCACTATGAGCTGCTGTTACGAAGCGAAACTTATGTTCGGATACACTCTGTGAGCTGGGCAGAAGGGAAACTCATGTTGTTGTAGGTATTAATTCACCTTTTTAAATCTTAAAGAACACAGACCGAGAAAAGAACAAGCACTCCTGTTGGAGGAAGCATCTTCTAGTCTGCTCCCTTTTTAGTTTTAAAGAACGCTAAGACACCACGTAGGATATCCAGCAGTAGAAACCTGAGTTGGTTAGTTGGATGGTTGGCTGGATCGATGACTGGATAGTCAGTTGGACAAATTAGATGGTTGGTTGGATGGATGGATGAAAGGATGGATAGTTGATTGGAAGAGTGTTTGGTTGGTTAGCTTGATGGGTGGGTGGATATTGGATAATTGGTTGATTGGCTGGATAGACGGATTAATGGCTGGATGATTGAATGAAGGAATGGGTGGGTGCATTTATGGATTGATGGATGGATTAAAGGATGAATAGTCGATTGGACATGGGGATGGGTTGGGTTGTTGGTTGGCCCGAATAGGTGGATTGACTTTGGATAGTTGATTGGATGGATCGATGGATGGGCTGGTAGGATGAATGGATGGATAGTTCAAGTTTTTTTTTTGGGCAAGTGAATGGATACATGAATGGGCAGATGGAAGGTGGATAGGTGAATGGGTGAATGGATGCATGGACAGACAGAAGGACATACATACAATTGGCCAAATGTATGGTTAGATGGATAGATGGATGGTTTATTTGGACAAGTGAATGGTGCAGTCTGGATGGTTGTATGTATGGATGCAAATATTCATCTGTTTTTCTCTTTTTCTCAGTCTGAAACATTTAATTCTTGTGATCTCACTCACACCACAGAAACACAAACATTTAGTTCTCACAATTTTTTATCTCCCCACATACAACTCCCCAAACACACACACACACACACACACACACACACAAGCAAGCACACGTGCGCGCGCACACACCAGCACTAACAGCTCTGATCTACAGTCAGTAATGTCTTTAAATAAATTCACTACAGAAAAGCAAATCCAGCCCTTTGAATGTTCATTTATAAACCATGAATCATTTCAGTACATTGTAGATGTTTAGACTGAACCTCATAACTCTTGAAAGGTTTATTTTCTCAAGAGAAAAAAAAGACGGTGATGAGCAGGAGATGAGAGGAAGTACGAATGCTTAATGGCGACCACTTCAAACAAACAGTCTGCAGGTGCCATTGCAGTTCAAGCGCTTTTTATATGTTACCGTTAGCATGAGAACCATTGAAACGGTCTGCACAGAAACCACAGGCCGTGTACAGTCCAACAACATCTCACCTTTACAGACTCAGCGCCGCCCAAAGTGGAGAATACTCCAACCGCCTGCAGCTCTCTCAAACCTACATGTGGCTATTGTGACAGCCTTAACACTTTCAGTGCTATTAAGGGCTGTACTACTGTTCTCACTGTAAACATAACATTTCCACTAGTTTAAAACACCGAATTTAATCACACGCAGCCTGATATGTGCTCAGCAGCAATGCTACACCTACACACACTTCCAGTTTTCTCACAGTTTTTCGCAGTTTCCTGGTAATGATAAGTTATAATGCAGTGGCCAGCTGTAATGAGAAGAAAAGCAGCATAACTACTTAAACACACTTTCCGTACATTACTTTATCATAATTACTTTGTACATTTTTTTCTTTTTATTAAAGAACTTTTGAATGCTTGAATGTTGAAGGATTATATTAATCTGCTCGTTATCGTTAATATCGTAACAACATACTATACAAGTAGTAGACGCACCACATAAAAGGGTTTAAGAAAAGTAATTATTTGAAAAGTTTTCTGTAAGACGTTTGGTTAACGTTTATGGAGGGAGTCTCCAGTGTCAGCACTTTGTAACCGTCAGAAGAAAAGCTGTAACTTGGTCTTCAGGACAGAGGAGTTTACGTCTTCGTGGTTTCACTGGAACATGACAAGCTGCGTTTTTGGGTCTTTCTAACTTTTCGATAAAAAAACAGGCAGGACAAGTGACGATGGTAATGATGCTCATAGCTGCTGTAACATAAGTGATAACAGGATCTATAAAAATAGCTATAAATGGTATGACGTGTAATTCTTTAATCAATAAAAAAAACGTATTGGCAAATTGTGGTAGTTTAAGACGTATAAAACACTTTGGAGAGGGAGCAGTAGCTGCTGTTGATTATTTTCCTTGAACAGCACACCCTGTCGTGTTTTATTTCTTACATGTTCACTCTGAATGGCATACGATCTGCTCGTGATTTTTTTTTCGTAACTCCGTTTGTAGTGAAATCATGCTGTGATGTCACGCTGCCACACCTTGGTTTGAAAGTGTCACTGTTTCTCCAGCACTGTGTAAAATGGGCAAGAATGAAATTGGAAACATTTAATGTGCTATATTTGGAATCACTGACTTTCGACTGCGATCCTGACCAGGATAAAAACGATTCCTTGAAGATGAACCAATAAATAAAGTTACGGTCGGCATACGTGACGACCTGAAATAACCCCTGTTGGTGCAGCCAGTCCCTGAACCGCAGAAGAACCTCCATTAATACGCAATGATGCGAACTTTTTTATAAATTCGCTCAGTGAGAACGAAGGAAAAAAAAAAATCCCTTTTCACTCAGCTGTCAGATCGCACTTTGTCAAAACAGGGAATCAGATTCGCGTAAACATCTGAGGTCAGGACTCCGTCCAAAACCGAACAGCCGTGTCGACCTCCGAACCTCAGCCACAGCGGCTTTGCGTACTCGGACAAAGGACACGAGACATATTGGTAAATACGTGCATGACAATAGGGTTTCCATTTGAATGCACTCAGATCCATTGTATATTAATAGAGCGGGTGTTTTATTCATGAGCCGGATTACTTTGGCGCAGGCCAAGGAAGCAGCACACACTCCTGCTCTCAGATGTGACACGAGCAATCCTAACCACACTGGACAAGTGCGGCGCTGCCCCCGTTTACCGCTGCCCACCCTTCTGCCCATTATAATAATCTATTCAAAGATTAAAGGGGGTTTTATCTCCAAGCCCATGAATAATGAATGCCGTATTTCAAAATTTAATTGCCCCGAATTAAATGATTCAAGATAATGTTTCTTTTATAAATTTGTAATGGTGGTAAGGGGCCAAAAATACGTTAGATAAAATCCAAACCCTTGTTCTTATCACTGGAGGACGACAGTGGACCGGCGACCTTACTTCAGCATCAAACAGTAGACTGTGTAGTGCTGCGCCTTAACATCTTCAGGTGAAAACTGTGAGGGATTTCAGTTTTTTCATCACAGAGATTTTCCCAAGAGGCTTCTCCGTACTCTTGATGGAATACACCAAGGACATGTTCATAGATAGATAAATGATTTGAGAGAGTAGAGGTATGGATTCTTAAATCCTATAAGACTAAACAAAACAGCAAGGAGTCTCCTAACGGTGTTTAATGTAAACAAGGTGTAATGGAAAATAGACATTTCCGCATGCATAACGTACATGTGACCAATTCTGACTAATATTTTGAAGGGATACAGTGTAGAGGCAATGCAGGAGGCTAAAGCTAGCTCACGACATGGCAAAAGCAGCACTGAAGCTACATTTACGTCTGCTGTCTTTTGACAATCATGAACAAAAGGAAGCGGCTTAACAATTTGGCGTCTCCAAAATAGCAAATGCAGCCATGTAACTTGGGTGAAAAATATACATTGTGTGATCCTTTTGTAAGGATGACATTATTGGGTTGATGACACTCGCCTCACTGATGTAATGAAATTGTTGTGACCGTAGCATTGCTAATTAAGCTGTTAGCTGGGCAGATTAGCTAACTACAGGGTGTCCCAAACGACTCCATACATAGGGCACTATGTATCCAAGCACCACGTCGGTTGTGCCTTCGTCTGTGGATGTTCGTGGACGTCCACTTCTCAGTTGGTCCGCAACGCTTCCAGTTTTTTCAGTTTGTTAATAAGTTTGTCAGTGTTGAGTGTGATGTGCTTGTCCATGGCAATCCTGCGACAGCTTCCCGATCCAGCCATGAGAATGATTTCAATATGTTTTGCTTTGGTCAAAGGCTTTCTTAAAGACTATCTAAAAAAAAAATGAATATAAAATGAGTATGAACATTTTGGGAGACATTTTGCTAATGTGTGTGTGTGCGCATGCTTTTGGAGCACCCTGTCATATACTCGTATGTGATGTAATTAGTAAAATGCTTTCATGAACCAAGCAGAGGAGTAGTGCTGATGTAAGCGAGGATTAACCCATGACTGACCGTGCTGTTATACGAAAGTAACGCACGAGGAGTGCCGCTACCCCCACAACGTCTATTATTTTCATATCAGCATGGTGTGGAGTGTGTTATTCTGCTTATACCGCAGTGATTTGCCAATGATTACGCCATTTTATTCATTAATGAACAAAACATCCTGTATTCTAGTGGTTTATAGTTAGATTTAATGTTGCGTAATGTCTGAGAGACAAGTTAGATCCTGTTCTCACCTGCGTTATAGCCACGATAAAGTTGTTCCCTGACTAGCCTCTCTCTCTCTCTCTCTTTTTTTTCCTCTCTTTCTCAGATCGATCTCTCTCTCTAAAAATGCAGCTAGTTATTTTACCAAGAAAACCGAGAGTGAAGACTTTCCTGTGCTGATAAACTTCACCAAGCACCCCGACTGCTAGAAAGGCTCCTTTCCTATAAATGTTAAATAAATATCCCCAAACAAAAGAGTCCCCACATCAATAAGGATACGTTTTACTTTTATTATTATTATTATTTTTTTAAAAATCTGTTTATTAATGACGTGGAGCGTCTGCTGTACCAGTCCAGTGTATGAGCTGCACCATGTCCCATAGTCACATTTAATATTGTGCAACGTCCAAAAGCCAAGTTAGTTCCTGTTTTCACTCATTCCACGTTACGTTACAGTGTCTTTCACCAGCCTCTCTCTCTTTTTTTCTTTTTCTTTTTTCCTCTCGTGAAGTTAATACGACAGCTTGTCATGTTACTGAGAAACCGCAAAGCTTAAACTCCTCTGTCAGAGTTTTCCGTGTCAGGAAACTTCCTTCCATAAATGGTTAAAAAAAAAAAGCTTACAACATTAAAAACGTGTTGTTATTTAACAAAATAAAACGTGTAAATCTGCTTTTTATTAGTGTTAGATTATATGTAGCGCCCGACGGATTGATACGTGATTTCTAGCTACATTACTGTCAGAGCTGCTGTTACAGAAAATTAAACATCCTCTGACCAATCAGAATTGAGAATTTCAAGCAAGCGCTGATCAAAGAATCTGGTCTTGTTAACAGCTGAAACGTGCAAAAGCAGCCTTGTGACTTGATGCATGAAAAAAAGATTAGCAGAAAAGAAGTTGCCTTGTTTTTATGTTGTTGTTTTTTTCTCCCCCAGATCTACACATTCTGTGGTACAAGGTCCAGCTCAGAGTTCGTCATCCCCAACACGACGAGTTTTTCCTCGCAGTAAACAGACCAACACCGTCGTCAGCTTTCAGTAAGTCTTTTTTATTATTTTTACAGCTTACCTTCTCCGTACATTCCTGCATGTCTGACAGGCTTGTGCTCCAAGTCACGCTTTCCTCAACTTTCCCCAAAGTGAAAAACAGTGGTTTTGTGATCCATCACCACTCATCAGGCTCCAGCTGTATCGTTTAAAAAGCAGCTCAAAACTTGTCCTTTCACAACTATTTCAAAACAGTCAGTTTCACTTTGAGTATAGTATATTTATTTATTTTATTATATCTATTTGTTCTATAGATTTATCGTAAAGCACTATTTGAGCTGCGTTTTAAATGCATGAGATGCACTGTACAAAATTATTAATGAGAACACCCATAAGAAAAAGCTAGTTTTGGAGCCTTTAAGTGTTGCGATCGCAGAAATCCCACACGGGAAACCGCTTTAAGGCGTAAAGAGAACCACAGACATTAGAGATGTGATGAGTTTGGCTTCTGATGTAAACAAACCGGTATCAACGTCATAAACGTGGAAGAAGTTAGAAATTCTGTACCCTCGCCAATTTCTCAGCAACCCGAGACCGCCGTCCCGAGGAAAATGATTAACGAACAGATCCATTCGAAGTGACGAAGCATTTCAAACTATATTCATAACAAGACGACTTCTCCGCAACTCTAAAGTAATCTCAAGCTTCGGTCACAGTACGGCAAACAATCCAAAGTGAAAAATATACTGACCGATCCCAAAAACAGCCTCAGCTCCTTCCTTTTTTTGGGAGAATCCTTGCGTAATACGATTCATCCAGGCGCAAAGCAGGATCCAGAACATTAAAAAAAAAAAACAAAACGATTGTCTAGCAAACACATTAGCTGAACAAGCATTACGTAAAGTAACAGTTTCATGGGGGGAAAAAAAAGAAAAGAAAAATGTACACAATTTTCTCTTGTACCAAATGGAGATGATTAGCGAAGACGTGTTTAGTGTTTTTGACGTTTGAGTCATTAGTTTTGAACTTGAGCTACAAGGCTAATGTCGCGTACATGCGAAAAGACGCACAACGTACAAGATGTATTTGCGTTTAGTTTCACACAGCGTACATGGACTTTATCTAGGGGAACCCTGACCCACGAATTTGCAAAGCTGTCAATCTTCTAAACCCCAAAAAAAAAAAAAACAACCCAGGAAGGTAATTGTAAACGTGTCAATTAACAGATTATTCAGTAGTAAAATAACGAGTGCAATGAAACGCATCACCGTCTTAATAGATATACTTCATAATGTTTGTTTTTTAATGTACCGAGAGAGAGTTTGTGATCCTATTTCTGATTTGTCTGATGATGAAAGCTGGCCCGATCACAGACGGTAAATGCTAACAGGTCTAAATGCTAACCTCACTGCTCCAAGCACTAAACATGCTACATTTCAGGTAAAGGGAAACACTGTGTACGCTTAAATTAAAAAAAAAAAAACTTGTAAGATTTTTTAGTAAATGTCAGCGTCCTTTGGGAGCAACAAAAACATGTTATTAAAAAAAAAAAAAAGTTAACCAGGTCATACTGAATCCTGAACAAGCAGAACTCCAGCTCTGTCCATCAGATCCACAGGTCCGATTATGACGTTCCATTAAATACAGTTCTCAGTTTTCCGAGTCTTTTTCCTCCTGAGTGGGAGGAGCCACCTGCTTCAAATAAACAAAAAAATATATATATAAACCAGTGTGGCACTGTTAAAACTAAACCGTGGGACGGAACAGCAGAACATCATCTGAAATCGTCACATCTATATGAAAAAAAACAAAACAAAACAAAAAAAACTAAACACACGGACTGCTGTTTTAGTTTCGAATGCTTTCACTTCTATTCGTCAGTCACTTAAAACAAAAAAATAAATAAGGAGCAGGAATCTGTGATTGTGCCGAGCTTCGCTATTCCCGATCTTTGCCTGTATCCTCAGTTCTTTGCGCGCTCGACTCCGCTTTCTCTCCCCCGGTCTCCTTCTGTATCTCTTTCTCCTTTCGTTCACCGTTCAGAAGCGACATCTTCAGCTCTTCTTCCTCTTGTTCCTCCTCTAGCTGGTGCAGGACGATGGGCAGCTTGGCGTCGGCGTTCTCCAGCAGCGCGATGTCGCTCTCCTCGTACACGGGCAGAGGCGCGCCGTCATCCAGCTGCTTCTGGAAGTGCAGGCGCTTGGCGCGGCCGCTGGCCTCGGCGCGCTCCAGGATCTCCTTCTCAGCCAGACGCAGCTTTATGGCCATGAGCGAGTGCGGAGAGAGGTCGGGTTTCTGCAGCATGGACCTGTCCTCCTGAAACACACATCACTGGGGTAAACATTTTATCGTCTTGAATTCTGAAAGAGGAAGCTTAAATTCTTGTAAGGGCAGTTTTTAAGAAGGAGTCTCCAGTTTCAGTGCTGTGTTACAGGCAGTAAGTTTTCAGCCGCTTTCTCAGTAACATGACTAGCTGTGTGTGGACGTTTATAAGACAGAGTTCGGGGTGGTAGTGGTCCTTTGTGAGCGCCCCGGCGCCGATTATTTCTCTACAGCAGCTCGTCCTGAAGTGTTTTATTCTTCTTATACCACAGCCATTAGCCAATGATTGCAGTCTATTTATTTATGAACATTTTACGCTGTATACTTGGGGGGGTGCAGATGCATAGTTCCTGCTACTGCCGCAAAGCTGACTATGTTCCTAAAATGTTCTATTCAATTTATTCATTAAAGAAGATAATACTTTTTATCCATTTACAGTTACGTTTACTGCTGATGAACGTCTGAAGCACTTGCCTAAGTCGTTCCATCATCAGTCTTTTTCTCTCTTAATGTCAAAAAGGCAAAAAAAAAACCTGCGGCTTGTCATGTTACAGAGAAAGCGTAAAATACTGAAGATGGAGAGGAAAAAATTTTATTTACAGTTGTATCTCTTACACTGACACTGGAGACTCCTTCCATACATGCTGTGCTAATAAATTTGATTAGGAGGTTGAAAGCGCTGCTGCTGTACCTCTGATGTGGTTTTGTATGTCTTCAGGAGCAGTGCCGCTCTCGTCTCCAGGAACGTCCACAGCTTGATCTCGTTCTCCCAGCTGACGGGGAACTCTGCGTTCCCCAGCGTGAAGATCTTGTTGATGGCGTGGTCACCCACCAGGTAGTCCCTCAGCTCCTCTGAAATGAGACGTAATCACTCATCGGTTCCAAGAGGAGACGTCACATTTCGGGGGACAGTCGTGGCCTAATGGTCTGAGAGTCGGGCTTGTAACCCGAAGGTCGTAGGTTCGAGTCTCGGGTCCGGTAAGGATTGTAGGTGGGGGGAGTGAATGACCAGCGCTCTCTGCCACCCTCAATACCACGACTGAGGTGAGTCCCTTGAGCAAGGCACCGATCCCCCAACTGCTCTGGGTGTGTGTGACTGTCACACACACCCACACTCTGGGTGTGTGTGACAATCACACACACACCCAGAGCAGTTGGGGGATCGGTGCCTTGCTCAAGGGTCTCACCTCAGTCGTGGCATTGAGTGGCAGAGCGCGCTGGTCATTCCCGCCCCTTTTGTGCTGAATCAAAAGCACTACAATCCTTGCCCGACCCGAGACTCGAACCCACGATCTTCGGGTTACAAGTCCAACGCTCTACCCCTCAGCCACAGGACACTTAGATTTTTTTCTCTACAGGGTTCTAGATGAAATCCTTCTGCGTACGTGTTTATATATACTTCCCTCTTTCTGCTGGGGAGGGACACGTTGTTTAATTGGTCAGGATGGTCATGCGGCACCATCCTGACCAATTAAACAACGTGTCCCTCCCCAGCACCCATGTCACACACACTTACTTACCTTCCGTCATACAGAAGACGCGCAGGAAGGCCAGGAGCTGGGCTGATATGGGCGGCTCGCTGCAGTGCAGGGCGAAAACGCTTGACCTGCAGAGAGAAAAAGGATCACAGTAAGTCTTCAGATTAAACCCTTTCTCACTCCAGCAGGCTGAGGCCGAGTCCCACGTCACATGACAACCGATTGATCTAAAGCAACGGCAAACTCAATGCATTTTTTAAAAAAAAATCATTTATAATTTAGCACTTAATTACCAAAGAGCATCTACATCTCCCCTTTCATGTCCGATTCCAACAATCAAACGCTGGGGGAAGAAAGGGAGGTGAATCTCTCGTGCCGAATCAAAAGGTAATTTTGAACAAGCGACGGATGGATCAATGCGACAATACGCAGGCGGCCCAGGCGACAATATTAGAGCACAAATACATTACAGCGCTTTCTCTGCAGCACAGCGATTCGATTACACCGTGCCCCGAGCTCCATACACAACCGATCCAATAGGGAAAAGTTCAACCCTGAGTGTGTCTCACTCTCAGAGCCAACACTAGGTTCCTAGATTCACCCAAACATTATCTAACTCAGAAAGAGCGTTATCAGTTTAACCTCAGATCAGTGAGTGTGTGTGTGTGGCGTATCTGACTGGCTTCTCAGAAATGTGACAATGTACAGAATTAACTGTAAAGCAATAAAATGATGTCATTTTAAAAACGAGCAAACAAAAGCGACGCTCTTGATGATCCGCACCGATGTTGTGTTTAATTATATTTGATTTTTTTACATCAGATTTCGTTTTTTAAATTCAATTTAGTTTAGTGTGGATTAATCAGCTTGTATTACTTTTCAGAAATTGACCAGATTAGTGAAAGTCGCGAGAGATAAATCCAACAATTAACTGGAAACCGATAGAATAATTCAGGGGGGAAAAAAATTCATTCAGAATCAGTGACAAAGCCGTCACTCTGAATAACCTTCTAGTCTGGGATTAAAATCCTTCAGTTCTCATTTTAAATTCAAATTCGTTTTAGTTAGATTTTGGTGTGATGTTTATCTTTATCTTCAGCTTTTCAGAATTTTTTTTTTAAAACGATTTTTATGTTATATTATTTGTTTAAGAAATGTACCATCCCTGTCTCTCTTATCCTTCCTACCATTTTTGACCTTAAACTGTAATTTAGATCTGTTGAGGAAGTTTTTTTTTCCCCCCCAAGTATTTAATTTTCTGTATCTCTCTTAAATTTAAGAAGACCAAAAAATAACCCGCAGCTCGTCATATTACTGAGAAACCGCAAAGAGTAAAACCCTCCGTCCGGAAGAGTGTTAACAAACGAGCGACAGTAGAGACGCCTTCCGTAAATGTCAACGCCAAATGGACGTCTCCTCACACAAAACCTCACCAGATCAATGAGCATACGTTTTTCTGTTACCCAACGCCGTGTTGTTATTAGGGCTAGCTTACTGTGCGGCATCCGTGTGTTACTATAGAAACGGTAACATTTAATATTAAAATAAACCTCCTAATAAACTTCACTTTACTTACGCCGGGATTCCAGCGCGGGCCAGCACCTCGGCCTTCATGGCGTACAGCCTCTCGCTCTTACTGACCCCCAGTTTGATCTTCACCCGGTCGTGTGCGTTCTCCTCGAAGAAGAAGCCGTTGTGGATGACGAACTCGGCGTTGGACCTCGTACCGTAGAATATGTAGATCTGGGGAAAAAAAAAAAAACACAAACATTTTTAATATTTTCAAGGTTTCATGAGTATCATCATGTGTCATTCAAATGTATTACACCACAGCGCTGTAGAATTCTCAAATCCTAGGGGGGTATATATTAATGCACTCGTTCTAATACGTCATCGTTTCTATAGTAACAACTCTACGGGACTGCGCCACAAACAGATGGAGGGAAAAAAAGAAGGAGATATTGTTGATATGATGATATCTGTGAGGAGATGTTTACTTTTACGGAAGGAGTCTCCAGTGTCAGAGGTAAAGCTGTAATTAACTTTTGCAGTTTCTCGGTAACGTGTCACTGTTTGTTTCTTCAACAGAGAGGGGAAAAAAAAAAGAGGCTGGTGAGGGAGTGACCGCTCATAGCCGCTATAACGCAAGCGAGAAGAGGAACGTGGACATTCAGCATCATTAAATGTAACTATAGCCGGATAAAAAGTATGACGCTTTGTTGAGTGAACTTGACTTTGTTAGCAAGAAGTTTTTGACAGGTGAAAGCTGAACTTTTTCCAAGCTGCAAGGATCACAGCCTCTCGGTTTATGCGGGTCGTGATCCTCGCAGGATGAGACGGAAGACCATCAGAAATTCGCTCGCATCATTTCAGTCCCGCACTTCCCCACCCCACTCACGTATCCCCGCTCTGTATATAACGCTCACAACACTTACAGATAGCGAGAAGAGGAGAGAGGGACAGATAAAGAGAGAGAGAGAGAGAGAGAAGGAGAGCTCAGTACTGATGTTAAATCAGGGATCAAACAGCTTGGCACGGAGAGACGCTCGCAGACACCCCCCCGTCTCCGTCCCAGGCGGCGGCCTGCGCAAACTCTTCCTCCCTCCCTCGGCTGCCTTCGCCAATCTTATCAAATAATTCACATTTCGCAGAAGAGGGGGAGTTTGGGAGTCCGGGAGTCCACCCGGCCTGTCAGTGTTCACCCTGCGTATCCTCCCTCTCCCTCTCCCTCTCCCTCTCTCCGTCTCCCTCCCTATGGCTGGCGCTCAACACCTCGCCTCTGATATTACCCACGAGCCCCTGTAATGGCCGACGGCCGATAAGCACGTCACGCAGCCTGAAGGGAAACCAAAAACGTTGCTACGGGTGAAGGTGAACTTTGCTTTTTGATCTGGTTGGATATCATTTGATGAGCCGTGGAGGATTTCACAACTACAACAGCATCAGATCTCACTCACCTGCTCGCTCTCCTTATAGTCATGCAGAGCTACACACTCACATCGGTCATCTTCCAGGTTGTAGCCGGTCGTGATCTAAACGAAAACAAAATACAAAGTGTTTTTGAAATAAAGTGCAATGGAGTAACAGTTTACACTTGAATAACTTTTCCACGATTATGATGATAAACGAACTCGCTAACACACACACACACACACACACACACACACAGGAAGGAAGGAAATAATCACGTTAAGACGCTTAAACATATGTTAAAATATCACCCACTAAATTACAGCATACACAAACAAATACGAATCAAATGACTATAAAAGGAATTCATAAGATGTAATAAAACTTAGCCAATTTGTTACAACTTCACGATAAACAAGATTATTACTGGGAAAAAAATAAGCATTTTTATTAAACCTTAACCAGGGGAATTCTAAAAAGCAATTTCATTAAGCATCCTAATAACTCCCATTTTCAGCAATCCAAAACATGAAATTCAGCGCAGGGTTTAAACGCATTTCCCCACACGAAGCCATCTATTGCTCTGTGGCGTGAGGCGCTGAACGCAATCAAAGCCAAATTATTCAAATAGAAATAAAATATCCCCCGAGATCCTGGAACAATCAGCAAGGAAAGCACATTACTTCAGAGCTTTTTCTTCAAAACGTGTTGGCATACACGTCCAGATGCACACACTGTGATCTTTACAACAGCCGGACACACAACGCATAACACACACACACACACTCACACTCACACTCACTCAGGTCAGCTTAAACATCTCAGCCTGAGTAGCACAAGGTCAGAATTGGTGTTAAATGGTAGTGTGAGCATCAAACTGAACACACGCTCTCTCAGTAATCTAACTTTAGGGTAAAGTGCGAGAGAGAGAGAGAGAGTGAGTAAGTGTGTGTGTGTGAGAGAGAGAGAGAGAGAGAGAGAGAGAGAGAGAGACACTCACCAGGCCATTGGTGTGATTACACATGTCCCAGAGTGGGATGAGAGCCAGTGTGACCCGACTGCCGTCCTCTGTGGGGATCTGGTTCTGACGAGTCATCACAGATGATACGGCCCACCTACAAACACACACACACACACACACACACACACACACACACCATTATCAACACTTATACTTTTATCAATCTTTTATTAAAGCTACTATACACATACTGACTTCCTCTCTCTCTACAGATGCATGTCTCTTGTCCTGATTGAATAGAGTCTTATTTGTCTCAATTTATGGAGGTTTTTCTTTAAAATCTTAAGGCTGATTTACACGTGCTGTTAACCACACACACACACACACACACACACACACACACACACGATGGCCGCCACACGTATCCTGCGCTCATCTATGTCACTTGTGCATGTCCACAGAAGTGAACTGAACACACTGGTGGCAGTAAAGCACCATGTGACACCGAGACCCCAACTGAATAAACAAACTAACATCACGTGTAAAATCGCATGTGCTATCGTCGACCGTTATTTCATACTAACAGTTTTACAGTAAGTGTTCGAATTCTAAAAACGCTTTAATCCTAACGAAAGGTCTGCTTGGAGTACCAGTCTTCAGGATTCCCTAGATTAATTAATAATTCTGAATGGACAGTGAGGGTGTTTTATTAGAGACGCAGGTCCTGACAATCACACTGAGGGCAGGAAGTTTTAAACAGAGACAGCTCATCAGTGTGTTTAATGCTGCTGTGCTAAACAGGACAGTTTGACTTGGAAACCACATGGACTGAGACCTTTTGGCTCAGATGCGCCATCTAGTGGATGCCGCTTCTAATCCTCCAGACGCACAAGATACACAAGCGAGGGTATGAGCAA
>CM074954.1:24515884-24562938 GCA_037577455.1 Pangasius macronema
ACAAACTTTGGCCTCAGGAGCTGTTCAAGTGGAAAGGAAGACCATCCTGACCACCCAGAGGGAAGAGCCAATGCCAGGATTCGAACCCACAACCTCCTGGCAGGAGGGTGAATATTTAGACAGCTGCATCAATCAGGAGCCAGTGCAGTAATGTCAAGAAGAGAAATGAGGACACGGTGCTCTGAGATGCGCATACGCCTGTTTATATGAAGTTATGAAGTTACAGGCTTAGGTGATCCGAGTTAATTTAATAACCTGTTTCTGCAGGTCAGCTGGAGGTTAGCAGCCGGCGAGACTAGAGACTCTAGAGACTTAGAGAGGACGTCTCTAGTCTGGGGACGTGTCTCTGTTGTAGACTTTCGACTTTCTCTCAACAATTCATCTTTTTTTTTTCAGAGATTTTCAGACGAAGAAAGCTGATGACAGATAGGACAGAAGTTCCACAATGAGCCACATTTTAATCTTTTGGTCATTCACTGGAATGACAAAAATGCATCATATTTAAAAGCTGATTTATGCCTGACATACAGTATGAAATATTTTGATGGAGGTGGAGGTCAAAAAGCAAAAAAAATCTGCCTGGAGCAAATCGTCCATACGTACATTCTGTAAGGCGTCTTGCTGCTTGGAAAGCGCAGAGAGCTGGGACTCGGAGTGATACAACGACAAGCCTTTCTTCAACGTCTTCAAATCACCGGCATTCCCCTAACAAACACAGAAACACACAAGACAAAAACACAAATATGTTTACATTACTAAAAGTGACTGGAATAGATACACAACCTGTACCACAATTAACCAAGAACAGCAAAAATCTGAAAAAAAAATGATTAAATATGCATATACGGTTCTACAGTCTCCAGCGTCAGCGCTTTGTAACAGTCAGTCAGGCTTCAGGACAGACGCAACTCGTGAAACAGCAACTAATAAAAGGGGGTCGTCGTGTAAGGTTTCTCAAAATAAGTAACTAATTACCGTGGCGGGATTGATGGTATTAATAAACTGCATAAAAATAAACTTCCTGCTTGGAACAATGGCTCTTAAACGTATAAAAGTATAAGCCGTCTATATTAGCTTCCAGTTTCCTCCAATCTTCTTCTTCCAATCTCCACTGTGTTTTGAAGTAAAATGGCGACAGCAGGGAAACAAATAACGGAAAGCAAATGACGATTTACGACGCATGCTGTTTCATTTTCCAGAAGAAATACAAGTGAGAGAAATGTTTCCACTATTCAGTGGAAAGTACTGAAAACTCACAGTATTAATTAAGCTGGTCTGTTATATACATTTCTTTATTTTTACAGAAAGCCTGTGGCATGTAAAAGCCATCCAATCCTGTATTCTGTGCATTACTGGCACTGAAGAGTGTTCGTGCGCTTAAACCAGGTCAAATGCTACTAAACCGGTAATATTGCTCTCTCTCGATCGTTTGCAAATGTCATAAGATGCACTGCAGCTTCTCGCCTGTTAGGCTCGGGTCATAGGATGGATGTTTTTTTTGTGATATTTCTCCAATGTTCTGATGATTCGTTTGGCACTGAATCATAAGTTCACCAGTCGACACTCTGCGCTTCTTCTCTGTTTGCTCAGGCATCAGTGACAGATGGAAGACTAGCATCAGGATGAGCCTTGGATGACTTTTTGAAAAAAAAAAGGCTGAAGGAGAGTCTGAGAGTCTCAGCTCATCCATCTCCTTATTGTCTATTTGATCGCAGCCGGATAAAGCCACTCGAGTCAATAAACTGCCCTCCAAGTCTCTTCANTCATTAAGAACAGAGTCTCCTGCTTAAGCCAACTGAATTATTATTGATGAATCCTGGCTGCTGTGGAGCGGAGAGAAAAAAATCTCACAACTCTAAAATCAGTCTTCTCCAAACCTCTTTATTTCCTCAGTGCTTGGTCTCCTAATCTGCGGTTCTCCTCGCCACACCAAGCGCAGTGAAAGTTTTTCATTCAAGCTATGATGTAGCTAACAAATAATCGTAGCTAACAAGTAAGGAACGCAGACAGCCGGCAGTTTAGCCGTTTCAAGCTCCATTTCTGAAGCACCACACACTCACCTCAAAAAAAACTTTAGTTCAGTATTACAACTTGTATATATACAGTTCTATAAAATCTTTAATTAAAACTTAGTTATATACACAATCAGTTCCAGAATTATTGGCACCCTGAGGCCACTAGTGCAGAACCCTAACCACTAATCTTCAGTGGTTCTCAATCTTTGAGAAAAGACGTTTTACAGGTTGCATGACTGTTAATTTTTACTAGTTGACCGGCTGGATAGTTGTCTTTTCTCCAGAGTAAAACTACATACACTTCATTTTGTATGAGAACACATGCTCGACATGTTCACCCTGACTAAACCCTGACTAAACTATTTAAAGAATATCACGTCTTGAATACCTGTATAACCACCGAGTCGAACTTTAGTCTCGAATTGAGACCTTGACTCTCGCGCGTCGTACCTTCGAGCACAGGTACAGCAGAAAACCTCCTTATAGCTCAATGACCAGGCTTTCTTGGATGGCGGATGTGATGTTTTCCATTAAAGAAAAAGAAAAAAAGTAAAAATATGACTTTTCCTAGTGCAGTTTTATACACTACGCAGTTGGAGGTAGAATTGGCTTCATCAAGTCTGAATTTTTTTCAGACAAATGAAGTACATTTATCCTTCTTTCGTTACCGTCTGCCTCACTGTTTTTTCTCTCACCTCGACTAGTCAATCCCTAGAGTGTTTTACAGCGTGACCCTTCAGCGGTCACCTCGTCGTACATCAATACGAGTAGAACGGTCAGTGCGGGAGGTGAAAAGTACAAAAGTCGATGAGTTATGGACCCGAGAAGAAGAGTCTCGTCACGCTTCATAAAATGTGAGACGTATCCTGACTTCACCTGTCCACAGCTAATCCGTTTGGAAGTGGAGGACGTCGTCAGGATCTCCAAACAGACCTCTAATGCCTTACCAGACTCCATAGTGTCTGCTCCAGAAGCGATTTCGCACTGGATGTTATCTATCTGATGAAATATTCTCCCTGAAGAACTGAAGATGATCCGCGTCTGATCTGGGAAAATGCTCGGCCTCCTAAAGCACAGAGTCATTATTGTACGCACATTAATAGGACAGGTAGAGAGAAAAAGGGGGCAAACCTGCTCTGATTGTTTTTGGGTTGGAAAACATCTCCCTATTCGTTCTCAGGGACTACTGCAGCATATATATATAAAAAAAGCAGTGACTGTAAATTCGTACATGCGTGTAAGTATGTAACAGTTACCGCTGTGTTGTGAATATTTTTTTCCTTTCCAGCTCTACATGAGCACTGTGATCATCCTTCCCTTTTTGTTATTCCTGGCTGCTTCTTAACTCACTCGACTCGACTGGTCTCCAGCTCTACCAGTGTGTTTCCTGGAACTGCAAAATTCTGACTAAGAGAAGTGACTCAGATGTTCCAGCATGTTCACTTCCTTTTTGTACTGAGTAAGCAATACAACACTCGATGGCATGTTTTTATAGAAAAATTTTATTCCTCTTATACCACAAGAGGAACAACACCTCATACTTTTGGTTGTGGAACGTCCGTGAAACAAGTTTGTTCCTGTTCTCGCTTACGTTATAGCAGCTATAAACAGTCCTTCCCTCACAAACCAATCTTTTTTTCTATCTCTTGAAGGTAACAAACAAACAAAAAAATAAAAATCGCATCTTGTCATGTTGCTGAGAAAGTCCTGAAGAATGTTGGAAAACCTAAAGTTGCAGCTTTACTGTTACAGGGTGCTGACACTGGAGACTCCTTCCATAAAAGTTAAACAAACATCTTAAAGAAATCACCCCTGTTTAAGCTGTTACCATAGAAACAAAAAAAATTAGCCTGAGTGCATTAATAGAAACCTGTGATATGAAGCTACACTACTGCCAGAATCGAGAATTCAGCAGCGGTCACCAAATTTTATTTCTACTTATTGCGAAAGTCTGAAGACAGCGTGTATTTTTGTCACTTAGCCCCCAATTAAGATTTTCTCCTCAGTTCATGCCGGATAATTGAGGCCATACTGCAGTTCCAGTGGACTCTGGAATCCATACAGTTTCCATTAAACCCTTTTCTCCGAGCCGTCCATCACGCTGCAGTGTGGTTCTGATGGCACGTTTTCTTTTAAAGTGATTAAAAAAAAGAAAAAGAAACATTCCTTCAATTTTCCCCTCGACCTCAAATGCAGCCAAGACGTTTACGCGGCGAAGCTACGAGTCTAGCATAGCTAACAATTTTATTAGACGTTTGTGAGTCTCGAGCTTGTGAAGTTTCTCAGACTTGCTTACGTGGAAATGACAGAATGTTCTCATGAGCCACTGTTTTCTATAAACATGGACAACTACCGCAGTGTCTCGATTTTTATCAAAATTTTATTAGATTCGTCTTAGTTTAGTTTGGCAGAGGGGACAGTTAGTGTATCTGCAGTATGCAGAAGAGGGCAATAAGGTTTTCCTCCGAGTGTGTAACGCCGCCCTGTAAAGATACGGTAAGCTATCATTAATCTGTTTTTTTCCCCCTTAACGACTTGCACGAAATCTCAGTTTTCACACAAAAATGATACCTTTAAAGTGCAAATATAATAAAAATCAATCCTAACAATTTGGTTTAATTCAAAGAAATATACAATTGTCAATCACAAAGTAATGAAAAGGTAAACAATGTCCTAGTCTAGTTTATTCTGCCTTTTTTCTTCCATATCCGCTCCCCCTTTTTCTTTTGCTGAGATCAGCCGATACTGCTCCTGGGTATCGGATCGATACCGTCTCTCGTTATAGCAGCTATAACCTCACCAGCCTCACATGGAGCCGAAGGTATTAATACAAAAAAAAATCGAAAATTTTCCAGTTGTTTGTGAAAACTTTGTTTAATTGGATGCCTTTTTGCATAATTAGGACGGTCTACTGTACACTCAATACCTTAATTCTAAAACTCTTGTGCACAGAAAGTTCTGGATGAGAGAGAGAGAGAGGGAGAGAGAGAGAGAGAGAGGGAGAGAGGGAGAGAGAGGGAGAGAGAGAGAGGGGGAGAGACAGAGGAAGAGAGAGAGAGAGAGACAGAGAGACAGTTGAGAGTGTGTGTGTGTGTGTGTGTGTATATATATGTATATAAACTTAATTAATATAACACGTGTGTATGTATGTGTGTGTGTGTGTGTGTATATATATATATATATAAAAACGTGTGTGTGTGTGTGTGTGTGTGTACGTCATCTCTCACCTGGGAGAAAACCTGCTTGTTATCATCCTCTAAAATCCGGACTTTCGTCTCTAGCTGACGGATGTAATTCGAGGATTCTGTGGAAAAAAAAAGCCGAAGCGCAGGTTAATCTCAGGACTGAAACTCGTCCTCCACACACTCTTCCTGCTGGAGGTGTGTGTGCAGCGTGCTCAACACTGATTACACTGATTACAGCATGAAAGCATGGCTTACAGCCTCCACCGAAGGAACATATTTACACGATTAACATCTCATTAATTGACATAATAACGTGTCTAAGAGGGTCTCGATAAACCACCAGACTCGCGACGCGATTAGGATGTTAACGTGGATCTCCGAAAACACCATGTCCCAAAGAAAAAAAAAAAAAAAAAAAAAAAAGGGAGAAAGAACTGCATTGAAGCAAAAGTGCTCAGTGAGGAAAACCCCAAGGCAAGAGAATGTTTTTAAAACACTAGACATTACAGTTAATCTTTGCCAGATAATTGATGATATTCTTCCAAGTATTTTAGTATTTTAGTAGCGTTTTCAAAAATGCACATTTATTTATGCAAATGAGGCTTCATCTAGATAAATCTGCATAAATTTACATACTTAATAAAATCCTAAATCTAGCTTTAATGCTGTTAGAATTGAATTATTTCTCACTCTACAACGCTCAAGATGAAGACATTTACAGAACAGTTTGCTAAAGAATTTTTCCCCCGATTTTCCCGATCAGCTGCCAGCCGGGGACGGCGAAGGTGGACACATGACGCGCTTCCTGTAGTGTTTTGCCTTAAATGAATAATTAAACAGCTGCATGAACAAATAAAAGAGTAATTTAGTTTGTTTGTAAAGTGTGAAACCTCATATATAAAGCTTCAGGATGATTAAAGAACCAGGAGAACCAGGAGAGGGGTGTGGCTCCATCGAGCCCACACACACACACACGACGCGACGTAAGAGCCGTATGTACAGGACTGGAGCGATAGACTCACACTACTTCTTAAGTCAGGCCGGAGAAGAGTGTGACCCGTATCACGCGGCCCCGCTTCACGCTCGCTCCTGTTACTACATACCTTCACATCTACACTGAGGAAGACCTTGAGGAAGACCGAAGTGTGTTAATCAGCATGAATCTGAACAAGCGAGGTGTAAAATACAGACACGGAGAAAGTCTGAGATGCTGTGATGTACTCAAAGGGTGAAAAATCTATAAATCGCTGCCGATATGTAGCAAAAACACCAATTTTTGGAAATGCAATGTACTAATGAAATAAAGAACACACCAGAATGAAGAATTTTTGTTTAAAACACACACACACACACACACACACACACACACACACACACACACACACACACAGCTTTTAGTTCAAATACTCCACTACATATAGACAAACTTTATTTGATCTTTTCTTTTTATCGCCAATTTTCTTTCAATGTGATCGAGAAAAGTGTTCCCAGATAGTGAAAGATACCAAGCAACAGCAACAGCCAGCTAATGTTCACTCGGTCGGTTTCAGTAAAACTCATTACAGGCTCGTTAATATTCAGATGTTTTCGAATACTGAATATTTCGAATAATTCTGAAAGCCGCAAACACGCATGGGCCTTGTGTTAAATTGTGTGTGTTGGATTGAGGAGCTCATAGTGACAGCATGAGTCATCCTCAGGGTCAAACTCCTGCTGCTGCTGCATTCTTTTACACACACACACACACACACACACACACACACACACACTTTGCGTCCCCCTACGCCCTTCCCGTCCATCTCCACGCTTAATTAGCTCCATTCGGGAGTCGTCCCTTTTAACCCTCTCTCTCTCTGCTGTAAATCCGTCAGAGTCGCACCTGTCCCTGAACGCACTCTCGCTCTCTCTCTCTCAGACCCATCAAGGTCACGACCGTCCTCCTTCTTTCAAACAGGACTCGGCCCTCTGACTTTTTACGACCAATAAAACACACATGACAGCGCTTTGCTCTCCGCGCATAAAACCGCGCCGTGCCATATTGCACGGTCTCGTCGCAATCGATTATCTCGGACCCCCAGCTACCAGCAGGTGTCAGTAACATCTCGCGCACGTTTATAACGTCCTCGTGAATGCCAGAATCACAGGGGGACGGTTTTAAAAGAGCCATTAACACCATAACACTCTCACAGAGAGCGGGGCGTGTGACAAATAGCTGCTAAATAGCTGCTCCTGGTGACGCGACCTTAGGTCAGAGTCATTGTCTAAGCTCTTAGCTCTTACTTGGTCGTCCCGACTCGTTACAAAGTATCGAAAGAATAACTGGATTTAATTCCTCTCAGACCACAATAAGATGAACAATGTTTAATTTATTAATAAAAGAAACGCACTCTCTTGATCCGTTTATGATTACAGTAATGTTGTGGAACGTTCTTAAAAACAAGTTCCTGTCCTTACTTCCATTACAGGAGCTATAAACAGTCGTTCTTTCACCAGCCTTTCTTTTTTTTCCCTCCTGTTTTAAATGAATAAGACCAAAAAACACAGCTCATCACTTTGACTCAAGACTCCTTCTGGCTTTCAATTTATTTGCAGAGGAATGTCTTTTGTATGTGCAGGGACACTGATGTCAGTCTAGACGACAATTTCTTTTTTAGACATTTCCTAACAGCATATAATCTAACATGGATGCCAAAAATATTTATTTCTGAAACCCAGAGCCAGGCCTTAGCTCCATTTCCCCGTCCACGTTTACGCCAAAACCGTTCGAGCGAAGGCAGACGCAAATCCTCTTTGCCTTCCTCGTGACTCTCTAATCTAACTCGAGTACATCTGATCAGCTGACCCGGAGCGGATTAGAGGAGCCGGCGTCCCAGCAGGCCGAGCAGCCAGGCCGTGAGTCGCGACCTCCTGCTGCTCGTCTGCAGAGAAACAGAAGCAGAGAGCATGCGGAGAGAAACGCCCTCTCCTCATGTGTTCATCACCACCATGCTCTTTCATCTCCGCAGGGCTGCACTGCAGTAAAAATAAATAAATAAATAAATAAATAAAATCACGAAGGCTTATCTCTGTTTTGCTTTAATTTAGATGCTCCGTGGGACTCGGATAACCACAGCCTCGTTATCACAATGGAGCGTTTGCCTGCATTGTGTCGCAGTTTCCATTGTTGGCGATGGGAAACAGCCAGGATTAGGCGCTTAAGCCCAGAGTATCACGCACACATTCACAAAACAATGAGGGACGAGAGTGACTCGGGTGGCGTGAGCCGAAACCGGACTGCTTTCATTACAATTTAAATTACAATCCTGGAGGTTTTGCAGCCTTTTATCAGAGAAAGACGCTAAAATAGGCTTGTGTGTTTAATGGCATTAAGTCTGTTCTGACGTGTACTCAGTGACGGTCGATGTCTATAAACCACACATTACCACATAGAATTCGGAATTAAGGTTCCTTGGTCTATCATTCGTTCTATCTTTCTTTCTTTCTCATTATAAAAGTCTACTGAATCACCATTATACTAAAATGTGTGTGATGTGTTTAGTGCTTGTGGTGCTAATGTGTTGGTTGGTGTTGTACATTCTGCATCTCTCTAATGTCACAGCAGGGACGTTTTTATTGCTAGCGCAGTTTAATAGAAGGGAAAAAAAAAAGATAACGGCCAGGTTTTGCTGTTAGCTCCGAAATACAAAAGCGCAAGAGCTTCTTTTCCCACTCACCAATTTCCAGTGATGTTGTTTTAACGAGACAAGACGATGAGTGCCATGCCACTGATGGCGGTATTAGCAATGAAAGTTGACGCTTCGTAAGCTGATCTGTTTGAACAGGGTGTACAGATGAGGTGGTGAGAGAGCCGGACAGACTTAAGGACTAAAGCACCGCCGCATCGCTCTCTTCCAACTGCACCACCATCAGCACGGCATTGTGGGTAATGTAGAAAACTGTTAATACATCTTGAACACCACTGAAGATCACCATTGGTGACCAGACACCTTTGAATCTTCTTTGAAACCTCTTGAAAAGCTTCAGGATCAGTCACAGGTGACGTGTTAAACCTTTAGGACCCTGGACATCGTGATATAAAACCATACAGGAAGAAGAAAATGCCAGATTACAAAATGACCAGAAACCACTGAATCCTGATCTAACCAAACTGGCACATTATACGGCGCAACTCGGCAAAGCAACCTTCTGATATTGAGTTAGACTTTTGTCCTTCACTCCGTTGTAGAGTCGTTGTCAAACTACATCTACAATCTCCTTAGCAACAAGTGCCAATGGACCTAATGGCTTCTGGTCATCCTCCGTTGACAACAAGTGCTTGGCCCCCTTATTCACTGCTGGCAGAAACACACCAGTCATACAAACTGTTTTGGAGTTCCAAATTAAGCTAACATAGCGTGAAGATACGAGAGAAAAAGAGGCTGAGAGAGACGAACGCCACTGTAGTATAGCTTCAAAACGGCTCGAGTTAAGTGGAGAGACAGCAGGGTGGAGGACAGCCTTGGAGAAGAGAGAGGGAAAAAAACAAACACAGGCATAGCGTCGCTGTATTTGTGTTGCTGCTCTCGTCAGCGAGTGGCGTTGACTTAATTAGAGAGACAGCGGGGTGTGGGACAGCCTCGGACAACGTCTCTCCCCATCACGTCTCGTATCGGAGCCGTGACCTACTTACGGCAGAGTGCTTTTGTTCTTCCTGCTCGGCACGAACGAGCGTTAAACTCAGCACACCAGAGCATAATACAGCCTACACGATTAGCATTTTGAAAGAAAGTTGGCTTATTTAGAAGAAATAGTTAGCAGATCTTATATTTTTAGAAAAAGAGGAAAGTGAGAGCATCCCCAGCTTCACCATTTCATGGAGTAAGATACGGATGATCACAGGAAATGACTATGAGATTTTTCTTTCTTTTTTTCTTAAAGATGCTATTGTGCATTTCCTAGTTTAAAGTCTTTACTGTATGATGTGTACTTGTCAGAAAAAAACTGACGATATTTTGATACCAATCTGATACCAAAGAAAACTGAAATCACTTGGGGACACGATAATCATCCTGACATGAAGAAAACAGCTTTGAAAAGTTACAACTTTACCTCTAATTGTTACGAAGCACTGACACTGGAGACTCCTTCCATATATGTAACATGAATGTTAATTGAAAATGATATCAGGGTTGAAAACTCTCAACTGAATGGGGGCATTTCCGTGAAAAGAAGCCCCCAGTTTAACCCCTGATGCTATCTTAGTGACGATCCTTGATGCACGTGGATGTGACGTGTCTGGATAAAGCAGAACCGTTCTGTCCACAGACCTTGTGGGGTGAAAAATTGCTGTAAGCAGCCTAACGATGAGAAAGATTATTGCAAGATGACACAGCCGGAAAGGATTATTACGTGAAAACGTCACCCGGTAAACAGCGGTTAGGTCACTTCTGAAGGAGTACAGTAGTGTGATCGCATACCCGGTTATACAGTAGATTCAGAATTCAGGAATAAATGAATGCAGGATGAAAAGAAACCTTTCCACATCAGGCAGCAGCTTTCCATCAAACCCCAGTCCTGGATTCAATAAAACTCTCGTTAGCTTTGCGATCCAACCCGCTGCTGAGATCATACGTGAATGTATATACTATAAAAACAAACGTGCACGTCCCAGCCTTCGACAGCACACAGGAATGATGGAGGCCCAGGACTGACTTAAATTAATCCAAGATGTGGAAGCAGAGCTGAACAAACAGTGGTGTATTGTTGCTCGGCTGTGCCGTCCACTCTCTCCGATGTTAAGCATTTCCTCATGAAACCTGAAGCTCTGTGACTTTCACTTGGCCTGGGTTCAGTCAGCGGCGCACACAACTGAAGCTCTCCTGCAGCTCGCTGATTGCAGTACATACTGAATCCATCAGATCTGAAGAGAAGGAGTGGAGACTGATCCCTGGGCCTCACGGGAGATCAATCAGGCTGAGTTTGACACGACATTCGCAAAAAAAAAAAAAACGTCCGGGAAAATCATCTTCCCTTTGGATCCAATCTCAACCCTTCCAATTTACAGTTCAATCGAACAATTAAATCCGTTCAGTATTTATGACATAACATCCTGTAGCGTGAGACTTCTCATCTGATCTTGACACAATCTTGACATCATGCTTGAAAAACATGATGGTAACCAATGAGAGTCTAATTCCTGACATTTTTTTTTAAAAATACAAAAAAGGCTTTGTATGATTTACCTACTGGGAAAACTAATATCTTGTAGTTCCTGCTTCACATATATCAACCAGCCATTATTCGATGGTTGCTATGGTTACAGCTGGTGTAATATTGCTCCATTGTAGCGCACTTTCCGTGTAGATCATGTTGCACCAGCTGCTGAATGGTGCAATACCAAAAAAATGATAGCGAAGCATAAACATTTAAGGAATAAAACATTTGGGGGGAATGCTGTTATATGAAAATAATTAACAACCAGATGTGGCCTGATGCAAAAACGGACTTACTGTGACGGCACGTCCTGAAGTTTTATTAAAGAATAGTACGTCTTACGTGTTAACACGATGTTACAGAAGTGCTTGGCCCCCTGAATCGCTGCTTGCACCTATATTTCTGCTCCTGTTGTCACTTACGTTATCGCAGGTATAAGCATGGCCGTTTCCTCACTAGCCTCTCTTGTGAGGTTAATGAGACCAAAAAAAAAATCGAGCTTGCTCTCCGTGTCGTAAAACTTGACCTTTGACTGTTACAAAACGCTGACACTGGAGACTCCTTCCATCAAGATTACACAAATATAAATTCCCTCACAGAAAACTTCTCTATATCAACAGCCACTCTTTATCAAAACGTCTCTTTAACAACGACTTTTTTTAATCCGTTCACGTGAAACGTCCGCCGTACAAGTCCCTGCGTAAACCGGAACTACCATCAGATCTGCTGGTACTGAAAATTAACACCTTCTGACCAATCAGAATGGAGAATTCTACAGATGTAAATGAAAGAAACTCAGGTTTTCACAGCTACGTTCTTGACAACTTTAAATAAGATCTTAAAACCGATGAAGATGTTCTCACGAAGCAACATCAGATAAAAGAGCACAGAATGTGATCTCATGTCAGCCCACAGGACCTATTTTTGCAGCTATAGGGTTCATTTGTCTGAAAACCAGGCCTGTTTTACTCTGATCAGTGGACGTGCCACACCGAGGTGATGCTATCTGATGCCAGATGTACTCTGACTCACATTCTTCAGCTCTGTTAAAGATCTGAAACTGTCTCCTTTCCTAAACCTCGCTGAACCACCTGAACAGTCGGCTCTGAAGCAAAGCACCCGCACATTTAAGGCATTTCTTTTTAAATCTGCTTTAAAAACAAGACAGTGAACAAGACACAAACTGTTTTTATGACTTGATAAGAGTTGTTCCTTCCAGGTTGGCCTTGACTCCCATGTTCGGATGCACGTACAGAAACAACACTATACATATTAAATATAAACGTGGCTTCAGTTTGTCCCAGAAGTGTGCTCCTGCGCCTGGCAAAGTTAAATCTGCTAGCAATATAATAACTCAGGAACCGTCTCCCGTGCACGCCTGGCGTTTTAGAGAGTGCCAGCTCGCTCATCAGCCTTCTTCCAATGACACTCTGAGGTCTCGTTCCAGCTACTTCCTGTGAAAAGACGGAGAGAGCTGCGGGAGTTCAGATTGCACAAGCTCAGCGGGAGAAAGAGCAGCTTGAGCTAATTTCAATCATTAACTGTGTTACGAGATATCCGCGCCCCTCTCTCTCTCTCTCTCTCTCTCTCTCTCTCTCTCTCTCTCTCTCTCCCTCTCTGCACTGACAGCGCTGACACTCTATGACGAGCACGGTGGAAAAGTCCATCGGTTCACCGGGGATCCAAAAAACCTCCACGTGTCAGAGCGACAGGCAGCTCATTATCTATGCAAGTCCACGATACGAAAATTGTGGCTAGTAATCTAGAAATTCAGGTCTCTTAGTCGCGGTAAATCCAGTTAAAAATTCCTCAGACTACAGAATTGTACTCTCTACTCTATCAAGTATCTCTCCTTTCTATGTATTTGGTGAAAAATATTAAAATATTAAAATATAGAAGGACTCTATAACGAACTTGTGGGCGTGTTGTTTCAGGAAAATGATCAGGAAAGTTGTTGTCACCTCTCTGAACATTGTTTTCCGATAACATTCCCCGAACTGTTTTACTCCCGTCATAATTTACCTGTTTATAGTTAGCTTTAATGTTGTGCAATGTCCATGAAACAAGTTAGTTCCTGTTAACGCTTGTGTTACAGCAGCTATAAAGAGCAGTTCCCTCACCAGCCTTTCTTTACTTCTTTCTTCTGAAGTTAGCAAGACCACAAAACCCTCAAAAACTCTCCTGTGTCAGAAAAATGGCAGCGTTACCTCAGACTGTTACAAAGTGCTAACACTGGAGACTCCTTCCAAAAACACTAGCCATAATTCCCTGTGTAAGTTGCTACAATAGAAACGATAATGTATTATTATATACAGGATGAGCACTTAAATATATTAAATAATATAAAGCTTAAATTAAGTAAATGAATGAAGTACATTGTTAAAAGAGCTCTTCAGTCGTCTCTTTGCGGGAAGCAGATTATGGTGGAGAAACTGATCCATCGTTCACGCGGATGCTGTTGAATGATGAGATTTCCCAAGCGGTGATCGACTTGAGACGACAACAGACATCGAGGTACTGGGATCATGTTCCTGTTAGTGTGTGTGTGTGTGTGTGTGTATACTACTTTGTTTTACGTTCTTTAACGATTCAAGTATTTATTGCTGTTGAAGCAGAGTCTGTTTCATTTCCCGAGCACGTGGCCTCCACTGTTGTATTAAAAAGTGTATTTGTGTGTGTATATGTCAGGTACACACCTTTCTGAGCAGTACTTCGGATTATGATTCTGCATCGCTGCAACGTTTCCTAGACAAGGCCGTAATTCCGTCTCTCTACTTCTGCCTCCTGATGGCTTTACTTCATAAAGAAATGTCACTGAATAAATAAAAAGGCTGACACTGAGTGATGAATTATCACGTGTTAATAACGCTCATAACTCTCGCATCTCAGCACTCGCGCTCTTATATTTTCTCATGCCGTGGCATTTAAAAGTCAAACAGTACCCATCGCAACATGTCGGGCAAGGCTGGGCGGGAATGCCGAGAGCCGCACGTGAGACCATGATGGAACGAGCGCTCGTGTTACACGGCCTGTGGGAGCATCCGAATGTCAACAAATCCTTTTCCTGCATTCACAGATAAAATAGCCTCAGGGGGAGAGAGAGAGAAAGAGAGAGAGAGGGAGGCAGAGCGAGAGAGAGAGAGAGAGAGAGAGAGAGGAAAAGAATGTGACTGAGGAGGACAGGGGTGTGTGCTGTGTCCTTGTGCAAGCTGCTGTCACTACTCATCTCTTTTAGCACTAGGAGGCAGAGAGGGAGATAGAGAGAGAAAGAGAGAGAGAGGGGCAGAGAGAGCGATAGAGAGGCAGAGAGAGAGAGAGAGAGAGAGAGAGAGTCAGTCAGGCTTGACACCACCACTAACAGCAGAAATTTCCATGATACAGAAAAAGGTTTTGTGATATTCGATTTTGCTAAAAAATATATATTTAAAAATAAATAAATAAATAAAAAACACAGACAAAAAAATATTTAATTAATCCTTTTTATTAATTAAATTCAGAAAATTATTCGCTCTAACACACACACACACACACACAATGACCCGTTCTGTAAAAACAGCAGCCAGAAACTCCAGCCTCGGCCCTCCTGAGGGCAAAAATCGACCCCAAACTCATACTTCCTATTGTTCAGATGAGCAAGCGTTGGTTTCCACTGACCTCACAAACGTACGATGATGAGATTTAACACGGAGCAACACTCCGAGAGGTGGCTATCCTCAGCTCTCCGTTATTTATCCGTTCACTCTGATTTAATCTGCTTAACTGGGAGCAGAGTGTTTTGTAATAACAAGGCGAATTGAATCGTTCTGCACTGGAGCTGGAGCACGGAGCCGCACTAGCTCTTACTTTATTACGGAGCAGTGGATAAACGCCGTGCTGTGCGGGGACTGTGGAAAATATGAATAAGGAACAAAATGAATTTTCTATGAATCTTAGCTTTGAAGAAAAGGCAAGCTTTGAAAAATATTACACAGAGGTATTACATTATCATTCGTGAGATACTTCATTTGGGAAAATGGTTCTACAGGAAACTAATCAACAGTGAAGTGGTGTGATGAAGCGGCGTTAGCATTAGCACGCCAACGTTACTTAATTTCCCATAACAGTATGGCCCGAAGTGTTACCGAGAAACCGCAAAGCATTTTGAGTTGCAGCTTTTCCTCCGAGTGTTACAAAGCGCTGACACTGGAGACTCCATAAATGTTATATAAATATCTCTTCATACTAACAAAACTTCACCGTATCAACGAATACACATTCTGTTATTATGATTACACGTAGACACCTGCCTCACTGCGAAGGAGCTGTTGCTATAGAAACAATGGCGGCTTAGTCAAAGCAAGGGCTTTAATATAAACGTGTGATTTGCAGGTGCACTACTGTCAGACCTGCTGTTATAGAAAATTAAATCAACACTTTCCGACCAATCAGAATCCAGATTCGTATTCAACAGACTCATGGACTTCTTTCTGCCACCGTGGTTCTCAACTTCACAGCCCAAAGTGCCACATTCATACTGAAAGAACCCAGTGGAGAACAGAAGGCGACACAATTAGCGAGTAAGCCGATACGTCCACTCTAGAGAAGCGTCCTTTCTACCAGACTGTAACACGACTCTCCGAGATGCGACGTGAGGTCCTGAGGTAAGCTTAAACGCCGACACCATTTTATCCTCCACGTTCTCTTTTTCCCCTCCTCTGAAACCTGTAATCATCTTGCATGGATGGAGACGTGGATTTTTCAAGAGGGGCATATTTGAAATGCATACGTTTCTGTTTATTCAACACGCGTATGATTGCACTGGGTCTGTGCTGATGTTAAAGATGCCATCTGTCATTTTTTCAACAGGCTTTTCTAAAAATCTAACAATCGTTTCAAAGATTTCGAAGATAGACGAGAAAAGTTTGCACTTGATTCAGCAGGTCAGGCTAGCTTTAGATTCTTTATCTGAGGTTCCCGTTTATATTTATATTTTATATTCCAGTTATATTCTGGCCTGGGAATTAGCTCCGCCCTGGCTCTTTTCCTTATAAGGCAACTCACAAGACACATGTCGTTTTAACAAAGAGGAAAGATTTATTATTAAAGATTTATTTAGGCACTTTTATTTTCAATTCTAACCTACATCGCACGTAGCAGGTGGGCTACGTAAAAAATTACAAACTGCTTCTTTAAATTTCTAAAAGTACATTTCGAACTATATGACCTATTTTGCGATACGACCTTAAAAGATCCCCGACACACCCAGTTTGCACACTGTCACCTTACAGCGGTCAGATTTAGAGAAAACAAGCCAGATATGCTATCACAGGCTTATCAGCTCTGCTATCTAAACACGTGAGGAGCTCGGGTGGAGGAAAACCACGCACCTTTAGCTGGTACAGGAAATGAGGGGAGGTGAATCATACGACGTGCCAAGTGCTGAGGGAGTGGAGCGGAGGAACTTTCAGTTTACGTTTTTAAATAAATATGCAGCTACGTTTAGCCGGTCTTGTGCAACACGCTAGTTGGAAATAGATCAGAACAATGCCAAAATGAAAAATGTATTGTAATCTGTTTTGTCTTTTGTTTAATTTTTTTCCTGTCTAAAATGAATGATGTCAAAGAACGAGTATGAGTAAATCTCAGATCTCAGCATGAGAAGAATAAAACACGCGGTTATAGGAAAATAATCAACGGCAGGGTGGTGAGATGAAGCGCGGTCACTGTTCCCACCATGAAGTGGATTATTTTCCTGTAACAGCACCACAGACATTTAAAAGCATCATGTGGCACTTTTTATCCGATTGTAGTTCAATTTAACGTTGTTGAACGTCCAAAGCGTAAGCGTAAACCTCTCTGTTCTGAAGATGTCAGAAAATTTGCCCTCTAGAAAGTTCCAGCTTTGCTCTGACAGTGGAGACTCCTTCCATAAATTACAGTTAAATAAACATCTCCTTAACCGTACAAACGATTATACGCTTTTTTTTCCGTTTTGAATTACGGCCATAATTACCTTCAGACCAATCAGATTAGAGGATTCAACAACGCTTGCTTTGTGTTGCATTAAACTTCCCAGAATGACCAAAGATCAGATCAAACGTGAAGTTGTGTTTGGGAAAACTCCTTCCTGCTCCAGCTGTGCAAAAAAGCAACACACACAACACGGGCAAGCGACCAAAACTAACTTGTGTTCAATGGCAGTGAGTGAGTGGAGAGTTCTGTTGTTCTCAAAACCATTCACAACCAGAGACATGCGTCTGGGAAACTTTATTTACTCATTCTTCTTGTGCAACAGCCGCGTCTCCGGAACACTGTGTGTACTTTTAGTGTTCAGTAAGATTAATTTGCACATTATTACTATCTCGATGATGAATTATATTGGACAAAAAAAGTTGAAAGTTGGACACTTTTTCTTATTCAATAAGTCCTGGAAAGGGGCGGAGCCACAAAGTGGCACTGAGGTATCAAGTTTGTTGAAAGGCAAATTTGCAGACAGTCATGAGGTAAAGCTGTAAATGTGTAAAAGTCTGTAAACAGACTTTACAAACATTAATGCGAACCATTACATCTGAGCACAAGAAAGTTAAGCAATAAGGCTTGTGATGTGAACTTGGCCTTGCATCGGCACTCTTAGCGAAGGCCAAAACACACATTTCCGCAATGTCAAGACATGTTTGGTGTCTGGCGCAACAAGTCGACAGTGTGAAAAATTACACTAATATATTTCTCAAGTGTTCTAGGTTTAAGCCGGATTTACACTGTATATTTTCAGCCAGGTTTCTGCAGTTGCATTTGACATCGGTGGTCTTCGAACTGAAAACGTGACGTGCTTATGTCACCGTCGGCCGATTTAGCGTCACTGAGACCAAACATGACCGAGAAAGTTTGTCTAAAATCCGCCAACAGGAAGACGGCGTAGCACAACGCCAAAATCACAGGATAGCTACAAATGATAGATACAAATATCTTCCTCATTATCTTCTGCTGCGCTTTGCAATTGATGGTATAAGCAGAACATAGTAATGTTTTTTGATCCTAGGTCTATCGTTAGAGGATCTTCATCGTATAACGTTATCGCACAATCTGTTATAGAAATCGGACGAGATTTTAGTGGGATCTCGTACAATGTGAAAAGTAATCTACTTTTACTACAAGGTACTACAAGGACTCAGAGACTGCATCTTATCAGTGCTTTGTGGTTTGAGATTTTCACATAAGTATAAACATCATAACATTTTTGTCATTCTGTAAAACTCATGCCTCTTCAGACCTCAAAGATTGTGATTGTTTTCATGTTAAAATCATTTCTTCAGGCTTAACTTAAAAAATGAGATCCTTATGAGTTTCCTAGTTTCTTGTGTAGAATTGTGTGTGTGTGTGTGTCTGTGTGTGTGTGTGTGTGTGTGTGTGTGTGTGAAGAAGCTCGAAGTGTAAGAACTAAAGCGCAGACAAACCCTTTAGTCAAACACTGGGGCTTGTTGCTAGGATACGTCCTTATCAATACCTCGGTATGCCGTGTGTCTCGCTCGTGTGTTTCCTGGCCCCACGCTCTGCCTCGCTTTTTATTCTCCTGTTTATTTCCGAATCAGCTCCTTCAGATTTGGCTCTGCGCCAAAACACCAGACCCCAAATATGCTGCACTGTTGACTCTTCATGTTTGAGAAACATGTCTTTCACGCTAAACGAGTGTGAATCGTGCACTTTAGGTCACGTCAGAGCAATCAGAGCTCTGTTTGTTCTTGTCCTTCATGTCTGCTTTTTAATCATTATCATGCTGTATAATCACTATTAGTAACTACGTATCTTTGGTGCTTGGCCCCCTAATAATTACAAAAATGATATTCATGATGGTTATTTTGTTTAATACTAAAATCATGAAATTTTAGACAGTTGATGGAAGAAAACAGTTTCATGTCGCTTCTTCATTTTAAAATCAACAGTAAACGTTACATTCACAATGCACATTGCGACAATCCTTTACTCTGATTGGTCAGAAGATGCTCAGCAGTTCTGACCATAATGCACTCGTTCTTATATGTGATCGTTTCTATAGTAACAACTTACAAAGTGACTTGTACGGCGAGCGCATCAGGTTTTCTGTGAGGAGATTAATTAGAAGGAGTCTCCAGTGTCAGCGCCAACTTTACTTCAGCGTAACTAAGTTTTCGGAGATCTTCAGAACAGAGGAGTTTACGCTTTGCGGTTTCCTGGTAACATGACAAGCTGCGATTTTTGTCTTATTAGCTGTAACAGGTCATTCGTGGACGTTCCACAACATTAAATGTAACTATAAATGGATAGAAGTACAATGTGTTACTCTTTAATAAAGAAAGAAATTGCAATCATTGGCAGATTGAGGTGGTGTAAGAGGAATAAAACACGCAGAGACGCTGAGAGTCATTGGAAGTTAATCAGCTTGAGGGTGATAACTCTGAGGAGGCAACTCTTCATCACCACACTGTGCACACCGTCACTGATTATTTTCCTATAACAGTATGACGCTGAGTTTTTGTATTCCTTACATACTCGTGAGTGAGAATCGTGATCAATTCACAAGCTTCAAATCATGTTTCATTTTTCATCAGGTTTCGCGCAGCCCTAAGGCGAAGAAGCGGGAGGAAAACTTACACTGGCTAAATAGTGTTGTTGCAACACGATCAACAAACAAATCCCCACCCTGCAAACTGGTAATTTGAGTACTCCATTACTCACTCACTCACTGTCAAACACTCCAGCCAGCCTGCACATCTCCGGTGCCAAGCTGAGGTTTTTTTTTGTTTTTTTTTATCTGTCTTGTAATGGATTTCATTTCCATGTAACGCCGTTGTGAAAACATCGAGACACAACAAAGCGCTGCAGGTTGGCAATGTACAAGTACACACATGACTTGTGTGTGTCATGACGTACGCAGGGTGTGCATTCACACTCTTTCATCTGTGCACTCTGAGGTTATGGAGAGATCTTGGACAGAGTTCAGTCAGGAAAATAGGAGGCTGTTAAAAGGGATTTTCAGCGAAGGCTGCGCTGATAGCACGGATGTCCAATTACCGTTTGAGCAAATTCCTGAAATGCCTCGGCACAGGGCGTACCTGTCCGTCCAGGGACACACAACTCCCTAAAAGAACTACTTTTTTTTTCNTTTTGCAAGTAGGTATGTTGAAATATTATATTTCCAGATCACAATAACAGCCTAACCTTATAATTTTACTGCAGTTCTTCCCATGCACAAAGTAATGGGAGTATCTTTAAGGAATAAAACACGGGGTGGTGTGATGAAGCAGAGTTACTGATACCACCTCAAAGTTCACTATTTTAAAATAACAACATTTCCTCTTACACCACAGCAATTTGTCAAAACAAGTCATTTTTTTATTAACTAAACTTTTTAGCCATTTATAGTAACATTTAATGCTGTGGAACATCCACAAATGACTTGCGTTTTAAACAGTCGTTCCCTGACCAGCCTCTTTTTTTTCCCTCTCTCCTGAAGTTAATTAAAAAAACAAACAAAAAAAACGCAACTTGTCGTGTCACCGAGAAACCGCAAAGCGTAAACTCCTCTGTTCTGAAGATGTCAGAAGAAGCTTTCAGCTTTACCTCTGACGTNAAACGTCTCCTTACACGAAAAGTCTCAACCATCAAACTTCATACCATCTCAACGATTACACAAGTGAGCTGTTACTATAGAAACGGTAACGTGTCAGAATGAGCGCATTAACATAAACCTGTGATTTGTAGCTCCACTACTGTCAGAGGTGCTGTTATATAAAATTAATCAACACCTTCTTGACCAATCAGAATCCAGCATTTATCAGCGCTGTGGTATAAGCAAGAAGGATGCATATAATGCTGCCTGATGGACTAGTGTTGATATTTTCATAATAAAAATAATATGTGAATTATAATTATTATTAGGAGTGGTGACAGTACTACAATATATCGTGGAGTTGCAGGCTGAATGAAATTCATTGTGTGTGAATGAACAGTATGTCCCAAAATCTATCCAGTCACAACATGCTAAACTGCTAAAGTGCTCCCGAGGTGGCTTGAGGGCTGAGCTTTGAACGTGAATGTTGACATATTTCCTTTTGTATTGAAGCGTTTGGTTGGGACGTGTCGAGGGGCTCAACTTACATCCACACCAGTCGAAAACAGCAGTCAGGATAGAATGCTGAGGAATTTCATGCATCTGATGCGATGACGCAGATAGCTAGCTACTTCCCAATTGTCAACTGATAATGTCTTCATTTATTACAGGGACATAAATAATCTACATCTGAGGCAAATTTAGCACAAGTTCCCACGTGTGCTTCCCAAGAATAGACTTAAAATGAGAGCGTTGACAAAAAAAAAACATTATTTTGTTAGTTTTTCCTCAAATATATACCGCTACCTTGGTCACTATTGGTTTATATGCCAAGTGACACATATAAAAAGCTCTGAAACACCAACTCTGATTGTGAAAGCACTTGATTTTATGGGTACAGTGGTGTGAAAAAAGAAAATCACCCCAAAACAATAAAAAATAAAAGATATTTGATAGCCATTTAGATGCTGATGGATAAAGGTGGCTCGTTTTTATTATTTAAACCAAGGTTCCTTGTGCATAAGGAAAGAACGGACATCCCTCCATTTACCATAGAAACAGGTACCGTGAAAGAGTTGTGAAGACCAGAGCATAATGAAAGAGTTGGCGTAGATGATTTTTAAAAAGGTTTGCTAGAACTAAAAGAACTAAAATGGGCCTAATGCTGAACCAAGGCCCAATCCACTAGGCGAAAACATTTCATTAATACATGTCCTGGCTTTTACAGCAAACCAGAATGATTGAGTTAGATTTTCCCCTCACATGGTTTTTCATCATGTGCCTCATACAAACGTCACCCAGAGCAGACCTCAGCCGAGCATCACAAACCGCCCGAAGATTGTTTTTTATCTCGTTACAGAAAGCTGAGCATGCCTGGAGGAAATGTGCGTGGTTATATAACCCACCGGGATAAACCTCGGCTTTACAAATAAGCAAAATGGAACACTAAGCACCCAGAATAGAGGAGTAGCACTCACTAAAGCCTACTGAGACTTGGCAGAGACGTGAGCAGGCTAATGGAAAGAGTAAGGGAATGTAAGGAGCCTAAAAGGTTTTGTGAGACATTCTTCTTATCAGTTGGGCAGAAAACAGAACCCCCGTTTCCAAATAGTTTGTGATAACAGCACTCTGACACGTCAACAACTTTGAAAATAAATGCACTGATGAGACTGATGGAGAGATAAAGATATGGAGAAAAAGAGAGCAATAGACAGCGTGTGTGTGCGAGAGAGAGAGAGAGAGAGAGAGAGAGAGAGAGAGAGAGAGACAGAGAAAACTCAGAAACAGGCCCAATGACAAATGCGTCCAGGCCTAAATAGGATGACGTTATGGCTCCATTCTCGGCGGTGGTCTTTGAATACCCCTTCCTCCTTTGTGCTTTGAACAATGCGGGAGGACAGATGGCCTCGGTCTAAACCAGCGGCACTCAGCCGCTTTCAGCCCCCCTAAAGACAACACACAGCTTCAACAACCCCACTTCCCCTCAATCTGGAGTAGACCGGGGTGGGGGTGTAGGTGTTTAAAACGTTCTTGAGTAAAATGAATTTAATCAGCGTTACATTTTATGGGCTTGGTTGAATGTCTCTAATATGTATGAGAAAAATCACTTTTGTAAAGTAATATTTATATTACAGAGGTTACATTGAGGCCATGGTGACTTGAGTAAAACAAAACAAAAATGTAAAACAAAGTGTAAAGTGTAAAACAAAAATGGCTCAGTTTCCTTACATCTTACCCCAGAATCTGAAAAATTGGGTACCTCGCCAACTTATGACAGGGCCCAAAAGATACCTCTTGCTTCCCATCTCTCTTACCCCAAGGCCTTAAAAGTACCTCTTCTTGTCCCTCCATCTTACCCTAGAACGTTTTACCCCTCCATCCTATCCGAGGACTCAAATCCTACCTTCCATCTTACCCAAGGGCCCAAATGCTACCTTCTTTTTACTCCCCTAGCTTGCCCAATAGCTTGAAAATGTACCTCTTCATACTTTTATACTTAACCATTTAACCTCACCCCCCAAAACTTGGAAGCTAATTCTTTCTACACCTTAATCTTACTCCAGGACTCAAATGATACCTCTTTCTACACCACTGACATACCCTACAGATGATGTCCCTCCATTTTACCCCATGTCCGGAATTTAACCAAAAAGCTCATGGCCTGGGTCAGTGGGACATCCAAACTCAAGAGTGAGTCATAGCAACCTGCTTCATTTCTCACTGTCTCAGTCAGCAGTTACTGCATCACAAGCTTGGACATGTGCAAAGTATAAAAACAGAAGCATACAAACAGTTAAACCTTGGAAGAGGCGGGGTGATGGATTAACGGATTTTCAGATTAAAACCAGAAGATAAACACTGGCCTAAGACAAGCCACTTGCTTCCTTTAGTGGCCTTCCTGGGTCAGGCAAATACAAATGTGTTGCCACTTGTCAGTCTTGAAATACATAAAAACACAAATCTGGTCTTATGTAAAACTGAATGGATGGAGACTCATGTAATTTTACATAAGGACAAGCACAAGGCAAGCCAAAAATAAAAGTTGCTGAGAAAGTCGTTTCTAAAATGTAAAACTGTATTTAATCCTTTTAGTTTGACTGGATCAAATTAAAGGACACAATCCATGAACCCAGATACAGAGCTTCAAAATAGATCTGATAATATAATTCCCTCATTTGATGATGGGAAAAAGGAAACGTATACCTTATAGTTGTCAAGGATGCTTAGACCTTAAGTTTTATGCTGGGATCACATTTACTGAGTCGTGCAATAAAGATGAAATTGAAGATGAAAGTAGACCTTGTAGAGACTTTGTTGCAAGACCAGCAGTTCATTCCGGTTCAAAACACACTGTTACAAACAAAAATGCACAACTACCAATTCAAATGCTGTGGATCTCGTTTTGCCCTTTTTACCCTAGAGCCAAAAGTTCCTAACATTTGTTTGACCTTTAGAGAACAGATACCAAGAGTTCCTCCCTCTTACCCTCCCAATTTAACCCAGAAACCAAAAGATACCACTTTTCCCACAACCCCAATGGATACCTCTTTCTGGTCTTTCATTTTATCCTAAAACCCAAAAGATAACACTTCCCTCCCTTCTGTTTTACCTCAAAACCCCAAAGATACCTCTTGCAACCCATACCGTTGCTGCCAGAATCCCAAAGGTACCCATTTCTTTGCTTCGGTCTTACCAAAGAAACCAAAAGTTTACCTCATGATACCCTCCAGGTTACCCCAGAACCTAAAAAGTACACATTGCTACCCTTCTATTTTATCTCACAACCCCAAAGGTACCTCCTTCTACCCTTCAAATCAACCTTCTCTGGCTCTTCCTTCTAAAGCCAGAGCCCGAAAGGTACTTTCTCCTACCCCATCATCTTACCCTAGAAAACAAAAGAGATCTCTTTCTACACCATCATCTCACCCATAGATCAAGTCTTACCTTTTTTATCCCTTCATCTTATTGCAGAGCCCAAATGGTGCCTGCTCCTACCATTCTATCTTACCCAAAGCCCTAAAAAGTACACTCTTTGTGTCCCTCCTTACCCCATATTACCCGAGAGCTTAAAACCTCTCTCTTCCAATCATAAGCCAGAACTCAAGTGATGTCTTCTTGCAATCTTTTGTGTTACCCCAGAGACCAAAAGATACCTCTCCTCACCCTTATGTTTTAACGTGGTACTCAAAAAGTTGCCCTTCCACCATACTTCACCATCCTTCCTTCTTACCCCAGAACTCAAAAGCTACCTTTTCTATGCTCCCATCGTACCCCAGGGCTGAAACAGCTACCTCTTTCTACCCCTCCATCTTACCCCAGAGTCTGAAAGTTCCCTATCTTGCCCATATATTTAACCCCAAACCTGAAAGCCACATTTCATTCTCCTCCATCTTACTCAAGAACTCAAAAGCTACCTGTTTGAACACTATCATTATACCCCACAAACCTCTGGTGCCTTTATCTTACCCCTGGGGCCATAAAGCTCAAAAAAGTTCAAAAGCTTCCATTTCATCTATATTATGTAGAGTAGGAACCCAAAAGCTACCTCATTCTAAGCACTCCATTACACCAGAAAGCTTGAAAGATATCTCTCTCTACCCCTCCATGTTCCCGCGTCGCCTCAAAGCTCCCTTTTCTTATCTTTCTATCTTATTTCATCATGGCTCAAAAGCTACCGACCACTTCATATTACCTCATGGCCCATGATGCCCCACTTTCCCTCAATGGAGCTTGTACTTCCCACATCGTAAACTTAGGAATGTGGAAAAAGGATGTGTGAGAGAGAGAGAGAGAGAGAGAGAAAAGGAATCACCCTAGCATCATATGACTGAGTAATTAATTCAAGCTGGGTAGACATTCTTCAGCTACAGTGGACAGAAATAAAAAGTTCGTGCTCATGTACATATGTGCAGTTTCATTTATTCAGCGGTGAACAAATTGCACAGATTCTGAGACAGGCTTAACCAGTCTCCGACCAGAATGACAGGTGTTTCTGCAAAAAGCATAGGAATGCATGATTTGAATCTCGGTCCATTCACAACAAGACCATACAGAACTTGCTCTATTGTCTGGGAATGTAGAAACTCCAGGTCCACCAGAAAAAGGAAGTCAGAGGAAGTCCCAAATCTGGGACTTCCTTTCACAAATTTCATAAATAGTAAAAAATGAAAACAAGAGTTTGTAGTATGATTATTGCTTATGTTAACCATGAATAAAAAAAAATTCATTAACATTACCAGTCATACCAATCCAAACTGGGTCCAATCAAGCTAATCCAAATCAGACCTCACGAAGGGCATGTATGAGAGCTTCCATTTGTACGACCACTAAACCGTCCACAAGGTTACACGAGTTCCAGATTCCTAACGCATGCGATCATGTGTTAAATGTGTACTTTCTGCATCAATGCCCCTCAGCCTGAAATTATTAGCTTGCAGTGCCAACACCAGCAAAATCTCTCCAGTAATCTCCAGGCTCAGCATTAGCAGATGTCTGACCTGTCTGATCCCGGCTTTAAACTCCATCTAACTGAGAAAGATGAACATACTACAATTATTTACAACAATATTAAAGTGTTTAAACGTTAAAACACATCTACTACTTGTTAGCATGTTATATTTAAATAACTTTATTTTAATTATTGTTTTTATAACTTTTAGATTATTTTCTACTTATTCTGTTTTATGTTTCTATGTTTATGTTTTATACTTTTTTAATATATTTATACTTATTGCATTGGAGTTGCCAGTATGATACCACTACCCAAATACTGAAAATCCCAGCAACATTCTCAGAAATCCGTATTGCGTCACAGTTTATGGCAATAACGATAGCATATCATATCATATCGCCCGTCCCTACGCTAAAGGAAAACCTCCAACAGCTAGCTATCTCCTTCTACTGATCTGGATCCTGTCCAGACCTCCAGACCTCCAGATCTAAACCAGCATGAGCATTATCACAACCAAACTGTTCCCTCGTCGTCTCTCAGAGCCACAAATCGCTCCAGAGAGAGAGTCACAATGTAGGCCAAGAGCATCCCGGTGACAAAACACAAGGACCGTGGGATTTTTTCACTGGCGAAAAGAAGCTGAAGCGGAGCACCTTGTCGAAATTTGCATCTTAATAAAACGTATAGGAGGGCTTATACGAAGAGGCAGAATAGCAAGCATGAAAAGTTGTCCGATTTGTATACGCACGTTCTGTAAAGTCCATCGCTCAGAGATTCATGAGCTCTGACAAGTGTATCTGGGTTTCTTGTCTCAGGAGAGCTGTTAGTAACAGCCCGAGGCATGAAGTTGGGAGGGCCCAATTACAGGGCCATTTAAAACCAGCTCTGGCAAGACCACCTCACAGCGAGTGCACGCCTTTTTCAGATTATTATTTCTTTTTTTTTTTTTTTTTACGAGGCAATCCACAGCAGCAGGGAGTAAGCAATAACCTCATTAAACTACAGATTCAGCAAAAAAAGAAAAAGAAACACAATCAGTTTTCGGTGGAGGTTCTGTCTTGCTTGTCGTCTACAGCGCTTAAGAAAACACACACCAAATATACTGTTTCTATGCTATGCATGCTTCAAGTTAGGAGCAAAAAAAAAAAAAAAACACGACTAAACAGGTAACAACATGCGGAGTTAAACGCTCCGGCGCTGGTTAATCCGACAAAGAGAATTCCCAAGTGTACAATTTCAATTGCTTTTTATCACTTTTGAGGCTGAAGGCTCTTCCAGGCAAACGAGATAAATCACGACGGATGTTGTTAAGACCAATGAGACATTTACTCAGTTAATTTAATTGCTCTAATTATAGCCTATTACACACGCGCACACGCACACACACGCACACTTTTCACTCCAACTGATGTTACTTCAGATGAGTCTTAATACACATCGTTAAAGGCTAAATGTGCTTTCCTGTGTCGCGGTCATAAAATGGAATAAAGCACGTGACTCCAAAGACACAATAAAGGGTCATGAGAGAACGTAAAGTTCTTTCACTCGACTCATGGGAAATGCGAACGGTGTCACGTGACCCCAGCGTGACCCCAAGAGCAGTCTCCAACCCATAGAGTGTCTACAGGGGGTCTGCGTCTTTTCAGTGGTAATGAGAGTCACTGTTCTACATCGCTAAGCAACTAATAACAAATCTCAACGCACTATAAACAGCTATAAACCACTGGGAGATATATATAGTTATATACTGAATATAGTATATACAGTAGTTTCATAAACTGAAAAGTCTGATGATACTTTCATTTAATGTCCACAACAATAAAATTATTTTGCTGCTAAACTTTTTATCATAGTACACACTATTGCATTTAAAAATTTTACAACAGCAGCTCTGACAATAGCGCAGGTTGATCCTAATATGTTATCGTTTCTATAGTAACAGTATCATTCACAAGAACTTGTATGACACGCTATATAAACAGATATTAAAATATTTTGATATGGTGAAGTTTTCTGCGAGAAGTCGTTTATTTAGCATGAAATGAAAGGAGTCTCCAGTGTCAGAGTAACAGTTAGTTTTCTGTAAGGTGGTTTTTAGTAAGTTTTCCGACACGGGAACGTCCTCGAGACTTCTCGGTCACATGACAAGCTGTGAAAAAGATGTTTATGTAATTGTCAAAATTGTCTGCAAACATGGTGAGAGTTTCAGTTAAACGTTTACAAGTATGCACTCTAGGTGCAGGATATGAAATGTAATATTTTTAGCTGCGAATTTCATCTGTATACATGCTGCTATGGAAAGTTTTTCTTCAGCATGGACTGAATTTGTGTTTGTGTTTGTTTCCAGTGACGCGTTCATCAGCATTTCACAACACGCATTAACGTCCAGTGAGGACTCGCTGTAGCAGCGCCATGCTCCGCCCGACTGCCAGCACAGGAAGCTTGTTGACTTTAGTGGGTGGCGTTATTATTATTTAAAAGTTGCTGACGTTGTAAAAACAGAAAGAGACATGCCCGATGCAGGTAGTGTATTCCCCGAATGAGAAGATAAGACAGAGACGTAACCGGAGCATGTAAAGAATTCGACACATCTTTTAAACCACAGATGATGTACAATTGCTGTATAAAAAGCTCAAGTGTTCTAAACAATGATATTCTCATGCAGAAAACCACATAAAGGTTTCCTTTTGTAATGCATTGTGCATTGTAAATAGCAGCGCAGGCTGTTGTGTGTTATATTTAGGTCTTTGGTCCTGCCTGAAACTGACATTTCTTTGTTTGTGACCTGTCGAGTGAGTTTCACCTGCAGGTTTCCGCTCAGAAGTATGTCGTGCTGATTAATTAATTTGCTGTAACAGCAGCTCTGATTGATTCCTGCATAAACAAAGTCCGTCTAAATCCACCAAAACTTATACAATCACCCCAAATCCTGTGGCAAAATGTGTTATGGTCTGATGAGACAAGTAGAATTTTTTGAGCATAATTCTAAAAGATGCCTTTGGGGCAAAAACAAACCAGCTTATCAACCAAAGAACACCACACCAACAATGAAGCATGGTGGTGGCAGCATCGTGCTATGGAGCTGCTTCTCTTCAGCTGAGACTGGAGCTCTAGTCAAGACAGAGGGAATCAGTGATTTAGTTGCAAAACCTGCAGGCCTCCAAAGATAACGACCCAAAGATCAGAGCCCAGATCTAAATCCTATCGAAAAACCTGTGGAATTATTTGAAGAGGGCTGTGCACAGGAAATCCCCTCACAACTTGATACATCTGGAGCATTTCTGCAAGGAAGAGTGGAAGAAAATCGCCAAATTAAGAGAAGCTGGTAGACTTTTACCCAAAATGGCTGCTGTATTACAAGAAAGAGGTGTTAGTGAAGGGGTGTGCACACTTACGCCGCCTTTTTCCCTAAAACATTTCTATTCGATTTTCACTTTAATTTTGCTGGTTGCAATTTCACACATTAAAAGGTCGAACGAGATCGGACATGATTATCTGGGTTTCATTTTCTTTCATCACAGAAACCTGCAATTTTAACAGGGGTGTGTATACTTTTTATATACTTCACACCAGACCGTATCACACTTAACTTAAAGTGGATTCATTTTTTTTTTTACAGCATGGCCTGTCACGTGTTATTCCACGTGTTACAAATAAGTTTCGAGGAAATCAGGATGTATGTAAAGTAAATAGTTTAAACTTCATGTGTTGAATTCGCTTCCACGCATGAGTTAACGAATCATTTAGTTAAATTATTACAGTGTATTGTGAGGAACTATAGAGCAACCAGGAAATCGCTACCGAAAGGTCATTACAGTAAAATGAATTTATCAAAAAAATCAGATATTCTACGGTGCTCGTATTTGCTCCATTACACAATCAGATGCAGTTCAAGCTGCCATCATGGACTCGACTTAAACACAACTACACCTTAAGTCTTTTTATTCTCTCCAGCATTCCCTTGAGTAGACATACTATTGTGTGTGTGTGTGTGTGTGTGTGTGTGTGTGTGTGTGTGTGTGTGTGTGTGTGTGTGTGTAAACCTATTATGTAACTTCAACTCTTGAAAAAGAGAGTATAAGAGAGATAAGTAAGGAATAAAACAGTTGGTGCAGTGCTGCTGTAGGAAAATAATTAACTACAAGGTGGAGCGATGAAGCGGAGTCACTGATAACACCTCGGGGTTGATTATTTTCCTCCAACAGCACAACCTGAAGTGGTTTATTCCTCTTATACTACAGCGATTTGCCAACTTCTATATAGTTCTGTTACTATACAAATGACAACATATTAAATACCCAGCGCTCCACGTCTTCAGCAGTTCGGACGGGAGACTCGACCAAATCCTGACGAGGATTTAACTCGAACTCGGAATCTAATTCACAGGAAGAGCGTTAGGGGAAAAGGTCGAAAGCAACAAATGTGGCGTGGAAAGCCGCAGAGCAGGACACTAATAGCACATTTTTGCATAATAGCAAACAGAAAAAAAAAAGCAGACACATAAACCCTATCAACTTATTTACACAGAGTGTGGTTTGGCAATAGCCATAAAGCGTTAAACACAGCACATCAGAGGAGTTACATAACATGATCATAACCTGACATGAGGTCACACACAGGGCTGAACAGACATACCCTACGCAAACAAGCGCACGCCATCGTCTTTTCACAACCACGCTGTAAAATTTAAAAGTACACACAAATGTTTCGGGTTAAAACGATTACGTACAAACTATAGTGAGGATGCACCAAAATTTCGCCCACTGAGAAAAATAGTTCGAAAAATAATTTTATATTAATTTTTATAGTAATGGGAGTTAAAAAAAAGATTAAAAATAATTCTTTTTATTTTGCAGCACACACCATGACATAATGGAGTTGTGCTGTTGTATTAAGTAACGGTAGTAGATTAGCAGAATACATAAAATTATAAAATAATAAAAATAAGGAATAAAATAATAAAAATAAGGAATAAAAAAAATGATTAATTTTGTTTTATTTTATTTTGTTATTGCAGTAGGTTTTTTCTTGTTTTTTTTAACTAAATTACCTCGCAATGTTTTGTTGTTTTAATGTTTCGTAATGTTTCAATCAAAGGTCAACAAAAATATTTTAATAAAAAAAATAATATAAATGATAACAAATGATATTTAATAAAATTAAAATTTCAAAAAATACAATAAAATCAGTAATTTAAAAAATCCTTTATTTATTTTCTGAATTTTCTTTTGGAATTTCAGGTTTCGGGCGTTAATTTTCATCTCGGTGCATCGCTAGCAAAAAATGACAAAAAGCATTTACACAAGAAATGTGGCGTCCAGTTAGTCAGAAAAAAACATTCATATCCTACGTTATATGTAATGAGACTCGCTAATGTGAACCTCAACCGAACGGCAATCCAAAACAAATCCATAAATTGAGACAAATAAGACAATTCAATTAGGACAAAAGTAATGGCACCCTATGGAAGGAGGAAGAGTTGGGGTGTATCTATGGTAGCTGATGCGCCGTATTGGCTGAGCTGCATTATTGGAAGATTTAGCATGTGCCTCAGAGGAGGCAATCTTTCACTGTTTAGTAGTCATTTAATTGGTATTTTCAGTTCTATTGCCTTTCACAGAGTTTTGTGGGCGTGATTAAATGTTGATCAGCCGTGCCGTGAATGTGCTTGGTAATTTACAGCTGATCGGGATTTATCAACATAAACACAAGTGAGTGCGACAAAAATTCAGTGAAACATTTATGAAATTTCAGTTTAGAGTACAAAAATATTTCTTAAACAATTGATAAATGGAAGTTGCAGGACGTGTGATTACAAGTTGTGATGTACCACGTTAATCTTTAATAGTTAGAGCTCTGCTAATGATATTTGTTTTAAAAGATAATTAAAGTGTAAAACACCACCTCGAAAATCTAATTTCTGGGCACACTTTAATGCTGAGATCAGCTCTTCATTTATAGAAGTTTAAAAACCTAACCCTCCCAGCCTGAGAGGAGAGCTTGCGCTCCAGTGAGGTGTCCGCTGAGTGAATTTACAGCGCAGAACACAGCCACCGAGAGCATTAAATCCTCATTAGACCTGACTTCACAGGCCATGCTAATTAGTGCGATGCCATCTGTACAGCCAGGCTGCTGTGTGTGAGAACCATCTCGCACGGCCATGTGCAAACACCGCCTTGTGCACGGAGTAAAGCCCAAGCCACGGGTCTGAGCGCTGTTTCCAGGGTTACTCCCAGGAGATCAGTGAAGGCATCTCACATCATCCGCTTAGTTAAGTTCCTCTACAATCTGATGAGAATCTGGGCATTAAAAGGCTTTTACACACACACACACACACACACACACACACACACACACACACACACACACAGATGTATGGGAAAAATATAACATCATGAAATTTGAGTACATCTCTACGATACCTGATATGTTCCTGATAAAATGCCAGAAAAAAAGAAGCGAGTTGGAAAAAAGATGAACACTTCCTTAAAACTGCTGTTTTTTTTTAAGTGGAAAGAAAAACTTTGTGTTCACAAACTTCAGGAGGACAGAAACTTCGCTGAAGTGGTACAACTGCATTTAAATCAACATTCAAGTGATTTTTTAAAAAACTGTAGACTACTCGGTGTGTGTATCGGATCAGATTTGACACATATTCAGTTTTTTTATTTTATACTTTCTTGGTCTCAAGTTACATCCTTTCGTGATGAAAACTTCTCAAAATATAATGTTACCATAACAACCATGAACAATAGGCGAGTTAGCTAGCTTGCAGATTCTGTGGCTAACTCTACCTTCATGCTAGCAAGCGACGTGTTGCTCATGCCGCTTGTACTTTGCCTTGTGGGCGTGTTGCGACTGTTACTGCTGTCGCTTATGGGCGTGGCCTGTCCAGCGTTTTCTTAATCTACTAAGAAATGGTAGTAGCTGTTAACACAAATAAAATAACATTTACATGCTATGGCTAGTTCATTTATTGCTAACCGCACTAGCTGCATACACTCACTCACATGCACCAACAATCTCTGCCATTTGCTTCCAAGCTTTATTTTTTCTCTGTAGACATTTAATGAGAGGACGTATGTGACAGGATGAGACGAAATCCACTTCTGCAGGTCAAAGAGTTAAAGGCGGGAGTTAAATCTGTGAGTGGGGAACTGAAGAAACGTCGGACCACACGATTGGTCTGAAGAATCATTCTAGTTAATTTTGCCTGTGCATGCGGTCAAAATGGAATCGTTGTGTTGATAGTTAACGAAAACGCACAGCGATTTGCTCTTCACTTACCGTTCAGTCCATTTGGTATGCTCCTGTGGAGGTGGTTAGTCGATAGATCATCCATAGATCTTCTAATGGCTGCCACCTTGCCCTCGACAGGTTTGTGCCCATGACCGTGATGGTGGTCCGGGCTTCCAGCGCTTCCCGTACTGGACGTACTGCTTCCGTCCCCCACGTCCCTCACGTTATTCGTGCCTCCATTCATGTTGGTCAAGCTGGACTGGCTGTCTATAGAGCTCCTCGACCCGGCGCCGTTCCTCTCCTCCTCCAGCATGACGATGATCTCCTTTAACTCCACATTCTCACGCATGATGGCCTCCTGGTTGACCTCCAGCTCCTTCAGTTTCTGCTGATAGAACCCGACCTCCTTCCAGACGACGCTGGCCGTGTACCTGCCGAAGCGCTGCCACTCCCGCGACAGCTTTTTGCCCTTTTGCCGGTCGTCGTCCAGAAAGCAGCACAGCTCCCTGAGCTCCTGGTTGTCGTCCTGCAGCTTCTGGTTCACTTCTTTCAGATTCCGGATCTCGTGAAGGTGAACCTGTAGTCTCCGGTTCACATCTCGCATCATGTTCCCGTGCTCCACCATTAGGTTGATCTTTTCGCTGTCAACTCTGCGGAGCTTTCGAACCAGCTCATCTTTGCTGAGTTTGAGGAGTTCCTCATCAGAGATTTTGCTTAAATCCTCCCTTGGGACTTCGGTCACATTTTTTGCCATATTCCTTTCCGTGGATGGACGGCGGTGAGAGGAACCTGAAGGATATCTAATGATGCCTACATAAATACAGCAGATCTAAAATCACACCCATGGTATTGAAGATTAATCCAAAAAAGTGCGAAACCTGTTAAGGAAAATAACACTAATAACTCCTGCTTTTTTATCTCTGAAATCCTTCGTCCTGGAAGGTCAGCTCTTCAGTCTGGTGAGGTGAAATTAGACTTTCTGGTCATGCATAACCTGCAGGATGCATAATAAGAGAACAGGACAGAATGAGAGAATAAGCTGAGTCTGAATCACTGCAGTGGATGCACCGGGTTGCCAGATTGGATTGATTAACACCTAGTTAACTTGTTTTTTAAAACCTCAAATTCACAATCAGCTGTTCTTAAAAAAATGATACTCACATCTCTCCCATGCAGACTAAAAATGTACTCTTGTCCTGTTTGTTTAATAGAGATGGAGAAATGTGATGAAAATATCCCAATCTGGCAATTCAGCAAAGCTGAACTATTCAGTTATCTCACATTGTTCACAGTCCTAATTTAACACAGATGAAACACAAACTAATGTTAGTTATAATTTTATAGTTCTATTTATGTGTAGAGAGAGAGAGAGAGAGAGAGAGAGAGAGAGAGAACACAACGACATTTCAGGAACCTTCAAAAGCACTTCAGCCTTCTCCATATTTCTTACCGTTTTCTGAAACAGGGGTCTCCTCCACATTTCCTCTCTTCCTCCAGATGTGTGACTGAAGCTTTAAAAAACAGAGCAACGTGTAGAGAGAGAGCGCTTTATACACACGAACACACACATACACACACACCACTGCGCGAGCAGGTAGAGAGACTGCCTTTCAGCACTTTGGGAGTCTGCTGATGCAGAGTGAGAACTCTTAAAGAGACAGGAGCCTCAGAATTCCCTGAGACCTGCTACCACTTAGCTCCGCCCACCGCCTAGCATGTACTGCCTACCAAACTTTCGATTTAAATTGCTCAGAAAAAGGTGTTGATTATTATGTAAGGAATAACACACAACAAACCGTGCTGTTATACAAAAATAATGCACGCCGAGAGGAGGGTGGTGTGAGTGCATTATTGTTGTCGTATAACAGAGCAGTGAGGTCTGAAGTGTTTTATTCCGCTTATACCACAGCGATTCGTCAACGATTACAATGTTTAGATTATTAATGAGCAACACTTGGCACGTTTTAACATTTAATGGTTAAGTTTAACGCTGTGGGACAGTTAGTTCCTGTTCTCACTTATATTACAGCTGCAATAAACAGCCGTTCCCTCATCAACCTCTCTCTCTCTCTCTCTCTCTTTCTCTCTCTCTCTCTCAAAAAAAAAAAAAACAGCTTGTCATTTTACGGAGAAACGAGAAAGCGTAAACTCCTCTGTCCTGAGGATTTTCCTGTTCCAGGAAACTCTGACTGTTGCAAAGAGTTCACAACGACAAATTTTTTACTTTGTTAAACAACACATTTTTTTTTAAATCCATTTATTATTAGTGTTAGTTTAACAAGTTCCCGTGATTGGACTGTTACTATAGAAACAATAACGTATTCAAATGAGCACATTCATATAAACCTATATTCCGTATTACAGACAGAACTACTTTCCAAGCCGTGCTGTTATACAACAATAAAGCACACCTCCTGACCAATCAGATTTGAGCATTCGATCACACTGTGGTATAATCGTTTTTATTTCCATCTTTGGCAGACGTTCCATCTTCCTTTCAAATCACAGGTTTACATTCAAGTGCTCTTTCTGATACATTATCCTTACTTTAGTAACAGCTTACGCAGGGACTTGTACATAGTCTGTACACAATCTTTACTTACGTATTATGTGTCATTCTAATAGGTTATCGTTTCTATGGTGACAACTTATACAGGAACTTGGAAGGAGTCTACAGCGTCAGTGCTTTGTACCAGTCAGAGGTAAAGCTGTAACTTTAAGATTTCCGACATCTTCAGGACAAAAACACTTCACTTCAGACCACCCTGTTGTTGGTTAGTTTCCTATAACAGCATACCCTCATTGTGTTTTATTCCTTACAGAACAACTTACACCATTTTTCAACTTTAACAACTTTTATACGTCTGCAGCACTGTTTTAATTGAAACAAATCTCACAAATGGTAAATACTGCAAGTGTAAATATTTAATGTAGTAACTCGATTCAAGTAACACAGTAAATCAATAAGTAGGTAAATAGTTTTTAATGCATTTTTACCCGTATGGAAATGAAGTGGGCTTCAGCTGAGTGGAATGATGTGAATCAATCGCCCTCTAGTGGACAAAGTTTATACAAGAATTTTGTGTGCTCTCACAGACTAAGTTGCATATCAAAATAATTTAAAGGCAGCAAACTATTTGAGAATTTGACCTTGTTTTAACGTTTCATACCTTAAAGTGAAAATGCTTTAACTGATATTAAACATATTTGAATAAATGAACTAGAGGGATGCAAACTTTCAGACTTGCTCTAAATATTTATGCTGTTTGTTTTTTTTTTTAATTGGATGGGAAAACACCAATACATTAATAGCTATTTCTGTTTTGTTGCTTATCTATCACAAATAGAAACTAAATGGAATGCAAGTTAACTGTAAGTAATCTGATGAAACTTTCTAAACCCATGATGCGTGTACCTGAGTAAACCCATCAAGAATGAAGAATGTGGCTTAAAGTTCATATATCCAGTAATACCTTTAATCCAATATAAATTCACCAGTAGTAAAGGAATAAACCATGTTGTTTACATGACTACTCGAAAAAGTTTGATAAGTGCCAAAGTCAGATAATGTGTATCTAAACGCACGCACCATGAAACAAAACTCCAAAGTACTCATTTTGATTCCAATCTCAGCTCTTTTCCTGCATTGTTTATTTTAGCTGACTGGATTACAGCTAATGATTAAACCCTTCATGTGCCAAATCTACTGCGTTTAATGCTGAACTCCTGATTTAAAGCTAATTATTGAGCTTTCCCGAGCCGAATCTTGCACTGATGGATGTTGGATTAACACGTATGATGTTACTGTTCACAACGTCAAAGTTCATTCAAGGCTCTGAGAGTTAATCTGTAAATAGGGCTTTATATAAAAACACACTGGATTTGCATTACTAGAGAAGGTCACAAAATTGACTTCAGTTCAATTTTTTGTTAGTAAAGTGCCTTTTCTATTCAAAAGATATAATCACAAAGATGATATCGTTTGTAAACATGCAAAGTCACATGCAAAAAAAAAAAGCTGGGGGTTATCCTTGATTCTGAGCTCTGCCTTTGACAAACAAATCAGTTCTGGTGTTAAAAATAGCTACTACCATTTAAGGATTATTTACAAACTCACAATTCCAAAATCATTTGTCTTTCCATGAAATGGAAAAAGTCATCCATGCCTTTATTACATCAACCGGACTACTGCAATTCCCTATACCTAGGTCTTCCCCAGGCTGTACTGAAAAGCGTGATCACATGACTGCAGTTCTGGCCTCCCTTCATTGGCTCCCTGTCCATTTTCAGTTACAAGTCCTGCTGATTGTTTTTAAGGCTCTTAATGGGCAGGCCCCATCTTATATCACACACCTTAGCCATTTGCATTTAGCTCCTAGGCGTCTTAGATCTGCCAACAAAGTTCTCTTACAGTCCTGCAGTCACATCTCAAACTAAAAGGTGACACAGCCTTTGCAGTCGCTGCTCCACGCTTGTGGAATCAGTTGCCACTTGACATTAAAAGTGTTCCTTTCATTTCTGCTTGTAAATCTAGACTCAAGACACTTTTATTCTCTGGCCTTCTCGAAACACACTAATCTTTCAGTCAGTTATGTCTGTGCTTGTCCCCTGCTGCTTGCCAGTCGTTCCTGCTTGCCAGTCGTTGTGTAAGTTTCGTCGGTACATGTCTCTCTGTGTATTTTTATATTATGTTTATTTATTTATCATTATTAATTCTTTAAGAATTCTTTAATGTCCTTTGTACAGCACTTTGGTGTATGCTATGTTTAAGTGTGCTCTAGAAATAAAATTTACTTACTTATGTGCTTACAAAGATGCTTTACAGATGTACATTTAGATCCTAATGAACTCTTCTGGATGAAATTGGTTAGTGGGATTATATTTTTATTTATATTACAGTATACACATGTACAAACAGTACTAAAATGTGTTTAAAGGATGCTCAGTATAAACAGATTGTGAAGAAGTGTCCTGGGATGAGCAACAGAACAGTCTTTATGATTACAGCAGCAGCTCTTAGGTACAAATCTACAGGATCCAGATGAGACTAAACACCGAAGCAAAAGTAAGAAGGATTGAAGGAAGGAGGCGAAACCCATGTGTAGGTGTTTAAAAGTGCTTGTTTTTGTTGCTTGTGTGTTATATAAGAGACCATTTTCCTAAAGAGATGCTAGGAAAATTTCTCATGGGGAAAATAACAGGAGAGTAGTCTAGCATGATATTAATCCTCTGTTACTGTACTTAAGTCTGTTTTTTTTTTTAATATCTGTACTTTATCTGTTTTTCTTTCATCTCATACATTTGAATTTCTCAGCTTTCTCCTCACTACATTTTCAAACCTGATATTTCTCTATGATGATAGATTTGTAAAGTCACATGTCAGGAATTAATTTCAGGTCCTTTTAGGGAATATATGAAATAAAATAACCTGTAACAAACATACAAATAAATTGATAAGTGTGACATGTTCATCTGTTTTCAGTGGATATCAGACAGTAGTAGAGGCAGTGATGATATATAATACAAGTATTTGGAAAACATAAGCATTTGTAATTGTCATAAAATATTTTGGCTACGCCTTTTGTCATAAAGCTACTTTTTAGCATGTAAATGATGTCAATTACTAACAAATCTAAACTTTAACAGATGAGACCGTGAGAATGAGACCCAACACGTATTTCTAACTGCATCGTGACAGCTAGCGATTAGACTCATGCTAGTTACTGTCATGCTAGTTAACGGGAGACATTAGCAACAACGCTGTTCGTTAGCCTTAGCTAACTACGCTAATGTTTCCCTCACAGTTCCTTGGTGATAGAAGCCTGAATCTTTCTTGTATTTTCACTTTCATACTTTCAATGTTTCTGAGTTTAAATTACATGGAACCTGAACACTACATGTAGCGTTAATAGTAAAAGCTATTGTTTGTTTTATAAAATCCACCCAGGAGGTGTTGACTGGTGATATTTATAAAGTAATAAAATATAATAATTTCACTCAGAACAGGTTCCTTTGTGTCTATTTCCCAACTCTCCACTACCACTGCTTCAGTTTATTTGCGTTCTTTAAAGAAATTATAGAATTTTGTAAATACGGAAATAGAATAATATAATAGTTTGCGGTGCTCTGACCAAAGAAGATATAAGATATATTATTATTATTTTCAATTCTGATAAACTCTATTCTCTTCTATTGTACTATATTATATTGTGTTCTACTGTATTCTGTCCTACTGTGTACTGTATTCTCTATTCTACTCTCCTTTCTACTTTACGCTATTCTACATAGTACTTTGGTGGTGTTAATACTGTGGTGTCATGACTACAGACTTCTTCTTTCTACAAGAAATAAATCATAATCTTTTATTTTCTTTCGGGATCCAAATCTATTTGATATTCTAAGTGTCTTCAGAAAGTCTTGCTTCTTCATGCAACACGTTTTGATATGCAAATGATCATGATGAATCGATGAATATGCAAATTAACAACAGGCGTCATTTCGGCGACCTATTGGAGAATGTACTAATGACATTTCCTTGAATAGGGTTGGCAACGCTTGTGGGACCTGGAGGTCTGCGAAAACAGTGGAGAAGAAAGCGAATACCTTTTGCAGGAAGGATTGTTTTTCCCTCCCGGAATGGCGGTGGGAGTGTAAAAACAGCAGAGACACCACGCCAGATCGTTTACATGACAAACTCTCCGTGCACTTCTGCGGTTCAGCCCGTTCAAAGTGCAGGGAGGACAGAAAGCGCACTGAGCCTCTTACATAACTCCTGCATGCATGTGTGTGTGGTTTGTGTGAGTGTGAAGTGAAGGCTCTGATCAGAGGAAGCACAATGCTCCGTCTGAGTTTGCTCTGTTTGTCGGGATTGTTATGTTTCGCACCTGTGCGCTCTCACCCGCAGTGTTTGGACTTCAAGCCGCCGTTTCAGCCGCTGCAGGAGCTGCAGTTCTGCGCCGTGTACAAACACTTCGGCTGCTGCGACTTCGCCAGAGACCAGGAGCTCATGAAGAAATTTTACCGCATCATGGACAACTTCGACTACTACGGCTTTGCGAACTGTGCGGGGTACGTGCAGGACCTCCTGTGTCAGGTCAGTGGAGACACACACACACACACACACACACACACACACACACTGTATTTCTCTCTAAACCACTTACATGTAAGACATTTATTATTATTATCTCCTTGTTTTAAGTAATTCCACTCAATTGTAGATTATACCCATTTTTTAATTAAAGTGACTAGTCAGTTATAAAGATGGCTCAGAATGGTCCCCTGAAGGATATACCCTAAAGATTGCACCTTTAGTGCATAATCTCAACGGGATGCTGTAGATTTGAACCTAAAAACTGCTGCTGTAATCATAAAGACTACTCCGTGTTCAACCCAGGATTCACAATCCGCTCGTCCTAAACATCCTTTCAGCACACTTGAAAGGATGTTTGTCCTCACCACTGTCACTTCTGGTTTGTTCACATTAGAGATCTAAATCTACATCTGGATTTCTGTTTGTGACAATGTCTGTTGTGGAAAGTGCTGTACGAATAAAACTGAATTGGACTGGGTCCTTCATTTTGGACCTCAAGGGAACTCTTGGAAGTCCTACCCCCTAAAAAACAGAAGGATTTCTTGCAGAAACACTTGTAGAAAACTAGAACTGTTTACAACCCAAAGAACCAATGAGAAAACCTTGCATGCACCATGACCTTGTTAAGTACTTTACAGTTATCTATGCTGTCATATGATTTTAAAATAACACTAGCCTAAATAATAATAAATCCAGAACCACTGGCTAAACCTCACTGATCCCTGATGGACTCTGAACCACATTCTGAGAGAATGTCGAGGACCTAGATGACTCATTTCCAGCTGCGAAGTTTGTGTTGATGTCCCTTTAAATAGAGCTGAGTCAAGGGAAAAAATTATTTCAATTTCAAAGCGGTCTCATTTTACCATGTCTGTCATGATGTGTTGCACTTATTTATTTTGTCTTTCATACGGCAAACCCAAAACAGTGAGCATTCCCAATGTCTCCTTTTGGATTATCTTAGATTTGCTTGAGCAGAAACAAAAATACCATGGCATGTCTACTGCTACAGCTGGGTTTGCACTATATGATTTTTGGCCTGATTGTAAAAGGAATTATTTATTTGTGAATTGAGATTGGTAGGTATTAGCATGCTTAAGGTTATGGCTGATTTAGTGCCAATTACAGCAATTACACCATTTATACAAGAACAGAAACTTTATCAGGCTGAGGGGTGACGTAAGTATCGTTCAAGGATGAACATGTTTTATCGCACAGTCTATTATAGAATTCAGCTAAGGTTTTATCAGGGTCATCTCGTACATTGCTGTAATCAAACAGTCTAAATCTTGTACACATTTTGCCTTGTTTATTTTGTCCTTAGCTTTAAGGAGAATCAAATCGTATGTTTATAACAACTGTATTGGAACTTGCCCAATTCCCTGAGCTCCCTGCTCACTCTTCCTGTTTTCCTGCATCAGGAATGCTCACCATATGCTGCTCATCTTTTTGATGCTGAAGATCCCAGTACACCACTGAGATCCATTCCAGGACTCTGTCCAGACTACTGCTCCATCTTCTACTCTAAATGCAGATCCACTATCCCTCTGCTATCGGACGACCCACGCCTGTCACAACTAGAACACAACCGCACCAGACTCTGTCGGTATCTGGAGCTGGAGGATTCAGACTACTGCTTCCCTCATATCCTGAGCAATGAGGCCTTAAACAAAAACCTGGGACGCGTCACAGCAGATACAGAAGGCTGCCTCCAGCTGTGCTTGGAGGAAGTAGCTAACGGACTTAAGAACCCTTTAGCTATGGTGCACGCCAACGACGGCACCCACAGGTTCTTTATCGCCGAGCAAGTTGGCCTGGTTTGGGTTTATCTTCCAAATAAGTCGAAGTTGGAGAAGCCATTTTTGAACATCACAAAGACTGTGCTGACATCTCCATGGGAAGGCGATGAACGGGGATTCCTGGGTCTCGCGTTCCATCCCAGGTTTAAGTACAATGGAAAGCTGTATGTCTACTATTCCGTCGAGGTGGGCTTTGACGAGAGGATCCGAATCAGCGAGTTTCGGATCTCTGCTGCAGATATGAACGTTGTTGACCATACTTCTGAAAGGTAAGATCTTCTACTGAATCATGCACATACCTTCAGAGTTGTTTAGTTTCTGTAAAGGACATATCTGATTTCATCAGGATGGAATTTGCTGCACTCCACCAAACCACATGAAATCAGACTTTTTCCAATTAGATTCAAGCCAAACCAGTTTGACCAGTGAAATCAGAATGCATGCAGTTTTATTCTCAGTGCGTGGAACTTCTTCGCGTCAGAATTTGTGACCAACATACAAGTAAGGAATAAAGAAAATTGACACCTTTAAAGCTCAAGTGTCCACATAAGCTTTAAAGGTGTAAATTTTCTTTATTCCTTACTTGTCCAAATAACCTAGAAGATACAGAATGTTGAACATGATAATAATAGTAATTAAAAAAAAAAACAATGGATTTAGCTATGGCCTTAGCAAAAGTTTATTAAGTCAAATCCTTTAAAACAGGATGGGGAGTGGTGTTATGGGAAAATAATCAACAATGGGGTGAGGTGATGTGCTAAGCAGAGTTACTTTTACCTCCGCAAGTTGAACATTTTTTCTATAAAAGTATGTCCCAATGTGTTTTATTCCTCTTTCACCACAACAATTGTTGATTTATTAAAGTATGAGACATCATATTTATGTTTAGCCATTTACAAGTCCATTTAATCTTGTGGAACTTCCACAAAACAAGTTAGTTCCTGTTTTCACTTGTGTTGTAGCAGCTGTAAACAGTCGTTCCCTCACCAGCCTCTCTTTTCTCTCTCTCTATTGAAGTTAATATGACAAAAATACAGCTTGTCATGTTACCATGTTACTGTCAGAGCTGCTGTTATAGGAAATTAATCAACAAACAATTCAGAATTGAACAGCGTCGTAGTTTAAAAGAGTTTTTCACTGATCATGTAGTGTGTTTAATTGCACACTAATTGTTTGTGGTCATGTACCCCATGTGTAAGAGATGTGTTATATGCTGTACCTCACTGACTCACTTGTTTTCTCAGAGTTATATTAGAGATTGATGAACCTGCCTCGAATCACAACGGAGGCCAGTTGCTCTTTGCTGATGATGGCTACTTGTACATCTTCACTGGCGACGGTGGCATGGCCGGAGACCCTTTTGGAAAATTTGGGAATGCTCAGAACAAGTAAGTCTGAATAATAAGTTATCCTTATTGAGTTGTTTACATTACTCAAGTGGTTAATTTCTTACAAGCAAAGAAGACAAAAGAACGTCCAGTCTCTATTTTTTACTGTCTGATATCTTTTTCTTTTACTTATGTTCACTTACCAGTATTTAAAACCTTGCCTGTGCCTATTCTTTTGCTAACTAAAACACTTTCTAGTTCTAGTTCCGACCAACACAGGCACACCGTTATGATTGTTGCTATGGTTACATCTCATACAGTGTAATCTCACTCCGTTCACACCACCGAAGACTATAAATGACTGCATTCTGTGTAAATTTTAATTAATCCTTTTAATTTTATTTTTCCGATTTTTGTTTACAGCACAATAGTGAAAAAAATATAGGCTAGTCAAAACTGTTATTTGTTGTCATGGTTACACTGTATGAATTTGACCGGATTTGTTGCAGTGGCGGAAATCACAACGCACTATTATTAAACTTATACTTAATATTAAGTCCCCAATAACTCAAAAATAAGTGAGTATCATGAGTGTAAAGTTCAGGAATAAAAAGCTCTATGGCTTAAATGAACAGTGAAAATATTGTGCGCACTTAAATATTGAGCCTAATAGATACGTACTGACGTACTGAGGGAGTTTGTGGATTTTTTTTTGAGAGCCCCTGCGATTATATAGCTGTAAGAAATAATGTGACGTTAATCAAAACCGTAAGTTAAGAAGCATGAAGAAGCAGGGAATGAAGAAGTTCCCTGAACGTATGTCTTTGTGATGTTTATTTCTAGGTCTGCTCTGCTGGGTAAGGTCCTCCGCATCGACGTGGATGATAATGAGAGGGGGCCGCTGTACAGAATCCCTTCTGACAACCCGTTTGTGCATGAACGTGACGCTCGGCCTGAGGTGTACGCCTATGGCGTGAGGAACATGTGGAGGTGCTCCGTGGACAGAGGTGACCCTCTCACCAAGGAGGGCAAGGGACGCATCTTCTGCGGCGACGTGGGCCAGAATAAATATGAGGAGATAGATCTGGTGGAGAAAGGCAGGAACTATGGCTGGAGAGCAAAAGAAGGCTTCTCTTGTTATGACAAGAAACTGTGTGCCAACAGCTCTTTAGGTGGGCTTCCTGTGTAAAGACTGTTAGAACTGAAACATTCCTGTTCTGTTATGTTACAGAAATCATTACAATGCCATTTCCTTTCTTTTTCCCCAGACGATGTTCTTCCAATTTATGCGTATCCTCATAAGATGGGGAAATCGGTAACAGGAGGATACGTCTACCGAGGCTGTGAATACCCCAATTTAAACGGAATGTACATATTCGGAGACTTTATGAGTGGGTATGTTTTAAAAAGTCTCCTGACACGTGAGTCAAAGATGTGTATGAAGAAAACAGAAAATGATTTAAATACAGTATGCATAAATATTACTTAATAAGTCACAATAAAGGTTTTGAATGTTTGTTTTTTTTATCTTTGACCTGTAATATTAGTGCAAATTTTTTTGCTTGCCCTTGGGACAAAAATAGGTAGACAAAGGAGGGTCATGGAAAAAAAACGTTCTGTTGGTTCTTTTCAGTTTATTGTTCTTTACAGGGCCTCCTGAGTGGCGCAACAGAAAAGCGCTCACAGGGAGTTCACGAGTTTGTTTCCCAACAGTGCGATACCACAGACATCTGTGACCAGGAGCCAGCAAAACTGGCTGTGCTGTCAGGGTGGGAGGGGCATACTCTCTGTCCCCTGTCAATTACAACAACACCAGCCAATCGTGGGTGTTTGTGAGCTCATGTATGCAGAAGAGGGCAAACAGTGCTTTCCTCCACGTGTGTTGTGTTGCCTTGTGATGCAGCATGAGCAGCAGTTTGAAAAGATGTGGTTGGCTGGCTTCACGTGTCTCAGAGGAAGCACGTGTTACTCTTCACCCTCCGCAGTTGGTAGCTGTTGTATGATGGTGAAGAGGATTCTGTCTTTCTTTTTTGTTATAAAAAGTAATAAAACAGAAAAGATATAAATAGATTTATACCTTTTTTTTGCTTTAAAAAAAAAAAAAAGCAAAAATCTGTTTTGCTTTATGTCTTGGATCATTGTCATTGGATCGTTGTCAAACATTTGCACTCTGAATAACGTATATACTTTAAGTACTTTTAAATGTAAGTATTTAATACAAGATGTTTTTGGATGTTGAATGCTTTGAGCTAATGTGTATGAAGTAGATATTACTCAAGTTACTCAACTTGTGTATTTGGTCTACTGTTGTTCTCAAATGTGTAACATTTATAAGAACATTAATAAGTTTATTATCAACATATTGATAATAGTTTCATGACCAAAATCACTTCAGTGTGTGTTTCCTCCAGACGCTTGATGAGTCTAAAGGAGAACCGTAACACACGCCGATGGGACTACAATGAGATCTGCATGGGCTTGGGCCGGACCTGTGCGTTTCCAGGCCTCATTAACAATTACTACCCATATGTCATTTCTTTTGGTGAGGATGAAGCAGGTAGGAATCTGAAATAATCTGTACACCCTTTCCAATCTGCTGCCACTCTGAATGATAGCTTATGGTTAAGAGGTATGGATTTACATAGACATTGGAGCATTTGCATCACTTTGCATCACTTACAGTACTGTGTGAAAGTCAGAGACCACCATGTTTTTTGTCAAATGGCCATTCATTACGTATTGTTAACTATTTCGTAGCAAAAACAGGAAAGATGGGAAAATGTACAGCACATTAATTCCATTTTCAGTCAAACAGCCATGTGGTACTTATTTATGCAGGTCAGCATTAAAGTTACAAATAAAGTATTTAGATTTCATACTGTTTTTCCTGTTGAAAACCTTTGTGTGATTTACAAACAAGAACAATAATAAACAATTGTGCAAATTAGCTGAAACTCTAAGTGAGCGGGGCTAAAAGGTTCTTGAGTTTTTTTGCTTGGGAAACCCCAAGGAATCAGTGGGGAAAAAATATTTTCTTTGTAGGACATAAATGTAAAACCTTGTGCTATTGCACCAGTGTCAGGCCCATGTGGCTGAGTAGTGCATGCCATACTGCACCGTTCCTCCAAATTTGTTGATTCTATGACCTATGATCTTTACTCTTAATACTATTTTAGCACAGAATCA
>CM074954.1:24567269-24610030 GCA_037577455.1 Pangasius macronema
TCCCGACACCTTTCTCCACCCATTCCAACCTGCCTGCACTCGCTTCTTCACCTCTTTCCCACACTCACCATTACTGTACAGTGATGACACTACAACATTTTCCCCTCACCTTTTTTTTTATACTGATACTACATGACATTGTGTGGATTAGAGAGATGGACGATATGACAAAAAATATATCACGATATTTCAAGACATTTCTATGATACACGATATGCATCAGAATGTACTGGTTTCTTAGCAAATCTATACAGGAAAATAGCACATTATAAATTAGTTTGATGACACTTTTTTCATTTTTTCCCCCCAAGTTTGTAATTTGTTAATAAAAATATTTATATAAATGTATAAAAGGATATTTAGATACCCAAGAACTCTCAGAAAAGCATGTCATGATATTTATATCGTCATATCGCCCCAGCCATAAGCACATCTATAAGCTGAGGCAGAGTTGAATATGCCAGCTGAAGTAGGGGTTTGGCTTCAGATATCATATAACTTCCATCCATCCATCCATCCATCCATCCATCCATCCATCCATCCTTCCTTCCTTCCATCCATCCATCCATCCATCCATCCATCCGAAAAAGTGTTTCAGTTCCAATCACAGTTTGATTTGTGCAGTTAAAGGCGCATTTGAAGATCCAAAACCTGGTCAGAAGATTTATATCACATTTAGAAAATGCATTGCAAAATGCAGACCTTTTTTTTTTGACACACACTACCACTTTTCATAATAAAGGTATAGTAATATCCCTAAAGGGTGCACAACTTAAGCAGCTCAACTGTTGTTGCTGATTGTACACCATGAAAGAAGTCTTGGCATGTTCGGTAATCTTGGTGTTAGGTAATCTCTCCGGTTAGGACTGTTTACACAGCGGTTCCTGCCCACATGCTGAAGACAGAAAGCATCTGAACTGTGTCTTTATTGGCAATGATGCAGGAATCGCAGGATTCTGCAGCTGATGGACAGAAGAGAAGATTATTAACAGTCGGCCAGACACAAGGGCCGCTCTGAGTGTCTGGAGGATCAGGTTTATACAGATGAAAAGTAGAAAAACACAGAAATAATTGGAAGTTGATTTGAAAAGGAAATCTGTTAAGGAAATTTTTTGTTTCACTGTTACGTTCTTTGCTGAAAAAGGATAAGAAGCGAGTTTTGAAACCGTTCACGCCGTTCCACCTTCTCTTTCAAATCGAATTCAATCATGACGGCCATGTTGGCCCAACATAACCGCTTTTTATTTATCATATCGGTCTCTTTTTCTTGTAATTTTCTAAAAATGAGGCAAAATAGTAAAAGTAGTTCTGGTTACTTGTGTTTTCCTGAAGGTTTTATGGTATCCATGCACCATCAGAGCCACACAGCTACCCTGGCAGAAAGCACATTACGAAGTCTTGCTTCAGAAAAAGCAGTTCTGTCTCTGAAAGGATGAATTATACAGGTACTTCCTTCACCTACGACTGAAGGCTTCATCTTTCGCAAAAGGTGTTTATACAAAACGTTGTAGATAACTGTCTTAAGTTATTAAGGGTAATCTGTAGGTGATGTGCTGAGTTCTCTATTTTTTTTTTTTCTTCCTCAAAAATTCTTGGAATATTTGTACATGGTAATCGGCTATGAGCTGCAGACGCTACAGAGCTGAGTTTTGTACCTATTTGCAGGTCATATCTATATGTGTTCAATTTTTGCGAGATCAGAACACAGCACAAATTCGATACACTAGCTAAAACACAAGGCTTTGCTGAAGGAGTATTTATTATACTGATTTGTATGTACTTATTGATTTTTTTGCTTGTTTATTGTGTAAAGCCATACCACAGCAGCATCTTTGGCTGTAGTACTTTCTGGTGTCTGGGGTATATGACGTATGTTTGAAATTTCCCACCAATTTGGGCCACCTTGTTTTTTTGACCATTTACTCATTATACATTATAGTTCGATACCTCTAGTACCTCTCATATTGCACATTAGCAACCATCACGAGTTCTAATCTGAGTTACTAAGTATATCCACTTCATAAAAATGTAATGTATGAAATTGATCTGATCAGTAAAGAGCGGAGGTTTTTATCATTCTGTCTCGTCTATAAATAGGAGAGCAGTGACAGGATCAGCGAGTGTGGGATCAGGGGTTCGAGATGAATCTGTCCCTAAGCTGGAAACTGATCCTACATGCAGCTGTTTACTCACAGTTTGAGGTCCGTCCCTTCCTGGTATCATCTCATGCCCATCTCTCAACACGAGTGAAAACCTGTTAGTTAAGCAGGACACTAGATTAGGGAAGGAGCAGTCATGTGTAGCCATTACTTGCTTTTTTCCTTCATTCGTGCATTCAGAAATGCAGATTTCTTCAAGCATGGAGGTCATTTGACGTGAGCCGAAGGAGCCCACCTGCTTTTCTCAAACGCTGCATGCCTGCTCACATTCCTGGCTGATCAGATTGGCATGTGGAGTCCTAAACCTTAGTCCCCTGCTGACGACATTTTCGAACTGTTTGTGTTCGTATTTCGTCGTTAATTCTTTTATTTGTCACGTAAGGTCCAGGGGTGGCGTCATCCGCAAACATCAGGTCAACTCCGCTTATGAAACAATGGGAGGTCTATGTTTACGGCCCTCACCTACAACAGATCCAATCCATTCTCTCAAGAACCAGTTGAGTTATCTTCTCCCACCGTGACAGAAGAATGAGAATCGTCAAGGTCAGCTGTGTGGCACAGAGCGTGACGGGTCAACGATAAACATCTCGTGAGTGCTGGATTTCACTGGGGACAAAACAGACAATAGGTTGACCCTTAAAGTTCCAGCCACTCCAACATGCTGACATGTTTTTGCACGTCTTCTGCAAACATTTTATGGGCACACAATGGGTTCTCGCATCTGGGTGGTCAACAGATAACGCAAACTAAGAAAAACTAAGATATAATTAAGCACTTAACTTCGTGTCATGAGGACACGGTACTCAGTTGTAGTTAAAACCAAGTTCTTCCTTTTCTGGACTTTTCTCCCAAGTAAACCAAAAATCGTCAGAATTAGAAATATACAAAACATGATTAACTAGCATCCATCCTTATATCATTCGCCGATTAAAGACTTTCTTTTTAAATAAATGAATTAAAATTACGATTATTTTTTTAAATTAATAATTTACTTTCAGTCTCAAAGAATGAGAAAAAAAGAATGAGACTACTTACATTTCTTCTTCTCGTGATCTTCAGCAAATGCAGATGATGCAGTAACTTCCTGTTGAACATGTGACTTGTGGAATAATCCAAATATTTCATAAGGGAAGAAACGTGTTCATGTAAGAGTGACGAGTGAATGAACTAACATCTTTCATAACCTATAATCTTGGAACTCGTGGAAAAGTGCATCATGCATGTTAAATCGATGGCATAATAATCCAGCTTAAGGCATTTGTTAACTGAAAATAATCTGATACAGATGCAAAAAATGAAACCTGCTGTATAATTAGAAACTTTCTGTCCTCCCGAATCGGAACGATCGTGTAAATGTGGCCCACTTAAGCATAGTCACAAACCAGACATTAGTTATTAGTCTGCTTGACTGGTCACTTGAACTTTAATCCAAACTTTAATAATTCGAAAACAAGCAGCCAATAACTCACGTCCATTTGGACCTAACGTGTTGAGTCTGTGGAAAGTTCAGGAATAAAAAGCTCTATGACTCCAATAAGTAGGCAAAGTATTATTCTATATTATATACATAATGTTCATGAAATAAATCTGTACTTAAGGGAGTCCACAGAGTTGAATTGACCTCTTCTTCTTTTTTTATTTCATTCATAATGTTCATTTAGCATACTTTCTAATTCTCTGTGCTGCTGTAATATGTGAATTTCCCCCTGGGATGAATAAAGTGATCTATCTATGGTGGGTGTTTCTTTTTTTTTACAACCATCTTACCATCACAGCCTCAGTCAGTATTTTCTTTCTCTCTTTCTTTCTTTCTCTCTCTCTCTCTCTCTCTCTCTCTCTCTCTCTCTCACACACACACACTTCTCTCACTCATTCACAAGTTGTTCAGGATTTTCTCAGGTAATTAAATAAACTAGTATAGCTAACCAGCTGAAGTTCAATAAAAGTCAAATATTCAATTAAATACACGACCAAGCTTCCATTAACTTGCTATCTCTGCGTTTTAACTCTATAATCACTGTTATTTTAACAAAAAATAAACAAAATAAAACACACTTTTGTCGACACTCCATTGCCAAACTACCAATGAAATCGTCGATCGGAGACTCGTTCCAACTCCGCGCGCGCGCTGTCGATTTCGAAAAATAAAATAAAATAAAATAAACACCTCATGTATCTCACCCATGAGCTGGCAAATCCATCACACCAAATATTTTCATTTTTTGAGCTTCTTCCCTGAAGTCTTTCCCTCAGCGCTTTCGTCAACTCTTTTCAGGGGAAAGTGTTCGCTCAAAAAACTAGAAGTCTCCAGATGACGTCGATAGATGACTAATTTGCATATTCATTACCTCGTCAGGTGACATTTGCATATCAAAATGTTACACAAAGAAGGAAGATTTTTTCTTAATCTATCTATAACATGTCTTCTCATGTTAGTAATAAAAATATCAATACAAATATATATATATATATATATATCCCTGAAAAGATTGTTTCCTGATATGTGTCAGTTACATGTCATTGTGATATACATTTAAATTTAGTTTATAAATCTTATAAAACACTAGAGAGGGAAAAATAATTGCACTGTATTTTAACACCATTTTCCTCAAAATAATTTTTTTCAATGTTTAGAACCAAAAAACTTTGTTTATGTCCTAAAAGCTTGTTACAAAGGAATTTACACCACATATTAACTATTGTTGGATTTCTGTTGAATTTAATACTGGCAAATGGCATAAAATAATTTTATTTTTCTCGATTAACAATAAAGAAATGATTTTCTTTAAAAAGACTTTCTCTTGAGAGTGTCTTCAATAGTGTATAGTATAGTATTTTAATTCTAACGATATCACAAGACTAGATTTTTGGTTTTATTAAGTACACAAATTTATGCATTATTTAATTAGACAAGGCCTCATTTGTATAAATAAATAAGTTTTAATACAAAAATTGTAAGAATATTAGCAAAGACTGTGATATCTACTGGGATTTTCTAAATGGACAGGCAACATGACTTAGAGATGCTTCCTCATCCTGATTGGTTGGATTTTGATGGGTCACATTGTGAAAAAAAGGACAAAAAGGTTCAGACCCTCTGACCTCAAAGAGGAGACTCTTGTCTATAAAATAACTTCGACCGTCCCTGTGATGAGGGCTTGGCCAAATAACATAAAAAGTGTCTTTAAAAATTATTAACCCTACCTTTAATATCAAAATCCAAATCTTTCTCTAAGCACTAGGCAGCGTTACTACTAATTCATTGACGGTGAGGTCCGAGACGGGATGATGGAGACGCTGGACATCTGTGTGAGGTAATCGTCTAGACGGCTGCATCTGGAGCCCCTAATGATCACGCATTACTGATTCAGACAGAAATGATGGAGCTGAATGGACAGAGCAGGATCGCCAAACAATTCAGGTAAAGATGAGGAGTCACCTGCACAGGAAGTGAAGTGAGCGAAACAGCTGCTCATCAGAGATCATTTTGGCCTTGTTGGAAAAATTATCCAAGTCATTATTTTTTGGACTTCTTGGTTCTAGCGTTCTGATAAAGAAAACCTTGTTCTCTGATGCAAGATAGATCCATAAAGGTCACTATCTTTAGCATTAGCATAAAACCCATTTGGAGAAATTACCATTAACGCTATGGTAGTTTTAGTGGTGATTGCAGAAATAACGGTGGATTTTACGGTCTATAAACAACGTTTTACATAGGTATGTAGCTCAGCCCTAATCATCAAACCTCTGATGGGGAACGAATGTAAACTTCTAGACACTGAGGGATTAAATTCCGACCCACAGTGGCTCTCGGGCTTGGTTATAGTTGCTGTAGGAGCTAAAGGACTGTGAAAGGCGAGCTGTGTGAATTGACAACGGCGGTTGAGGCCCTCTGCCAGCTCCTGGTGGTTAAATTCCCGTTTACTTTCTCAAACCAAAAGAAATCCCAGATTTCCTGCGTGTGTCCTGCTGAAGAGCAAAAAATGACCTTCAATGAGCAGCCTGCCAGGTTCTTTACTAAAAGAGCCGTGTGTGTGTGTATGTGTGTCTCCAGCATCTTTATTCAACAAAGCTACCATAGTCTGTAAAGGTTATATATACACATATATATAAAATTCCCTACCCTCAGGGAAATTGGTGTATTACCGTACTTAAAGGCTTACATTTCAAAACATATTACACTTTAAAAGAAATATATGGAACCTCAAGTCAGGATGCATTTTATAGTTACATTTAATCTGGCACTGTCTTACGAATAAACGTGTGACAGATCTTTCCTACAATATGGTGCCTTTTATATCACCAGAACTGTTTTTATTCTTCATTTAAAAAAATGTTATTGCAATACGTCCACTTAAAAGTGTTCCTATATTTCATAAAAAAGAGTTTCACGAAATTAAATAAAGAGTACTAAAGAGTACCATAAGGATTTGATATAGTCCAAGTTTAGTCCCCACCCCCCAATTTTTATTTTGTATATAAATAAGCATAGTTTCACATTACTGTAAATATTTAAGGATATTTTGATTCATCAGACCTTGAGGTTATTTTTAATAATTTGCTGAATTAAATACAAAATTCATTATTCATTCAATTTAGATGAATCCCTTTCAAAACTTGACTTTTTCCAAAACTGCATTGATTTTAACAATAATCTTTGTATAATCCTTAAATTGATACCCAATATACGCTATGTCTTGCTACTGTGTCTTCAAACAAAGATCTGTTCTTTTTTAATGCAGTGACATCATATCCTGGAAGTGACATCATTCTTTCAGTGGGACAACAACACTACACATCTTGAAGTGTGTAGCTCCACTTTTTAATGTCTACTTTTTTTTTTTTTTTAATTTTATCCTAGGCTGTTGTCCAACATGTCCACTCTGTCATGGGAAACACAGGCTGTGAACATTGATTAAACCATTTTAATAATAATTATGAAGCATTAAATAGTGTACGGAAATTGTAACATTAATCACTAATCACTAGTTTTATAGCTACATTACAACTCTGACTAGCAAGCAATGGCTGATGTTTTTTTGTATTTTATTTAATTTTAATTTATATTTTAGATTTTTTGTTCTCCGCTGGTGTTCACTCTTCAGTTGAATCAACCATTGCCTGAAAAGTTTTTACAACTGGACCACTGAGTATTGAACAAATTTACAAAGGTATTCCCAGTTAAAGAACAGTCTATTCTTAGACACACTTCGATTATTGTGACCACACATATAGAGGGTACACATGAGTGAGTGATAATAACCAAACACGTGGTGAATGAGCGCCACGTCACGATGCTGAAATCTGTTCTGCTAAATATGACCCTCACACAGCTGCAGCTGATTTGAGCTTCGGCCCGTTGAGGATTCGACGTTATGTGTTACTCTGAGATTGTGTGTTGCATGAACTCTTGAGAGAGCAATAACACACAGGTCAGTGATGTCAGCCTCAATTATCTGCAAGTGTTCTCAGGGACTAGTCTATACCCTAATGTTTACATTTCGTAATGATTTATATTTAAAGAAATTCTTAACTCGGTCAGCCTCTGTGCAATAAATATCCCAACATCAATGCTCTTTTTTTACTTAATTCTTTAATTAAACCATTAAAGCACAACACTGTCAGAAGGTGTTGATTAATTTTACATTACAGCAGCTCTGAGACTACGGGCAAGCAAGGCAAATCACAGTTTCACATATATTAATGCGGTTGTTCTTATACATTATAGTGTCTAAAGTAACAGTTCATTGAAAGGCAGAAACATAATCTAAGCCTAATAATAACTGCATTTTAAAAACATGCCATTATTTAGCAAAAAAAAACTCCAGTTTCAGAGCTTTATAGCAATACGTTTTCTGCCATGGGAAGGTGGCCAAAGCAGTTTACACATTTTCACTGTTTCTCTGTAACACAACAATCTGTATTTTGTTTTTTGTATTATTATTAATTTTAACAGAGAAAGAAAATAACAGAGAATGTTGATGGAATGACTGTTGATAGCTGCTGTAACATAAGTGAACATGAACTAACTTGTTTCACAGACATTAAATGTAAATGTAAATGACATATTGTTCTTTAATAAATAAATATTGTTATCTGTGGCAAATTGCTGTGGTATAACAGTAATAAAATGCTTTGGGACGTGCTGTTATATGAAACTAGTAAACTTCGGGATGGTAACAGTAAAATCTGCTTCATTACACCACTTCATCGTTGATTCATTTCCTATAACTGTTCTAGAGGCTTGTGGAGGCTCATCACCTATGTTGGGATCTCCTTTAATTTGTCACTGTCTGTGATTTAAAATTTTGTCATGTAGTGGATCTGAAAAGTTTGTATTAAGCCTTTGTTTATTTTTTTTGTGGCCCACAAATGAGCTCCACCTCGTTTCACTAAAAGGCAGCTTCAGGGGAGAAAAAAGTGTAATGATTTTGCTGACATCATGTTGCTGACATTCACTGTTTTCACTGCAGTTCACCTTACAGATTGCGCTGTTTCTTCTGAAAATAATGGTCAATTCAGGGACATATGTAAGTATAAAGTGTTCAGTATTTCCAATAAAACCTACATTAATTTACAGGGACATTCAGTTTGATGAGGAACACAGCATTCATAAGCAGGTTGCCAGTTGTAGCTGGCTTTCTTCTGGTCCTGGATGCTGTCCAGCAGGGCAAGGAATAAATTATATCAGTTCTGGGAAGTGCTTATAGTGCAAACAAACAGAAATGTGCTAATAGCTGGATTTCTTCACACCCAGCGAACCTCTCTGGTGTGCCCAAGCTAGCTTTGATTAACAGTTGGTGGTCATTTAGTGCCAGGCGTACACACAAATACAAGAACAGACGCGTGTTAAAGTGGTAGACCGCATAATGTTCTCGGGTGTAACTAAGTAGTGATTACGGCAGACTGTCAAGGTGTCATGTCAATAGAACAGAAACATCCCTAATGGATACAGTATGATTCGATGGGAGAGGAAAAAAGGAGAGCTCAGAGAGCGAGCTGTCTGCTAAGGCCTGGTGTTGCGAAGATGCATTGTGTTAGGAAAGGCAAAGATTTTGGCGAAGGAAGCCGCAGCAAGCTTAACCCGAGCGCTTTGATCTTGACTCATCACAGCCCGTTCCCCCAGCCCCCATCTGGACTCACTTTTCTTAGGTCTGTTTTGCATCTCCCTCTCTCTTTCTTTTACAGCCTCGAGAGCGGTCGTAAAAACAAGTCCTTCTCAAGAGCCGTTCCCACTGACCGAGGGCCTGCTCACTGCTGCACAACTCGTGCGTTGCAAGGGTTGTTTGTGTTAGTATGTGGACCTGCAAAGTTTTTGTGGTGACTCCTGGAGTATAATCTACAGACTATACACCTTTAAGCATGTGAGGGAAGCACAAAAGCCAAATAGATACCAAGAAAAGACTGAAGTGAAATGTATTAAGTTAAAGGAAATGAAGTCAATGAGCCAAGATGTGTTTGCGGTGTGAAACTTGCTGCTTTACTTTTGCACTGAAGCAATAATGCTACAAGTAAGAAAAACTCATATCTGTAAATTTAGTATTGTTCATGCTGTATGTGTGAATTATATGTCTGACGTAATTGCATGCGCAAATAAGGAAACGGTAACATATTGGTACTAGCATAAAGCGTGTAGCATAAATCCCCACCTTTGCGCCACACCCCCTACCTGAAAGAGAATTGACTTCAACATAGAGCTATGACTGTTTTTTGCACACAATACAGGAAAAACAGACAAAAATATGTATTGTTACACAGTATGTTACAGTCTTTGGTGTATTAGTTCAGAGTAAGAGATACTCAACAACTCCACAAAGCAGATTGAGGTGAATGTGCGATGATTTATCTATAATATTAGCCACATGGCTCCAGTGCAACACAAAAGAAGCAAAATTCGGGAATTAACCTTCAGTGCTTTGTTGATTTGGTGTAAAAACCTATATACAGCTTATTTTGGGCTGAAATGTTTTAGGCTAAAATGTTATAGCTTGCCTTACAACCAACAGAATATCTATTTGCTTCTCAGATTTTATTGATATTACATAGCTTTAATGCGTTAACAAATTTCTCCATGCTCTATTTATCAGACCTGTGCTAACGAGGACTCTTCATATCGATTCGTAAGACATGAGAAAGTGCAAAGGGCATGTACATAATTGAAGCAAGTCTATACATAATGAATATGGCGGTCACTCTCTGGAAAGAGTCCTTTATGTTTGACCAATGTCCTGTAACCGCTTCCCCATTCATTTATTTTTGTTTCCTTCACTCGCTGGAGACAAAGGGCAGGCGTCCCTCGCCTCTCCGGGGGGTTGGGAGGGGGTGTTTTCACTGCAAACGGGGCCAGATACAGGTGGAGTTAGCTTTGTTCGGATCCCACCAAGCATAACTTTAGCATGGGAGCCATAATGCCCTGACCTACAATAAATATTCTTCATTTTCCTCTCCTTGTTATTGCCACTGGAAGAAAAGCAACGACGCAGCGGGAGACGGAGGCAGTTCAGACAGTTGACATTCCCTTCAAAAGAGCACATAAACACGGCTTTGTTTTTACTGTTTGAATGACAAATATTATGCGTTCAATAAAATGTACGATATTTTGACTGGAGCGCGGCATGTAGTACTGTAAATTAAATATAAAATGTGCTTTGAACGTGCATTTTCTTCAATCTGTGGGAAAGGTTCTCACACACAGCATGAGGTAGCATGTACCCAGTGTATTTGGTGATTACACTAGTTTGTTATGAAAATCAAAATTCAAATGTTTTTACAGAATGTAAAACGTAGACCAGGAGTAAAAGATGTAAGTTTTTGTGCAAGACCACTAAGTGCATTTCCAACAAACAATCAGCACCAGCCATGCCTCGGCTCGACCTCATAGTGACAGCAGCACTGACTGTGCCGTTTTCTGAAGTTAAATAACAGCCATTATGGGAGAAGAGCAGAAGTGAAGCAGAGGTCATGAAAAATGGGAGCACTGTAGACAGGTGTCAATAGTAATAATAGGTAAAGTTATATAAAGCTGGATGTTATTTAGCTTTAAGGATATTTCTTCATTTGTCTTAACTTCAGGACATCTTCAAGACTGCAGCACAAGTCCAGGCAACATCTTGACATACTACTACTAGACAAGGGATATTTATTACATAGTTGGATGGATGGAATGATGCTTCTACTTCATCCTACTTGGGTAGTGAAATAGATGACCACTGGCCACTCCATCAGCACCATATTTGGACTCAAAGTGGATTAGATGGATGGATGGATGGATGGATGGATGGATGGATGGATGGATGGTCAGGATGGATGAATGGATTGATGAATGAATGGATGGAAGGTTGGACTGGATGGACTAGACGAATGGATGTACTGGATAGATGGACTGAATGGATAAATGCATGGATAAATGGACTGGATGGATGGAGGGAAGATAGATTATAAGGATAAATACAACATGTTTGATGGATATAGAGGATGGATGGATGGATTGATAGATGATCAATGATAGAGGGAGAAAATCAAAGGCCAAATGATTGGATGTGTGGATAGACTGGATGAATATATGAATCATTTAGCTGGATAGTTGAAGAATGGGTCTATTGATGAAAGGATAGATAGATAGATAGATAGATAGATAGATAGATAGATAGATAGATAGATAGATAGATAGATAGATAGATAGATAGATTCAGTTAGTCAGTCAGTCAGTCATTCAGTCAGTCAGTCCAGACAACAACTTGACTTACTACTGCTAGATGAGAGAAATCTGTTATGCTGTTATACTATAGTGGGATGGAACGATGGATGGATGGATGGATGGATGGACAGACTGATGGATTTGTTCAGGTCAACATTTGTTTGTATCTTTTATGTTCAAAGTTCTTTGTTTTTGTTTTTTCTTTCTCATGGTAGTGGACAACAAAAGCACATGTGTACAACCTCATATTTATACCCCAGGGAAACATAACAAAAACATGGTTAAAGGCAAAAACAAAGTTCCTGTGGAAATTTTTCAAGAAGGACAATTTTTTTGCATTTATTTAAAATACTAGGGGTGCTAGTTAATTTGCCATGTATATTTTTAGAGACCAAAAGTAGTCATAAAACCAATAACAGATAAATAGTTTCTCTTATTGTTTGAGTTGAAATTTTAATTATTGAGTGTAATGCACATTTTATGCAATCATTTCTGCTCATTTTTATGTAAGATGTCAATAATTATGAAGGGCACTGTAGAGAGATAGTCCGACCGACTCTGCCAGCGGCACCTGACGTGGACTGGAAGCCGGATGCATTGTGGCCCAGGCATTCAGGCAGCGCTTAATGTGGAGGCAATTAGATCATTAGTGCCCCAGATGGCGGTTACATCACTCGATAGTTATTCACTGATAAGCTATGAGGAGCGACTCTCGCTTTCTTTTCCTCTCTGCAGTAACTCAGTTTCAGCACCAGAACAAGCACCATGGTGGTGATAGTGGTAGTGTTCACTACATATAGATGGTTTATTCTGAGTATTTTGTGCCCGTGTGTCTGCCATGATAGCTTACAGATGTCATTTTGCATACTTGTGAGTTAGTAAATGTACTGAAGACATAATTAGTTCTGGTAGTTCTTCATAACGTCTTCAAGATCACAACACAAGTCCAGAAAACCTGACTTACTTAAGACAAATAGTAACTGCAATGGAGGATGCACATGGACTACATAAGGAATTACACACTTGGTGGTGTGCTGAAAAGTAATCAGTGATGGGATAGTGTTATGAAGTGGAGTTACTGTTACTACTCTGAAATTGATTATTTTCCTCTTATACCATAGCAATTATATTTATTAATAAATGGCATCATACTTTTTTTTTATCCATTTATAGACACGTTTAAGGTTGTGGGAAGCCCAAAAAACAAGTTATTTCCCATTATTACTTACATTACAGCACCTATAAACAGTCGTTCCATCGCCAGCCTCTTTTATCTCTCTCCTGAAGCCAATAAGACAAATATCATGTCATCAGACCTCGTAGTGTAGGAACATATAGAACATTAATCACCTTCTGACCAACGAGAATTCAGAATTTAACAGCACAGTGATACAAGATGATATAGTAACTCTAATGTAAGCAGGCTTTATTTTAGGATTAGATGAATGGATCAGGTTCAAGCTTCACCAACAGCAAATAAAACAGATTACTCCACAAGTTTGTATTAACTGTCAATGTTAAATTTATTATATTTTGGACAGAGGTGGTAAAAAAATGCATATAACTGAAGTAGTGTGGTGTGTGGCGTGGCACGAACACATTCCCTTTTTCACAAAACATCCAACCACAAATGGGGGATTTCACTCAGCTTCTTATATAGTGCATCTTATGGATCCTGGACAATAATAAATACTGTACAATAATAAATCTAATAACAATAGACATGACCTGACATGACATGACATGACGTAACATGCCCGATATTTTACATCACGTACAAAATCCTTTAAGAATGCAGCATAGGAGGTGTAATTTATCCCTTTTACAATAATGACACAAAAAAATGTAAAATCTAAATTGTACATTGCAGGTATTATTCAAATATAATGATAATATATACAAAGATATATATCCACTTATTTATTTTGTAAAATAAAGTGCCTTTCTTTCAGACGTTTCTTAAAAGTGACACAATCTTCAATCAGTCAAAATTTCCTGAAAGACCATAAAAACGTAAACTTCCACCAAATTTAGAGTTTGTCTGTTTTATCTGTCAGGTGTAGATCATTGCGTTTCTTTTTCATTCACCTGTAATATCTCTCTCTTCGTGAGCTTTAGACTGATGACAATGTGGAGCGTCTATTTTAACAGGACGCTTTGAAAACCAACTCGGATCAAGGCCGGGTGCTAAAATGAAACAGGAGCATAAAAGCCTGGCACGGCTTCAGAGAAATCCAGAAACCAAGGCCAAGCACGAGTGCCCCCGTGTCCCTGCTTTCGCGGCTTCCCAGTGGCCGCACGCACACCTCCTGCCCTGTGCGCATACCACACGGCTCCTGGATTCCAGGGCGCTGAAACGTGATGCGGACAGGCCATAACAGAGCGTGCGGGATGCTCCTACGCAGAGATTAAAGCTCCGTCACAGCTGCACCGTATGAGATCCTGTACGCTGGAATGTGAAGCTAACTCAACAGGAGATCCAGTTCATTTACGGGTGCTCATGCTAAAGACGTTAAAGATGCTTACTGACGCAAGTTGAGACATCACTGACATCCAGGAAGGTTATTAATATACTTAATAAGCCTTTGTGCACTGATCATTTATTTCACACAGCTTGTGTTTTTAAATTATAATTAAATTCTCACTGCTTAAAATAAAAATATTTAACTCACAAACACATTATGTGATGTCTGCTTATAGATAGCTATTAGAAACCAGAGTGTTTTTTACATGCAGGCGCTTAAAAAAAAAAATCAAGCTTGGACATACACTGCCAGTCAAAAGTTTTTGGACACCCTCTATTAACATTCAAGATAAATACTATGGAATTAGAAAATCTAAGCAATAAATAGGTAAACTGAGAAATGTTTGTGACTTTCTTTTTTTTTTGGAAAACAAAAATCTAGATCTACCTGGATCACTCAACATAAATTTGTCTTACAATTGATCCCAACACTGTGTAACATCAACTTTAAGACAAATCCTACCTTCAATAAAGCGTTCATTTAGAGTCCCATTAGAATCTGAGAGTGCACAATGAAGAAGAAGAAGTCCTTAAATAAACATTATATTTTTCCCCCTTATTCTAACTGCCAATAGTGGGGAAAAATGTAAGGGGAGAAAAAAAAACTCCACATGTTCAAAATCTTTTGACTGTCAGTATATAAGAATATGAGAATGTGATGGAAGAAAGCCAGCCTTGATAGGCAGTGGTGCGCTCCAAGATTTCAGGATGGGTCACGTCTCATTTCAGTCATTAAGATGTCACCCAAACGTGGATGTTTTTACAGTGGTGCGAGATTCACCTGTCAACATGCCTTTGCATTGCCCAATCCCCCCGGTGTTCTTTTTCAACATCGCACAAAGACACTGATCAAGATAAACACCCAGGCTGAAAGGTGAAGCTTTAGCTCTTAAAACAACATCCCTGTATGTACAAGTGGGCTTTGATACTTTTGGGACTCAGGGTGGATTTGCAAAGCACACTTTCATTGTTCTTTATAGAGATGTTCTGTTTGTTCCCCAAACGTTCCTCCTGCCTTAAAAGAGAAAGAGTCTACACTACAATGAGAACAATGTCCCAGGTATTCACTAACTAACTAACTTAGTAGCTCCTCCTTGGTGGGCTGCCAATACAGTGCATAAGCGTTCACCTCGCTTGAACTTTTACACCATAAAACTGAAGTGAGGAGAAAAATCAACATAGCTTGTAAAAAAGACCAAGTATAACTCGCTCTACATGATGCTTCCACCACCATGCTTCACTGAGGAGATGGTGTTCTGTTGTGGGCTATTTTGTGTAAATTCATGGCATATAATCCCAATAAAGTCTATTTCAGTTCCAGGTTCTAACACTACAAAATGTGAAAAAGTTCACGGGTGGTGAATACTCAGGTAAGACACTGTAACTAGTTATATGATTTATGATCCATTTAGGAGGCTTTTGAGGTAGGTGACATTTTTGGTGAGAATTTGTGCTCCCAAGATAAACAGTGTGATCAAGATTTAACTTGTGCTGCCTGCTAGGGCAGAAAGGGATTCTACATGGAACCCTCTTTGATAGGAGAACCATCTGTAGCAGGGTCTGTCATAGAATCTTTGAAGATTCTCCCAGAGGGACAAACTAAAGAATTAAGCCTCCTTACATGTAACACATGCTGCCTATTCATTTAGAAAGGGGTCTATTTGGAACCCTTTCAGAACCCCCTGCTGAAAACCTTCTTCATGTTGCACGGTTCCTCAAAGAAACTTTACCGGTTCTCCAAGAGGGACAAACCGAAAATGGTATCAAGTCAATCAAATCTATAAAAATGTTCTCAGAGGTACAAGCTGAAGAATTAAGAATCCCTAGATGTAACATATGCTGCCTAATCGTACAGAAAGAGGTTCTACATGAAACCCTCCGTGACAGAGGAACCCTCGGTCATAGGGTTTTCTGTAGAATCTTTAAAGGTTCTCCCAGTGAGACAAACCAAAAGGAATTCAAAAGGAACTTTGCATGTAATACATGCTGTGTACCCATGCAGAAAGGGGCTCTACATGAAACAAAGTCTGATAGAGGTTCTCTCAGAGGGACCAAACGAAGAATACTTAAAAGATTTATCACTCTGCTGCACTCTAAGGGTCCTTAGGTTTAACCCTTAAGGGCTGTATGTTCTGTTCTGACAGTTTAAATTTCAGAAAAGGTTTCAAATAGCGCCCTTTTAGGAGACTAGAACTGTCCAAAAACCCTTGAAGAAGCCTTTGGAAGAAGCACTTGTGCCAAGACCATCTGGAACATTTTGGTGGCAGTGTACACATGACGTATATGTATTCTTTGTTGTCCTATATATCCCATAATCTCATGCATCTAATCCACTACAGTAACCAAAAAAAAGCATTGGAGAACCTCAGCATAGACAAATATTTTATGGAACTGTTTTAACTTTCTAAATAGAAATATCTGTAGTCATATTTGAATATTTGCTCTATTATTTGATTGGATGTTATCCAGCTGTTAGTACCACTGTGATGGATTACTGCCTTTGAGGAGTGTCTCAAACCATTTGTTTGTACCTTCGTAGGCCTGAAGTCTTCAAAGACTGCATAGGCAGCAACACATCAAGGCAGTTGACTTGTCCTATGGACGCAGTCCTTTTTAGAAGATAATTTATGGAGATCTAAGGATCCTTAATTGCAGACAAACTGAAGAAACTTCATGCATGTTTGTTTAGCATCCAATCAGCATTCTCAAAAAAAAGGACTAAACTGGATCTTTCAGGGTGTAAATACTTGTCACTGAGGTGGGAGCCTCAAGGCTATGTATTTTGTATCTACAGCATGCATCTTTTACCTTGGGAAGCTGAAGGACCTTGGGGAACTCAGACGTATGATAATATCATGAACCTTGATAAAAGCTTAGACCATTATCTTGATATGAGTGTATAATATTTGCACATGCCTAGTTCTTACTAAAAGGTGAGTTTCATCCTGACGACGCCATCTTCAGCCCTTTTATGAAGCGAACCAGATCTCTCTGCAATCACTATGATCCAGCGCCATCGTCCCTAAAACTCTGGGAAATCTATATATATGACACTGGATCCAAGTACATCTGGGGAGACATGCAAGCTTGGGAAGAGCTGTGAAATATTTCGAAGCCACGTGCGTACGGCACTCGGGCTCGTGTTTGATTTATTTGGATTGATCTTGCCTGTGTTGGATGAGCGCCAACTCTGAGCTTCGAGTCTAAGATAACAACCGGGCATTCTGCTTGGACTCAAGTTTAGCAGCCTGACTGGAATTCCTTTCAAGAAAAGGAGGATTGAGGATATGAACCCTATAAATACAGTGAACCTGTTCCAGAAGATGGTGTTTGAAAGAGTCCCTGATTGCTTCAACTGGCTCTCTGGGGAAAAGTGCGGAAGAAAGAGATTGTTGCATTACTGTACTTCGTTCCGGCTGTTATATCAGTTGAGGTGTGTATAAACAGTGTACGATGCCGTTTTTTGAAATGTTACATAACTCCAGTTGTAACTTGTAACGTAAAATACTATATATCTATAGTTCTTAGACAAGACAGCTTTGCCTCTCAGTACTCTCGAGCCTCCTCCAGCTCGTTCATATAGACGTCCTCCTGAGGGTTCTCTGTGCACTGCAATCCGTTGTTCGGAGGACGTACCGAGTGGAAGCGGCTCCAGTCTCCTTTGCACAGGATCCATGGAAGCACGTCCACCTTGTAATGGAGCTCCGGAGAGAACTCGGTGCTGATGAGGTTAGGCGCTCCGGCACCTTTGCCCCTCGTGATCAGCTTCATGTGCTCGTCGTAGCAGCAGTGCTGTGCGGCGAGTGTGGTGCTGTCGAAAGACAACATGGAGCGCACGCAGAACCGCGCAGACGGCTTGTAGATATCGAGGCGCTCTTTGGGGCCGCTGGCGTCGCGCCACCGGTAGGTCTTGCGCAGCTTCTCGTCGAAGATGTTCACGGCGCTGTAGACGACCTCAGATGGGTAGACGCAGGGGCAGCTGGGTAATTCAGTCAGGACCTGATGGAGATACTTCTGCAGGAAGTCATTCTTGCAGTTGAGCCACTTCTCACAGCTGTCCACGTCTGCGAGGAAGGAATCAGTAACAGCTCAATCACAGAGCTCAGTAATTACCAAAAAATGCTGACATATGTGCCTGAGAAGTCCGAGATATCACTTATTGTTAAGCTCAGATCTTTTTCTCCACTCTAACTGACATCCTCTATTCTTTAGAAAAACAACTTTTAGTGAATGAGACAGCTCTGAACATCAGCTCAAATCTTCTGCCAAGGAATAAAGTCTACAAGGGAGGCAGCCGCCATATTGGAACGTTTTCATTAAAAACATTTACATCCAGACGTGATTATTAAAAAAAAAGGGTCCTGACACTTTATCTTGTTACGTTTTCATACCACACTTATTACGGTTAAATAAAAAGAGAGATCACGTTCCCGCGCCCAAATCTTCAAATATCAAAGTATGGTTTTTGGAAAGAGAGTCACTATTTCACGGTCTTGCTAACACTCTCGATGGAGCAATCCTGAAAATCTTAAATATGTTTTTGTTTCCAGTCCAACTGAACTCCTGCTTTCTCTTTGATTGCAGCCTCATGGGGGCCATTCCCAAAAAAACGACAAGGGCCATTTCAGCTGCAGGGAAAACAGGCTTTACACTGAAGAGAAGATAATAAAATCTGTAAATATTTAAAGAGAGAAGCAGCAAAGCTTTGAGCACAATCAGCTCGCTCGGTGGGAATTAACCCAGTCTCCCCAAGGAGTGTAACCTCATAAGCACGCACAAGTACCGGTAATGATTATAAATCGGTCTCATTTGGTGAACACTGACTGGACGCTCCGAAAACACTGCAGCATGTGCACTAATACACACAGGAGAAGGTCAGTGAGCTCCTTAAGGATCCTAAAAAAAATCTCTGGACTTAGATAAATACAGTATTAACAAATGCAATTGGTGTTATTTATTAATTGGAGTTTGCCAACCTGTATCGAAGGCATCGGTGCCATTCATCATCTCGTGAGGAATGAGCTCTGTCACGGCATTCAGGTCATCTGGAGAGGAGAAAAAATAAACACACATAATACGCCAACCACCATGAGCCGCATGCTATAATGAAATCTTCATAATTACATACGTTATCATTTCAAATCAGAAAAGTTTTAACTCCATTCACACTGATTATATTACTGGCGTTTACCTTATTTCCATAAATAGAGTAGATCTTAAAATAATTAAATAAAGTGATTGTGAGCTGTTTGGTGAATACTCGCTAAATATTCCTTACTGTTTTTTAAGGAGATTTAAACATATATTCTATTAAAAGTAGATCATTTAGGGGTTCCACATGGTTTTTCACCTGGACCAGTCCACTCTGCCTGGATGCTTGTACTCTTAATGAGCACAAATATTATCTACTACACAACGTGTACAACATGCGTAGTGTGATTTCAGAGTAAATCTGCATTAATTCCACTTGAGCTACAGAAAAATATTAAAGCTATCTGTATCTCTGCCTAAATCATCTGAATCGTGGTGTAATGAACCGCAGACTTAATGTGTACATTTCTGTAAAGTCAACAGCATGCAAGAGTTGTGAGTGGACAGTGTGTGAATGCCGTATATGCGTGTGTGTGTGTGTATGTTCTGAAATGACCCATGTACACGGCGGGGACTGAAAGCCCTCTTTGAGCCTCTGTACATGGGCCAAGAAACAAGTCGACACACTCAAAGAGCAGTTTTTGTCCCGTGTAGAGCGTACACACTGAAAAGCCTAAATAGTTGTTTTCATAAACGCAGGCTAATCAGCGAAGTGTTAGTTCAGCTTAAATTAACAAATGATGCACTATAATAACACACTACTAAATTCAGTAGTCTGTTGTTATATTCAGAACTTAAAGCCTGGTATATGGAAGGATTAGTGCACACACTGAGTGCACTCTTGTGGTATTAGGGCTGTGTGTGTGTTTGTTATTAGCAGGTGGAACGATGGGACTAGACCTCACCTGGGCACCGTTGCAGTTCACATGTGCGAGACTCGGTAGCAGTGCAGGCGTAGCCGCACGATCGAACCCTCTTCTGGGTGCCGTGGCCGCAGGTGGTGCTGCACGGGGACCAGTCGCTCCACGCCTCTTCCTCATAATCTACAGGGTTTAAAGAAAAACACTCTGAAATGATTTTGCTGTTTGAAAAGTAATTAAATTTTGCGAATATTTACAAATGCAAAGGCAAAAACATCAAACATACAGTAAGTCGAACCAAACACCAAACAAATACATTTTGGCCAGATTCCCTTTGTGTCACTCTGAATAAAAGAATATTATTCATGATTTTTTTCCACCATAATGTATCAGTTTTTATTCGAATACAGAAAAATAAACATAAAGGTGTCCTACAAGTGATGCAGTAGTTAATGGTTTCTCATTCTCTGTGGCTGAATCTCAAATGATGCTCAGTAAAAATAATACTATCAATACTACTACTACTACTAATAATAATCATTGGACCTTTCCTACTTCAAAAATGCTGCTCCAAGCTTTACAGTGTGAAGTAAAAAAAAGAAAAAAGAAAAGGTAGTCAAAAATACACAAATAATATAAATGCAACAAACGGAGAAACTTGTAAGAAACTACTTGTAAGAAAATATCAATTGTAAGAAACAGAGCATGTTCAAAGCTTTACGTTGCACAGTGTGTGTGAGAGGGACTCAGACTGGCACATTCCTTACATAGCAGGTGGGAAGGTTATGTAACAAAGCAGGAAATGCTCCACACACTGTAGAGCACTCAGGAGTAGAGGTGTGTACGGGACTTTTTAAAAAAAATCCAATTACTGCTCTATCCTGAGGGAATTCTGACCAATCCTAAGGTAATTTTTTTAACGTACCCGTCTGCGAGATTTTCTGGGAAGAAGTGGTTGGTTGTATAGACCAAAAAAATGTGAAAATGCTGTGACGAGCAACAAAGCGACATTTGATTTGAGATTTTCTCAACTATGCAAATTATGCAAAATGACTGGCTGAAACGATTCCACTTATCTTATCATCACGCATGTGTTCCAACATTTCTTCAATTCCTGACGTTTGCTCCTACCTGCAGTTAGGTCCCATTTACTGTTTGATGTGCAAAAATGGAAGAAAAACGTAGAACCATGGTTTCGTCTTATCCTGTCATATACTTAAATCTCTATAGAGACATTATGAAAAGAACAAATCAGAGACTGTTGGTGCCGGTGGTGTAGAAGCCAGTTTTCACACTGATTAGTGTGTTATTTAATCTAATTTGTGTTTAAGTACTTGGCTTTAGAAGCTATCTGTAGCTACTTTTGTTTCTCAGCGTAGCTGGACAGGCCACGCCCACAAACAACAACAGTCGCAGTCACGAAAGGCACACAAGAGAAACCCCAAGCAATACAGTTGAAAGATTTGACTCTTGCTAGTGTGAACATGGGGTTAGTTTTTCTTATTACGATAATCCTGGAATACGTGACCTCACTATTTTTCAAACATTACAGAAAATTCCTGAATACTCCTAGATTAAATGTAACTGGAGGTATAGCATCCCAGGAGAAGTGTACGTCCTGCCCTCTACAAGGCCACCGTGTTCTGGGCCGTATTCCTGCAGCTGTCCATAATTACAGGAAAAACTACATTACATTACTAAGCATCTAGAGATTAAGCTCGAGCCGCGTCGTTAACGATGCGGCTCGTTTGCCCTCCTCAGTTTCGCGTTTTTGTGCACCTCACTCCAAGTGCACTCATTAGGTGAAATTCCGAGCACAGGGTCACGGCTTTTGGAGCACAGAAGCCGTACAGTCATGACGGCAGTGGAGATCGTTGGGTGGCGATGCGTTTGACTATAGCAGTGTTTTACTTTTCCTCTAATCACGTTGGGAAAATGAGCAGCGCAGATACAGCTAAACAGAGAGGAGTTAACCTGGGATTAGATTGCTGATGGATGATTGACTCTAAACGCTGCTTTTGACGTAATAAGGCGTAAACTGAGCTCCAGCACAGGAACACTGTGTAATTTTAAGGGTTTTATTGGGGCTGATGTACGCAGAGCTACCGGTATAATCCTACATGCTTTAACATGCTTATAAAGCGTCATATATAGAAAGTAACCTTCACTGCACACAGCAATTCCAGCATTATGGACATGACACAAGCTGTGAGTGAATTTTAGTGTACATATTCAAAGATTAGGCAAAAACCCACACTGGGTAACCTGGCTAATTGTAAACTCATTTAAATGACAAGTTTTGGATCGATAATGAAATATTTATGAAATAACTCAACAATTCTAAAACTAAAACAACTGATAGTGATCTTGTTTCTTTTAACATTAATAATAAAATCACAGACCCACGGCTTTAAGGCAATAGAAAGGTCATGGTGTAGTTTTTTGTTTAAAGTATTTGCTGTTTCAGTGTAAACAAAAATTACTATACTTTAGATACTATAAATGTAAGTCAGCTGTTCACAAATCACAAGATTTAGTGAGAGAAATGCCACATAACAGTTTGCATTGTTTTAGCTGAGGACAGTGATGATCTAAATGATTAAAAATGGGTTTGAGAGAGATGAGAAAATGTGAAGTGTGGTTTTTGTGCCAAGCCCCAAAAAAAAAAAAAAAAAAAAAGTGGCACAAATTCCTCGGCGAGCTCAAAGTTGTTTGAGCCGTGTGAAGTGCAGCTCAGCGCCAGGGCTCGAGATGAAAAGAAGAGCCGATCATGCTGGAGATGAAAAGAAGAGCCTGGACTGTCTGCCGCAATCTCGCAGCCTGTTCCAATCTGCCGTCTAATTATACACAAATATTAGTTGTTTAGCCAGTGGAGAGGCCCGACGCTGCCATTAGCAACGCGCAGAGCTTCTAAACTCAGAGCTTTCCCAGCCATAGCGTCAAGCTCAAACGCCTGCATGCACAAGGTTAGTAAGCGGAGTCAAAAAATCTCTGTCTTGTGCCACAGATAAAAAGTAAAATGTTCATCTCTTGAAGCAACAAATCTTAAGCATGAATCATTACATCATCTAAGGAAATGTTTATGCACAGACTATATTATAACAGAACAGAGAGATTTAAAAATGATCTACCTAAAAAAAATAAAAAATAAAACACAATTTATGCCAGGTGTAAGTAACCGTGTTGGAGTAAAAGTAATCTAAAAATAATTTAGTGTTGATATAAAATATCCAACAATCTCAAAAAAAACAAAAAACAATTATAAAGCAATCTTTGCCTGTTGTAACATAACAAATAGCCTTAATTAATGCAACATATACATCAGGATAATCTGCATTGGTATGTTTTTTCTGTTTACTCCTGATAGAGATCAAACGCAAGGCTGAGTGACAGACTAGCCATGGGAATTAGTGTGTTTATATAAAGGTCCTTATGTGCAACCTTGAACCATAAATCACGTCAGGGCTACAGAGGAGAGTGGGTTCTGCACTGCTGTTTCATACAAGGAGAGGAAATCAGATTAAGGAAAATATTTAAGAAATGCAGAGTGTGTGAAATCTTGTTTTCGAACCACAGTGCTCATTATTTGACACTGAGAACAAAACTCAGAGTCATCATTTCACTTTTGTTTTGAGATGTCAGTCTCAGAAATGTCTTATGTCTCTCTTACCATAACTCTCCATCGAGTCCCAGGCCTTCCACCGGCTGTCCCAGTCCACTCCCACTCCGCTCAGCAGGGAATCTTCTCCTCCATAGCTCAGGTCATCGCCGTTCTCCTCTAGACTGGCCTGGCCAGCACTCTCCTCGCTGGAGTCGTGGTATTCCCAGAAGAGAGGCCAGAAGAGTTTCTTGTGGCCAAGCCATTCCTCTGAGTTCAGAGGCCAGTCGTTCCTGCCCTCTTTAGCCAGGTCCATCTCGACCTCCATCTGAGGGTCATCCACAACCTCGATGGTCACCTGACACAAGACCAAGGGAACCAGTAATGTCACGAAAAACAAAGTATTTCCTTTTGGGAAAAAAAAAAGTTAAATCTAGATTTTTTAAGAAGTCAGGTTCTCATTCTCTTCTTATCCCATAACACATCAGAGATGCTGATTATCAAACTGTGAAAATGCATCCCTCATGTCAAGTCCCCGGAGGATGTTTACATCATGGCAGGTTCAGCATGCCATGGCTTGCAGGATGATAAATATGTTGTGTTCCCTAAGCAGGCCTAGACAAAGGACCGGCTGTTTATTTTGCTCCTGAAGTACCAATCTGATGATTGCAGGAGCTGTTTATAAATACCTGTATCGTGGTGATTAAGCTACCGTAGCAACGGCGATTACATCAGACAGCCTTGTCTTCATCATCCTCTGCCCAGATTCGCAAGAACACAGGAGCAGGTCATACATTCTTACAGAACATAAGGAGGTTTTAATCTGCTAATATTAGACATATAATGCTCGTAATTGTTGATATGGTGAGGTGTTCTGTAAGTTGACATTTATTTAACATTTATGGAAAAGTTAGAGTTGGCAAATTGCTGTGGTATAAGAGGAATGAAACACTTTGAGACATGCTGTTATGAGGATATAATCAACTCTTGGGTAGTAACAGTAATTCTGTTTCATCACACCATTCTGTCATTGATTATTCTCTTAAATTAGCTCCGCCCCCAGCTGGAACAGAGCTCATCAGTGTTTTTACTGCAATTGCAATTGGCCTTGCAATGAGTAGAGAAAAATGACAAAGTTTTCCTTTAAACCAGTGTAAACCAGTGTCTACAAGGCTAACTGATGGCGCTGTGGATCACGTTTGGCTTTATTTCGTCTTACACCACTTGTTTTTGTCTTATGGAGTGCAAGTCATGTTTCTCGACGAGTGAACATTTGCTAGCAGCAAACTCCTCTGTCCTTGAAAATGTATTATACTTACGATGTATAAAAACGACTTAATAAAGCAAATAAAACAAATAAGGACATGCAAATAAAAACAGCTTTGTCTGGTATTCATGGACGATGGACCGTTCCCACTTGGACGGCTTAAACTTTTTCCCTGTTATAAAAGTCAATTGTGTATTTTTTCCCAGAAGTCTAACTTCATTTCCTTTCAAATCCTCATGAACACAAACATTGTAACAGCACTAAAAATAAAAAAGGACCCTTCTTTACCTCATTTTAAAGGCACATTTAAAAAGATCAGGATCAGCTCTTGCAGTAAACATTAAAAACAGACTGTTAAAATAATACGCTGGCCTTTCACCTTTTGGATTTTCCTTGTTTTTGTTCCCTCTTTTATAAACTCTGCGGAGAGATTTGAGGGAGACGGCCGAGCTGCGCTCCACCAGCGTAGAGGTCTCGCCTTGGGTAATTTAAAAGGGCTCTTTGCATAAGAACAGCTGTGACACAGCCAATAAGTGCATAAAAAACCAATTCCCTTTTGCAATCACTTTGCAATAACAAAGTGAAACAATGAGTGCACAGGTTAATTGCATCCAGTGCAAACTGGTGCCAAGTGAAATTAATTCATTTCTCTGAACTACTACAAGTTGATCAGGCAGGTGGGAGGTCTACAGGACCAATCACTGCTGCAGAGGACCATATTTGTTATGTTTCCCAACAGTAATGTGCTGTAAATGCCATTTGCATGGATGCCAAAGCATACAGAATGAAGCATATTCCATGAAGAAAAAGGCCTCAAACCCCCAAACTGCCAAAATGACAGCACATTAGCACAATTTCTCTGAGCCATTGAGTAAATAGTTTTCCAAAAGTCACTAAAACTCCATTTTAGTGTTTTCCCTACTAAAATACACCCATGTCAACTTTAATCCAGGTGCGATTTTAGTGGTCTTGCAAGATCACATGGCCAAATTCTACAAATTCTCGTGGCCAAATTCTACAATGGACGATAACGATCTAAACAGGTGGCTCAAACGATTCCTCGGACAAATTCTACTGCACTTGGGATCTGAAGTTTCTTTCATTCCCTGCTCACACGTTTAAGAACTTTAGTTCCTACAGTATCTTCAGTTAGTTCCTGTTTAGTCCCTCTTGGACAAAACTGGGAGAAAAAAAATTATAACAATGATTTCATCTTATCCTGTCATATACGACCTCTCGTTAAATGTGTATGAAGATATTACAAAGAGAAATAAAGCTCGGAAGGAAGTAGCAGAGATTGTCGGTGGCTCTGGTGAGTAGCTAGTAGTTAACTTGCAAAGGCTAGCACATAACGTAACTCAAACAACTAATTTTCACATGGAATAGAGCAATTAAAGAGAAGGCTAGGTCTGGTCTTACCTGGATATTCGGATTCTGACTGCCCAGATCTGCATTTGCAAGATCAGGGAAGTTCTTCAGGTCTAAGATGAAGGGTTCCTCTTCCTCAGGTGCAGGTTTGGGCAGAACTCCCTCTGATCGAAACTGTGGCCATCTCCTTTTGTGTCGGCGTGGAGGTGACCTGCTCCTGCTCAGCTGGTTCTGCTCCTGAAGGTCCTCCAGGGTCCGTCTAGCATCTACAGAGCGAACCTGACCTCCAGCCTGACAAAACACACAGTACTTAACAATCGAAATCAACAGCCACAAGCTGGAAAGCTACACAAGTTAATTATAGGTTAAATCCTAACATTACAATTCTGCACTTCAAACACAAAGACATGCATTTCAAACATATGTTTATGATCTCATTCAAAGAATTAAGTTTTTTAAGCATATTTCCGTCAGCTAGATTATTATGTGCTGTCAAATGATCAATTATTAGCCATATAGATATACAGAGTTAACAATAAGTATTATGAACATTTATGACTAAAAAAATCCTCTCAGAAATATTGTCATGCTAGCTTGTATAAGCCACATAGCTAGTTTTAATTAGCAGTGAAGGTTATCAACATTATGATTTAGGAATCCTCTCAGAAATCTTTTCAGGTAGATTAGCCAGATAGCTAATGTTAGCAGTGAGGATTATGAACATTTATTACTTAGGAATCCTCCCAGAAATCTTGTCAAGATAGCTTGTATTAGCCAGATAGCTAGTGTTAACAGTGAAGGTTATGAACATTTGTCCTCTCATAAATCTTGTCAGGCAGATTAGCCAGGTAGCTAGAGTTAGCGATGAGGATTATGAACATTTATGACTTATAAATCCTCACAGAAATCTTTTCAAGTATCTTACATTAGCCAGTGTTAGCAGTGAGGACTGTGAACATTTCATGCATGACTTTAAAATCCTGTCATAAATCTTGTTGAAATAGCTTTTATTAACAGTGATTTTGACAATTATGACTTAAAAAATCCTCTCAGAAATCTTGTCAAGCTAGCTTGTATTAGCCAGCTAGCTGGTGTTAGCATTATAAATACTGCAATCTATAGGTGTAAAATATAGAATAATATATATAGAAAAACAGAAAAAGAATTTTGTCATTACTGTAATTCTTAAGTTTTGTAGTATATTTGCTTGTGACAGTTGTAGGAAATTGAGATGTTTACATTCATTCTGGGGGTTTTTTCTCCAGTTTTCTTTTTTTCTCCAATCAGTTTTCCAGTCGTATTCCTTTATATTGAGATATATAAAAATTTTGCCCAGAAACTGCCCATAATTCTGCCAAGACAAGAATGAAGCACAAATGACTCTCTCAGTGCTATGATATTTTAATTCTTTTTACAATATATACATGTTTTTGACACCAGTGCTACCAGAGATAATGTACAGTGTACAGTGTAATGGTTACTTCATCACCTAGAAAGCGACGTGTTTCACTTTTTGTGATTAAGAGTCTGATCTCTACCCCTCTGTAGGCTGTTTTATAACAATTTGTACAATAAATAGTGCTATGAAAATAAAACAGAAGTGAGTTTAATAGATTCTGGTGGCTTTAATACAGCCAGTAAAGAATATGATTCAGCTATATTATATGAGGAGTCTATAAAGCCTCCTCAAGAACTGACAAGCGGGGCAAATAATTTGTGAAGCAATTACAGCACACTTGCGAAGACAACTAGAAGATCTGTCATCTTCCAAGACCATATCAAATCTATACAGCTGTGACCCTGAACCCTTATGAAAAAAAAAAAAAGTCCTGGGTTTCAAATAAACACATCTGGAGTGAAATGTCTACCACATGACAGCATATCAAGAGGACTTTAAAAGGGGATTACTGGAATAACGTGCATGTTTTTTCATGGCTTGGGTTGGAATACAGGCTAGGTCATGGACACGTTACCTTCAAAACTTAAAAGATTTTTTAATTTACATTTATGAGTGTAACCTTAAACATTCGTGTTGTACTGATATACTCGAGTTTGACACTGCAAAACATCTGATAAGACGTAGAGCTGTTGTTTTTAGGCCTCCATTCTACACAAGTTACTTATCAAACCCAAAGCCTGCATGCTACAGCACTCCCGCTAGCAACCAAACAAAACAGAGCGGCCAGAGAAACACAGCCAGACATGAACAACACAGCGTTCAGCTGCTCTTCTCCTGACAGCTGGATGACATTAAGAGCAAACGCTGCATTGAACTGATGAGAGAAGCACTGCGAGTTCTTGGAGGACGGCCCAGGATGGTGCATGCAGGTAAATTATTACACATTAAGGGATATGTATCTCTTTCATCTGGTTTACTTTAATATGGAGACCTGAAGTCTGGCGTAGGAGAGCCGGCTTCCCGTTGTCCCGGATCCACAACAACACTGTCAGAGAGCTTTGAAATCTGCTATCTATCACCATTCCGGCACCTCCTGTCTCGCCGCAACGTTAGATCCACAAACGCTCTCTCTGATGGTGCAGGGATTCTCTGTCACACTGATTAAAAACGTATCTCCAGATAATCTCATAATGCTTCACCATGCTTTACACATGTACTAATCATTTTAACTCACTGTAAAACAGAAGTTTTGGTTGCTGTGAACTGAGACTTCATGTCTTGACCAAACACAGATGACTTTTTTTTTCCTACTCCCAATGTCTAATCTGGAACTGGTCCTTTTTTCCGAAGCAGCTATTTTGTTGTCAACCGCAACAAAATAAACAAAATGATGAGCAGCTACATGCAGAATAAAGATGTATCTGTTGAATTGTGGGTTGTTTTATAGCCCTAATCAGACAGGGTTAGTTTTACACGTGGAAGTGGGGTAATGTAATTATTACCTGTTTTTTATTTAGTGTTTTAGCTGCACCCAAATCTATCATGTGACTCATTGTTTACTGACTGTGTACACACATCAGGAAAGATTACACCATATTTTTCCTTCCATACAATGACCAGTAGAAATAAGCCCAGGTAATAAATATCCATTCTGAATTGACATATTGGTAAAAATTGCATAATATCATGTGGAAAAAGATGTTTTGAGCTTTTCTTCAGCATAAAGACACTCCACAAAGCACTTTCTCTCTCTCTCTCTCTCTCTCTCTCTCTCTCTCTCTCTCTCTCTCTCGTGTGAGAGTGTGTGAGAGAACTGATGCTTCTAGGTGTATTCATTTAAGTTCCTAGGTCAACAAGTAGTTATAATAAAGGGAAAAAACAAAGTGAAGTGACGTGTAGCCAAGTACGGTGACCCATACTCGGAATTTGTGCTCTGCATTTAACCCATCCAAGTGCACACACACACACAGTAGTGAACACACACACGGAGCAGTGGGCAGCCTTTTTTGCTCTGGCGTCCGGGGAGCAGTTGGGGGTTCGGTGCCTTCTCTCACCTTAGTCATGGTATTGAGGGTGGAAGAGGCCGCTGGTCTGTTTGTATTAAAATAAGGTGTATGTAGAACACATGGATTTTTAGTATGATGACCATGTATGTGTCGTGAAGACACACCCATCTCTGTGATTTATCCCATGTGAATCAATCATAATTGGTACATATGTCCTCCTGCAACATTACGTCCCCTCTGAATAGCACTCTCAGTGATGTATTTGTGATGTGCTATGATATTAAAGGCTTTGACTTTGGAGAGTAAATATGTTCCCATTCAGTTTGAAAATGAAATGCCAACATAGGATTATGTAATGCTTTGGAAATATGGGATGCATCTCAGCAATGTCCGCTGGTTCCTGGAAGTCCAATACAGACATCTTATCAGTGCAAGATGGGATAAAAATGGACCCTTCCTGAGCGTTTCATTAGCTACATGCATGCCTTAATAGCACCAGATGAGACCCAGTCACGTTGGGCTTCTACATCCTGGTTCCTGCTACACTTCAAAGGGTTCGTGTAGAGGCCCTGTCTATGAGCCACCAGGGACATCAAAGAGAAGCCATAGAACTTGATCGGCCAGACACCGAGAGCCACAAACATGGACACGATGGACATCGTCAAACAGCCAACGCTGTCAATTCCATCCAAATGAGGCACCTTTTAAAATCCGTCTCAAGGGACAAATAAGGTGCGATCATAATCGTAATTCCGCCGACCTCCTTCTATCGTCCAGTCTATCTAGCTAACTCTTCTTACTTGCGCAGGTCATTCCCTGAGTTTTAAACGACCTTTTGAGTGCAGTCCACCACAACCACATCTGTATAGCTCCTGTTTCCCAGAGAGCACATCTGGAGACCTGATTCGATCATCCCTTTAGTCTTCTGGCAAAGAAACAGCAGTGAAGGGGAGCGGGGGGAGAAAGGGGGGTAGCGAGGCTGCCTGATCAAAGCCTTCCTCTGCTGATCATGTGTAGCCTGCCTTGTCTCACTTCTTTGACTCCGTCTCTCCCACACGCAAAGCAGATGTCCTCCACTGCAGACGATAAACTTCAACAGCCGCTCTATTGAATTTCACCATCTCCAAGGAAGCAAGAAAAGCACCTTCTGTGTCCTTAAAACAATTATCGGTGCCATAGTGTGCCTGAGTCACTTAAAGAGTCACAGTTAAAGAGTATGATGGATTCTCAAGCTGGAGCTGTATTTATTTTTTAAATCCAAAACAACCGTAAATAAATATTACAGTGATGCTGGGGATTTTTATGTGTCTCACAAGTGTGAAAGAGATTATGTCCAAGTAGCCCTGCCTACACTCTTAGAAAAATATGTTCCTCATGGATTCTTTGGAAAGATATGGCTTCTCTTAAATAGGCTGTAACTAGAACACTTGTGTGATTACTTACCATGCAGTGCTGTCTACACTTTTAGAAGGTTCCTCAAGGGTTCCTTGGATAGATAATGGTTCTTAGCTTCCTAAATGGGTTGTACTTGGAAGCCTTGAGGGTTTTTTAAGCATCTATTAAGCATGAAAATGATTATTTCCAAACAGTCCTGCCTACACTCTTAGGAAAAAGAAGGTTCCTCAAATGTTCTTTGGACAGATAAGGGTTCTTAACTTCCTAAACAATTTGTATGTAGAACAATTGAGAGATTTTTTTGCATCTCAGAAGTGTGAAAATGATTATTTCCAAGCAGTTCTACCTACACTCTTAGAAAAAAAAAGGTTTCGTGAGGGTTCTTTGGATAGTTAAGGATCCTTGGCTTCCAAAACTTTTATTGACAGGTTTTATTGAGAGGTTAGATCTGCAACCGTAAAAACGTTCTACATAGATTCTTGAAGGTTTTCCCCAGAAGGACAGTCTGAAGAAGATTTCAATAAAAGTACACGTTTTAAGAAGCACACCCACGCCAAAACAATGTGCCAAAGCGTGTAAACCCCGGAATAAGTTCTGTTACATAAAAACTTTCCTGTTAGTTTTAATAAGAGTAATGAAGTTCTGAGAAAGCCCTCCAGGGACCCATCATATCTTCTGCCTCCTTCATGCTGAAATCAAACCTCAGAGAACAACCTCTGCGCCAAGATAAGCCACTTGCTCAACATAGCACTGTTTGGTTTCATCTCATCCTCCACATCGAGACCGACCTGCCAATTCTAGGGAGGAAAGGACAGCTTTGCTTTTGCAGGAGTGACACAAGTTAATAATGGAAAGCAAACGGCTTAGAAGACGTTCCTGTGGTTGCGCATCACTCCACAACAACGGACAGTAATTCAAAGTGCCTGGAGCCGGAATTCCTGACCGCTCACACGAAGAGGGGAGGAGCGGCTGAGAGAAACGGAGGATACTAAAAGCACTGTCAATGCATGGATGGATGCCTGACCAAGCGTTTTTCCTTATTCTGTTTTTACCCTTCCACATCCTGAATACCACCATGTTGCAATCTGATTTGCTTGGCATGTTCTGACCAACATCACCAACGCACCAATGGCCCAAGAGAACAAATAAAACTTGTTGGATTTCGCTGAGCTTAACATGATGAAGTCATGATGAGTTCCACCACCAAGAACACAAGAACACACAGGAGCTGCTATACAAACCCACATACATTCCTCTGAAGACCCCACAAACCATCACCCCCTAGTTTGGAGACAGAGACCGAAACGAGATGCATTTTTTAAAATTGAAAACTGAGCAGCTCGTGGATAATTCACCGAAATGGATGGATCTGATTATTCATCTCCAAAAAAGCCTGATGATTAATCACATCACTCGGTTAGAAGCCATTTTTCTTTGAAGGGTTGGTATTCGCTTAAACACCTTCATGTGCAGGTTGTGAAACCCAATGCGAGAACATTCAGATGACTGAAACCCACACAAACCAAAACGAACTGTTAGCATATGGTAAAACAGACATTTTTTTTTTTTTTTACATTTCAAGGCCTCTGGAATCAAATTCCCAGAGGAAATTGTTGCTGACTCAGAAAAGCTATTCATTTACTGTATACATTAGGAGGCACTGGAATCAATTTATTCTTAAATATATATATATATTAAAAAAAATCTCTAGGGGAACCAGTTTGAAGCCCAAATAGACCTTTTTAGGTTATATTACTGGTTAACTGCAGCATGGAGACATGGTTTATTAAATTATATGTCTTTGGTGTACCACAATCCTGTAACTTTTTGAGTTATGGTGGTTGGCCATGCTACTTTATCATTTATGTCAGATTTTACAAAGACAGCAGCCAGGTTTTTATTTGTTCCATCAAAAATAAATAAATAATTAAAACACTGTTTTATCTTCTGTACTCTAAGGAATCATTTATGAGTCAAAAAGTGAAGTGTTTTATATAGTATTTTACAACCCATCATTCATGATTCCATCAATAATTCTTGGCTGGGTTAAAAAAAAAAAAAACTATGTTCTGACCACTCTACAGCCCAAAGCGTTTTACACGTTAGTCTGATTTATATCCATTCCTTCACTCTGGATGGTATGTGTGTGTTCTAGTGGTTTTAGTTAAATGCAAGCTAGCGTTTCAGCGTTAAATCCTGGATATAGCATCTGCAGCGTGCGCATGAGAGCGCCTGCACCATATACTTTCAAACACAGATTATGGTTTACAGTTTCAGCTTAACCTCAATTAGGGTGCTGGATATTTGAGAGCTTTCCAATCCACAGTCACCCAACTCAACAGGCCAAAAAAAAAAAAACCCCGGAAACGAAAAGGCTTAAGAATTTGTCGCCCTCTGTGGCATGCGGCATCAGCGGTGTGCTTGCTTCTAAGAACAGGAAAGGCCGGTGATTATTTGGTTTATCTGTTACAGCACTGGGGCTCCTTCACCTTCGCTGCATGCCAATCTCACGTCTCACGTTGCAAATGGGAGTTTTGCTAAATACATGTCTGCTCCATTTCCTGCTGCTTTTGAGAAACAGTGCTTTTCCTGTCCATCGCAAAAGCCCGATAGTTATATTAATTAGAAGGAAGAAAACAGTTGTATTATAATCACAAAGATCATTCTGACTCTCAATTGATTGCAATATGGGTAAGCTTAGCTAAAGCTTAGCTATTGTTTCTAAATCTAAAACAAGAATCATGATGTTAAGATTAAGCTTAAAAAAACTGATCAGGATGATTGTAACCATTTGAGTTCATATGTATGAGACCACTGAGTCTAATCTCCTGACCAAATCAAACGGTCATTGGTCATTTGCCGATTCCCACCCACTAGTCAGATGTTCCTCTGAGACCCGTGAAGCCAATGCATCGTTTCGAACTGCTACAGAGCAGCAGAACACCCTTGAAAGAAAGCGCTAACTACCTTCTTCTGCATACATAACCTCACAGACGCCCACGATTGGCTAGTGTCTCTCTGATTGACAGGAGAGGGAGAAATGCCAACTCACCCTCAAAGCCTGCATAGCCAGTTTTGCTGTCTTGGATGCTATGGCATTGTCGAGATCTGAATTTGACGATGTTGTGCTACTTGGAAGCCATCATTACGACTTGTAGGAAAATGTTATATGTTTAAACTTTCCAAGAAACCAGACAGATAGCTCATTCATTTACCATCCATGATATTTCTTGAGGCTCCTCAGGCCAAGATGACTAGGATTTAAACCTCACCACACTAATCTGCTGTAATTCCTATACATGCTAACCAGTGACTGACTGGTTCCAATCATCAATCACCAGTTATCAAGCTGGATATTGACTTGGCAAAGGGCACATTTGTATAATCTTATCCCCAAATGGCCACTGCTTTTCATTCCATCCAATCAGGAGCCATACCTGATTCCACCTGTTTAATCAGTTGGCCGACCATCAAGCCATTGGGGAATTGACCATCAAGGCTACATCTTGGGTGCATTAACTTATATATATTTCACCTTGGAAAATGAATTTACTAAATCAACACATCTACACCATAAGGATCGCTGTTAGACCCTAAATACCCCGAAACATACAAATCTAAACGTATCTATATCATATCACTGTATCTATAGACAGGTTTGATATATCAAGATATACAGGTCTGGTAAAAAACTGGCAGCAAAACATTGTTGCATTTTAATAAATAAACTTTGAAAAAATCATTTATACTTTTAAATATTCAAAATAGTAACATATTAACAAAAATGCAGAATCAATACAGACTAAAAGAACCATTTAGGATTTGAGCGTGGAGAAAGGAGGAGGTGAAACATAATATATCGTTGGTTAATATCTTTTCTTTTACTCCAAAGGGGGCAAAAGTCATAAAGATTATGTCAAAGTGATTCCTACTGATGAATCATATGCAGTATGACCTACACGGACCTGTAGTTCGTTCATTCTTCAGGAATCGCTTTATCGCTTTATCCGGGTCAGAGCCTATCCTGGGAAAACCTGGTGTGAGGCGGGAATACACCATTGACGGGAAGCCAATCCATCATGGGATGTCACACACATACATACACACAATTACCTAAAGGTAATTTGGCATATCCAGTTCACCTAATGGCATGTTCTTGGGAGATGTGAAGAAACTGGAGAACCTAGAAGAAGCCCACATGGGCATGCGGAGAACCTGTGAAAGTCCACATAGACATTAACCCGAGCTCAGGGTCGAACCCCGGAGCTGTGAGGTGGCACCCACTGTGCTGCCAAGGAACGGAAGCGCAAATCCTAAATCCTAAGACACTGAGTGGCATCAAATGAACCAAGACGCAAGATACAACGTGTACGATCGGAACGTCTTTGTAATGTGTTAGATGCATAGATGATATTCACAGATGCAAAACATTTATAGACAATATATTCACAGGTCATCTATTCAACATGCACAGTATGGACTGTTGGGAGGATTAAAAGATTTAAAACACACACACACACACACACACACACACACACACACACACAAACACAAACAGCACAGTGGTTTCCCAGTCCTGCTTCTTGCTTTTAATCCCCTACATTTTAGTGTTTCCCTGTTTATTGCAAGTCTTTCATTAAAATGGGTGTGCTGGACTAGAAAACACTACCATGTGCACTGCTCCTCTAATCCTAATGCTCTAGCACAAAGCTCAAACACACAGACATGAAAAAGACACTAATGGGCTCTTCCTATGAGGAACAGCTCCCAACTGTGCCATCCCATATGGCCTCTTTTACACATGGAGAGAGTGTGCGTGTGTGCGTATTTCAAGTCTATCCGTACCGTAAGAGCGGCGTTCCCTCTGGGTTTAGGGTCACTGATCCTCTGCTTTCTGCTGGGGAAGCCGTCAACTGACACAAGAAAGAGGGTGAAAAGAGCCACCAAGCGCAAAACTCCGCTCCGACTCCGCATAACTGCAGTAAACACTCACTACCCAAAACACAGGCGGTGCGCAATCCGTGCGCTTTTTTTTGTTTGTTTGTTATATATATATTTTTGCCTTGAACGCTTTTGCGCGCCGCTCGGAGTGAATCAGTGCCTTGCGCTCCGACAAAACCACTCCATTAGACCAAAATCTCCAGTTACATCCTGCTGAGCACTGGCTTTGTGAAGGAGCTCCGGAAACATCTCAGCCCTTTATGATCCTCAGGAACGATTCCTTGAACTTAAGATGCCATTTGCGAGTTCCTCCTGGTGTCCTGCTGCTCCACGCGTAAACGCTGCCGCTGCTGATCTGAACTCGAGAGCGCGCGCGTGTGTGTATGTGTATGTGTGGATGTGTGTGTGCGTGAATTCTACACTACTCTACACACCAGTCCAACTTGTCAGGGTTGCCAGATTCGATTCGAAGCGTTGTGTAGATCCACCAAATCTTTCGTGAATTTTAATCACTGGGTATCCATATAACCATTATAACGCAAAGTATGTTACAGCAGGAGTTCTTATCCAGAGAGATTTACAGAAATTGACATTTTAATGAAAGTGTTGGTGAAGATGAACTAAAGCTTATTAAGTTTTATTGCTTTTATGGAGCTCTGTTCTTTTTTTTTCCTTCAGGTTCTCATCAGTTACACCATATGAAATCAAATATATGTTTAATTTTTATATTTTTTTATGTATTCTATAGTTCACTATAAAAGAAAAAACTTCTAGACTTTATGTATACGTGTATAAACACACACACACACACACACACACACACACACACACACACACACACACACACATATATATATATGTACATGAGCTAAATTATATATTTCAAATATATGGCAATTTATTATTATTATTATTATTATTATTATTATTATTATTATTATTATTACATTCTGTTTCCCAGGTGAACATGATTGAAAGCAAACTCAATTTCTTTAGGAATTTGGGATTTAGGAAATCCAACCAACATGGCAACCGAGCTACAAGTCCACTCCGCTTATTCCTCATTGGTCAGTTTGGGACACCCAGTGACGTCGCCCACTGTTAGTGTGATGTCACACTCTGTGCAGGGGAGGAGGAGGAGGAGGGGGAGGAGGAGGAGAGGCTGAGCCGGACCTCTTTAATGCAGGAGCACACACGGGAGCTGTGCAGAAGTGGGACAATAACAGTAATAGTGTGTGATGGGAAAGTGCGTCTGCTGGGATTTGTGTAAGTGGATTTCACCAGCACTCAGTGTGACTCAGTGCGACTGAGGATTTGCAGAAATAAAGACATGCAGCTGCAAAAAAGGAAAAAAATGGGAATGAAAATCCACTTAAGTGCTTAGATTTCTAATGTCCCTGAAGGGGAAGGGTTTTAGGGATTTAAGATTAAGTGTACTTTGATGCAAAAAAAAAAAAAAAAAAAAAGAAGTTCTGTATGAAGTATTTCTAGCGATTTAGACATGTTGTTATAAAATATATCGATTCAAATGGAGTTAATTTCCTGCCTAACTTTAAATCAACACAAAAGCCACAATTTTATGAATGGACATTTGTGAGTCACACATTCAGTCTGTACTTTGGGGATTTAAAGATGGCAGAGTATTGCGTTATTCTTATAACAAGCTTATGATAAGTGCTTTGTCCTGGTCAGGGTCACAGTGGAGCCGCAGCTTATCCCCGGAATACTGTGTGCAAGGCGGGGATAAACCCTAGCTGGGACGCTAGTTCATCTCAGGGCACCATGCNAATTTAGCATAGACAATCCAACAGGAATGATTTTGGGAGCTGGGAGGAAACTAGAGAACCCTGAGGAAACCTATGCGAACATGAGAACATGCACAACTTCACACAGACAGTAACCTGAGCTCAACCCTATAATTAGAGCTAAAACTCTGCAACTCTGCTTAGGATAGTACAGCTACGGATCCTAATTTACATCTGAAGTGCTGATGTGCTTCATGTGAAATTCTTTAATCAGTTTTAGAGACGGGATTCTGCGAAAATCTTTTTAATCCAGTGACTAGATTCCAGAAAAGTGCAGACAGCCAATCATGTTGCAGCCTTCAAGATTCTGAAGCTTGTGGCCAGAAAAGTGTACAAAAGGTATCTGTATCCTGTGGGTGGAGCGTCTGACGCTGAAGCTAAGCGAAGCGCTACTTTATGAGAACAAATGAGAAATTATGACTTATGACTATGTGATCTGTGAGAGGCGTGCGTTTACGTACGACTGATTTTGCCTCTGTATTACTGTAAAGATACAGACGGAGTCACTTCATCTCTCCTGTGAAGCTTGTGTATGAAAGAAAGAAGAATCATTTATCTGTGCAGAGAGCTGGTGAGAGTGTGGGCCTTGAATTTTGACCTTGAGACACTATCTCAATGGTCATGCATCATGATTAGAGGGAAAAAAACGTCAACAATACATAACAATATTCTTCCTTTTATTATGTAATATGGTTTGATATTTATACAAGTTCTATACCTTCTTTAAGCTCTCGTGTTTTTACAGTGGATCTTTTTTTATTTAAAGGACTAACAGGAAAACAAGGCCAAAATCTACCAAAACTTTTCCCCCAACATTGACGATTCTTTTAACAAAGTAAATTTAAAGATGAACGCATAACAAGAACGACGACAGTGATAAAGAACGAAGGAATGAATAAGTACAGGACGAGGCACGGAAGCCACAGTGTGTTCATTTCAGCACCTTTTTAATTAAAAAAAAACTATCCTGCGTGCATCTGGAAAGGTTACGGATGAAGCTTTCTCATCAGTAGTATTCGCACTGAGAGCGTGCACACTGTGGACTCGCGCGCACGTCTTTCGAGGATTTCTGGAGCTGCCGGAAAAAAAAAAAAGAGAGAGACGATAAAAAAAACAGAAGAGAAGTATTATTCATAATAAATAAATATGTACACGCAGACACAGCAGAGAAGCAGGTGTTAAGACTGGAGACACGGATGAAGACAAGAAAAAAATGATGATTAAAAAAAAAAAAAGACTGAAGTTAAGACTTTCCCATAAACCCTACTTTTTTTTTTTTTTTTTTGGTAGTTCATGATATTCTGATTTTAGACTTTCAGAGTCGAACTGAAACGTAAGAGCTTGCTAACAAGCTTTTTTTTTTGCGTAGACATGTTTCTTTGGGAGTAAAAGCTCACACTGACAGACGTGTCTCTGGAAATTATTTATTTTTTTTCCCCCTAAAGTGCAACTTGATCGAATTCTCAAAAACAACGATGTGACAGATGTGCGCGAGCCGAGCGTGGATTTTTTTTTTGTCTCGAAAACTCCATCGTAGTGACTGATATCTTAAGAGAGGGAGAATAGAGAAATAAACTTTCTGAACGTTAGAAGAATGACAGACACCAGACGACAAGCGCTGCGAATCGAAACATAAATATATGATATATATATATAAAAAAAATTTATATGATTTTTGCTAAGAGCGCTTCCAAAAAAAAAAAAAAAAAAAAAAAAAAAAAAAGTGGCTTTAACAAGCCAGCGTCTCTGGGACTGATCATTTGTTCCCACCACCAGTCTGGACCCACTTACTCAGAAAGATGCTTTGTACGCGAGAAAGAGCGGTTTGAGCGTCACGGTTACATATGGCTTTAGCGAGCGCAATAAGCAGTCCAAAGCATCTTGTGGTTGGCAGCGAGGAATTGAAGCTTTTTTTTTTTTTTGTTTTCGCCCTCAAATAAATGTCACAATGAGTTAAGGACAGATCTTGAATGCCAAAGTGATGGATGAGAACCGACAGAGGAAACGAGAGAGAGAGAGAAAGAGAGAGAGAGAGAGAGAGAGATAGAGAGAAAGAAAGCAGTATAATAGGAGCTCCATGTTCTTCACAAAATCATGATGAAATGAAAAAGAAGACATGTATTAAGTGGTTCAGTGAAGCTTGTGGAAGGACAGAGAGCAGTGCAGGTTTCCGTCGAGGCTGGAAGGCGGTCAGTCTTCACACTCCTCGTATGTGGTCTCGTCGTAGGGCCGGTCGAGAGACGGGAGGATTCTGTCCGCGCTCATAAAGTGGACGTCGTCCAGAGGGTGGAGCGACTAGCGTGAGTCCCGGATGTGTGTGTGTGTGTGTGTGCATCATCATCATCATCATCATCATTTGAAACTGCTTCCAGAATCACCGTTTCATACACTTGTCCCCTTTTCCCAACCTTGTCTGTTTATTTACGAGTTCAATTTATCCATATAGGTTTTATATTTAATTGTGGGGAAAAAAAATCGATACAAAAAGTTGTGTATTAAGTATTAAATTGTGTATTAAATTTACAGCATGGTATCTACATGATATTAAAAAAATTAAATTATTTTTATTGAGATCTACTGCAATCTAAATAATATTGTAAATACCTTTTATTCATTATAATAATAAGGAAATAAATAAATAATTATTATTAATTTTTTTATTATTAAGTATTACAAAACTTAAATAGCATTCGAACAGTGAGATTCATTCCGACTTTTCTAATTTAAACACATTAATATTACGATTATGTTTATTATGTTTTAAAGACAGAAGCGTTCATACTGAAATAAAATCGGGATGGATGAAGATTTGTTTTATAGTTTTACAATCTTAAACTTTTATTTTTGTAAATCGAATTATTGATTTTTTCCCCCTTGGGTGCGTCAGAGATGCTGCACAAATAACCCCAGGTTAATACTGTTTATTCAGTAATAATAATATTGCGCGTCCTTATCACAGACACCACACTTGCTCCGTCACTTTGAGATCTACAAAAGATTGCCTAAAGCTGCCCCGGATCTGCCCCGAGGTCAGGTGACAGTGGCACATGGAGGTGTGTGAAGGGGAGGAAGCTCACGGATCAGAAAAATCCGTAAAAAAAATCTCACCAGGTTCAAGAGGAGAGAGGTGGCGAAGTCATAAACAACACCTACAGGATCATTAGCAAACAGCAAAAATAAATAAATAAATAAATAAAAATAAAAAAGCAACCAAAAGGCCAAGAGCTACGTCACACACCGATATTCTGATATTCGTCTGATTCCTGATGATGTCAGAGCTGGACCAGAAAAACAAAGAGACGCTCACGGACACGATAAGCGGTCACATCAAAGTGAGGCCTGTTTTCTCAGTGCCGAGGAGGAGGTGGAGGAGGAGGAGGTGGAGAAGGTGGAGGGGCGATTTTTCAGCGTGCTTAAAATCAAGGGTCCTTGGGGAGGCAGATTAAGATGCTCTTTGATCTGCTGCCAGAGCAGCCCCCTGTGGCAGGCCCTTCTTATGTAAACCCGTCGACTGAGAGAGCCGAGAGAGCTGACACTGTCAATTAATTTACGGCGCGGGACACTTTGAAGACGCAGCCTCGCATTCCTTTATCAGCGATTGCATTCAAACAAAGCAAGGCGGATCGAGGTAGAGACAGTAAAGCACACACTGGGGCTTGAACCCTTGTTTTGAGACGCGGCCATGAGTGGTGTGTGTGTGTGACACACACAAGAGTAAGGACTGGAGTAAAGGATGTTTAGTCCCTACCTTTTACAAGTCGAATTTGCTTGTGGAGCTGAAGAAAATGTATATCCGCTTCAAATGACGACACTGAACAGAAATGACAATTCGAGCCCTTTTTTATACGCTCAATAAAAAAAACTTGTTTTATATAGTGGCACTTTCGATCTTTTTTTCAGCACAGTGTGATGAGATTGTTGTAGTGACATCTAAAAATGTAAATCAATAAAACGTGAACTTGTTTATCCTGGGGGAAGGAAAAAAAAAACATGTTCACTGCTAAACTATGAAGCTACGAATGGATTAGGGATTTTGATATTTTTTCTGCTCCAGAGAAAGGCATGAATCGCTGTGATGAGACATAATTTAAACACTCGACACCAAGGAGTTCCTAAATTATTAAACAGTAGAGTGCGTTTCACATCATGGGCGACATCGCAGGCCTGATTTGCCTTGCAGCTGGAACTACTGTCAGAACTACTGTAATAGAAAATCAATCAACACCTTCTGACCAATCAGCATCGAGAATTCAACAGCGCTGTGGTGTGAAGAACCACGAAGAGCTGCATGTGCTGCGTTTATTACCATGTCCAGCGTTTCTTTGGTGTGAGCCGCAGACACGCAGAAGCGAGCTCTGGACTCGATGATGGGCGTGGCAGGGAAGCCGACGACAACCACACCTATGTTCCTCTTCAGCATCTCCCGACCAAACGCCCTGGACACAACACACACACACACACACACAACAAGAATTCAGAATGAGAATCAAATCTTTAATATTCTTAATAATAGTCATTTCTACTTCCCACACGTCTCGGCTAACTAATTAGACTAACAATCTCTGTAGATTCGATACTTCTTCTTCTTCTTTGGGCTTTTCCCTTCAGGGGTCTCCACAGTGAATCATCACTCTCCACCTATCCCTATCTT